>JANPWX010000059.1:1787420-1926035 GCA_024734555.1 Trochalopteron elliotii
CTAGAGTTCTGTACGAGTGCCCGCGGCACCTGGAGCCTGCGGTAGCACCTGGAGCTCTCCGTGGCACCTGGAGACCCCGGCAGGGCCGCGGGATACGGCTGGCACTCCCCGCGGGGCTGCCAGGCTGCGCCGCCCGCCTCAAAGCCGGGCAGGGCGTACCCGGCCCCAGCCCCGGGCGGGGGTAGTGACAGCTGAGCCGTGCAGGCGGGCCGGGTTAGCGAGCAAGCAAATTGGGCATAGGAAATCACCGCATGATCCACAAACCCTGTTCATTTGGTCCTGCGCTCTGGGGCCAAGTCTCCCATGGAATCAAGCCCGTGTCTCAGGGAGTGCAGATCCTCGTGTCACCTCCTTGCCGAGGCTCGGGGCATGGCTGACCCACAGCCACAGGGTCTACCTCTCCCTGAAGATCTCCCTCTGTGTTCCCAGCTGCACAAGTAGCCCCAAAGCCCATTGCTTTGCATTGCCTAGCAGATCCTTCAGATCTCACGCAGCTGATGTGTTCAGGGTTTTGGGTAATACATGCCTTGCACCTGGGAAATATCCCAAGTCCAAGTTTGGTACCTCTTGAGATGACAAGCCCTTAGAGATTGCACGTGGGTCCCAGTTTGCCCAAGCACCAGGCACTCAGTAATGGGAAGTTTGGGTAGAAAGTGACCATCATCATACAACAGGCGAGTTAGTCCACCTGCAGAGCAGAAGAGGGGAAAATGGAGATTCATCTGCCAGCAAGGCCGAGTCTCTACAGGCACGTCTAAAGAGGGAGCAGTACCATGGCATTGTCATGGCAGCAAGCTGTAGACCCTGAGCATTGGAGGCAGTGTGTAATTCCAAGCCCTCTACCTGACAGAGGGACTGAGCAGTGAAGATATCTTGTGAACTAGACTGGTTTGCATTTACATCAAGTCCTTAATTTTCAAATTACTGACTTGAGTTTGATGGAGAGCAGGGCAGAGTAGAGGCATATTGCAGAGTAATATGCATGGAAAGTCATTGCTGTGCATGTAGTACTGATAATAACATTTAGGTAGGGCTGTTTTGTGGTGCTTTTATGGAAACACACAAAACATGACATTTTTTCACACAATGTATTAACTTTCTTTACTCAGTGACCTTACAAGAGGCAATACTTGCACTTGCAAAAATTCCCTAGAGTGTATCCGCTAGGTATGGGGAGGGGCTGCTACACCCACACAAAGAACCTTGTTACACAGTAGAAGTCATGTAGTTCTGGCATCTTATCAGAGCAAAGCAGAGTGGTTAGGTATAGCGGTTGCTTTAATCTTCCTTTTACTAAAAAAAAAAAAAAAAAAAAAAAAAAAATTAAAATATGCCAATATGTAACATTTTGTCATTAGCCTAGACAGGATAAGCCGTTTGTTACTCACATGGAGCTCTGCCAGTATTCATTATTCTTGGCTTACAGATTTCTCTGGGACTCCAAACACAGCACCCCATACAAGCCTACCTTAGTCCTAACCCTCACCACTCTGCCAGCCTGGTTCTAAGCTTTGCCAGCTCTTCTCCAGGATGGCCTGTGGTATCCTCTGATTTTCCATTTCAAAGTCTCTCTGATCCACCTGAACATGTGCCATTCCACATGACACAAGCAGAGAGATCTTGAAGGGAAGAGGAGGGGAAGAGCTGAGAAATCTGAACATGAGTGTCGTTGTAGATATCAGGATCAACTTGGCTGAGGTTGGGCAAGTTATACCAGTGCACACCTGAATCTGTGAAAAGACAGGCAGATTCTAGTACAGTTTTGTTGAGGCAGTGATCCCACCACTGAAGTACCACATCACCTCATACTTGAGTCTTGATTAAATTCCAGTCCAGATAACAATATTACACTTGCCTACATTCTCCTCCCCAATTTCATAGGGGGATTTTTGCATCTGACCTATTTTGTGTTTTGCCTTCATATGCTCTTTATCACTTGTACTTTAAACATGAATGCCTTTCTTTGGTGTATTTTTCACACATAAACATAAGGATAGCAGGATCTCTATGCTAGGTAAATGTTTGTTACTAGCATGAAAAAGTGATTGTTTTCTTAATCCCTAATAGAGAATAGCAGCTACACCAGAAACCTACCCACCAGTGCCTATGAGGCTCTGACACCAGCAGCATCTTAACACCAAGTAGAAGTTCCAGAGAGGGTCAGAAATTCCCAGTAACAGACACTTTTGACCCCTTCTTGGCCAAAGCTGTTCATAACCTTGCCACACATCCTCCCAGCCATGGCAATATTTTTCTGTAGGGAGAAATATTTCTCTTGTGGATAGTAACTGCCTTAGTGCAGAAGAGACTTCACAGCCTGGCCTACGTATCATCACTAAATTTTACTGAGCTGTTCTGAACCCAAAAATCTCAGCAAGTTACCATTCAGGAGGCTTGAGGGACATCCACACTCTGTTTAAAGACACCATTAAGAGAGAAAATACATGTGTCTTTTCCAATGGTCACTTTCACCTCTGAAAATGTGTGCCTAACTCTTTGGCACACTGGGCCTGGTAGTCTGCTTGGTGTAGGTGCACTTTACTGGTGTGTCATCATCAAAGAAAAATCTAGGTAAATAGAATAAACTGCAGAAACAGAAAGCTTTGGGCCATTAAATTGTCTGTTGTTTCTCTCAGGTTGCTGGCAAGTAGGAAGTGCCTGCACTGGGCATCAGTGGCATTGCAAAGATGTTGATGAGCCAAGAGAAGGCTGTTGACCAAACATAAGAGGAACTGGGTACTTAATCTTCTCACTTGAACTCTTCTGAAAAACCCTGCCATCAGTCAGAGTGCCAAATACTGCTGGCCCAATACTCCACTCAGTGATGTCTCACTAGCAAAGAACTTGCCTAAAGTCTGTAACTGAAAACCACAAAGAGAGAGAGAGACGCAGAACTGGAAGAGAAGTTATTCTTCAGATCCAGGCATTTTTATACCGGGCCCAACACATGGATCCTTCAGAGGAAGACATAAGCTCAGCCATAATGAATTCAGCTATGCAGTGCTGGTGAGGGAGCGCTGAAACTGGCACCGCTGGGGCTTGTTGTGTACCTGAGATACAGCCCACGACTTGCACCTCTGAAGACTTACCCCAACCTGTGCCCGTCTGTGCTGATGATTAATATCTTGTTGCTATGGTGCTTGCATATCACATGCATCACCACAGACTCATGGCACAGGACATGTATATTGGTGGTCTTGACAACAGTTCAGGGAGAACTTTTTGATTGCTTTGATTATTTGACTCTGCTTCTACTTGTCTTGTCCTCAAACAAGTTTCAGAAGATCACTGTCCTCTTTTAAACAGTATTGGCACACAGAACCATCATGGAGTTTATCTGCCATGGCTTCCATTGGGGCACAAATCCCCTCTTGCATGTGTTTAGTAGAAATGATTATTCAACTTTCAATAGAGAATTATCTGCTGCCTCCAAATATTAGGTAATTGCTTTTAGAGACTAATTTACTGTTAGAGGTTCTTTTTTAAGTCAGTAGATGCTGCAATCACTCCTGCAAGAGGTTTAGATGGCACTTGTCACAATTTTAAAAAGAAGTAATGAAGAACATGGGAAATTTGCTGTAAGATTTGTTTTTGTGGGTTGTAACAAGGCAGAATTTAGAGCTTTTTTGGGGGTTGTTTTGTTGTTTTGTTTTTTTGGGGTTTTTTTTTGTAACTTTGTGCCCACTGAATCATTTGGACCATTTAAGCAGAGAATTATCCATTGCTGCCAGGTCTAAATAGTTGAGAACCTGCAGTAGCAGAAGAACCTTTTCTACTATGCTGACACGTGCAAATCTCCATCTAGAGGCAAGTTTGGGGCAGTCCAGAGTAAAGACTGAAAAGCCACAGCTGAGCACATTCATGACCCTGTGAAGTTAAGAATAACAAGTACAGGAAGAGACAGTCTGTTCAGTCACTCTAAAAGGAGGTGGAATATTTTCCCCAGCTTCCCAGACATAACTAGAGTAAGGGGAGTGTGGGGAGGAGTAAGTTTGACTTATTGATTATGAGGGTGGAAATCAGACATCATTGGGTCCAAAAAGATTCAAATCACAGCATACAGCAACTTACAGTGTCATCCCACTGTCAACACAGCTTTTTACTACATCTTGCACTTTACTGCATCTCTTTCTTTTTTGTTTTCATAATAATACTGGTGTCTGCCAAACAACCTCTTCCCATGATGGAATAACAGTCAGTTGCTGCTAAGTGCTAAGTATTCATACTTGTTAAGAAGCAGAGATACATTGCTTTGGGGTGTTCAGCATGTTTTGGGGTGTATTTGCTGGATTATGTAAAAAAAAAGAGAGTCTCAGCTTTTTATGGAAGCTAATTATGCATGTGTTTATATATGCTTGAATGAAACAGAAACCCTGTTAGTAAAGACAAGTGTCCTATTGGGCTTTTCATTCTGAAGCTCTTTGCAGAGTATTCACTTATACATGACTGAAAAGCTTTGAGAAAAATATTACAGGATTTCAAGCCTTTTCCTGTGAAATCCATTTAGAGCCTGCCATTTCATTCATTATACTTCATACAGAAATTCTGTTCAGACTTTTTCTCTGTAAAGTATATTAAATTGTATTGGTCCTGGCTGCACTACTTTGGTTTCCCAAAGAGTTGCTAGTAGTCCTGATTACTTCCCACCACTGCCAGACCCTCACCTCTCACTAGTGCCCATACCCAGTCATGCCTTCATACACCTATATTATTCCATCATGAGAAGACACTGTTGGCAATACACTGGTATTATTATGAAAACAGAACAAAATTAAACCAAAAAGAAAGGAATGCAGTAAGTGCAAGATGTAGTAAAGAGGCAGTAATGCTCATTTGATCTTCAGTGTATTTCTTCATGGTACTTCAGTGCATACCTATTTTTAAGGGTGAAACCACTACAATGACATAGCTGATGTTAGTCTGTAATCTGCCAGCTCTTTGAAAACAAGGATATTCTTATTTTTTGACCTTTTTACTCTTACTTATGTTTTGAAAATTATGGGGTATAATGCTAAAAATCAATATGAGGCCCACTGCAGTGGTGGTGAATGATGGGTATATTTGTGGCACTGGAAAATTGAATGACTCTTCCAAATATCTATCTAATAGATTTCTAATGTTAATTGTACACTCCTTTGAATTCTATAAAGCAAATATAACATCACTCCAGGCTCTAAACAGAATGCCAATCGACCATATCTTTAACCTTTAGAATCTTTAAAAGTACTTAGGGACTTGCCAATTTTTTTTTATTTTGTCAGCTATGAGTTTGAAGTTGGGTTGGACTCCATATGGACTGCAGAAAAGAGGAGATCTGTTCCAACCTCATTTATCAATCTTATCAAGGCAAGGATTCTTTCTGCTCATCCTGTCTGCCTGGGTGGGATAGATGGAAAGTGGGTGGGGAAAAAAACTACCTCTGCACTGAAATTTTGAGTACTTGGTACTCTGGGCTGCAAATGTGAAGGAGAGCAACTGGTGAATCCCCCATACATGAGAATTCTCTGCCTATGCAGAGTGGACTCACATCAAAAGTGCAAAAGTGTGTGTGGGAATCAGGCCAAGGCTTATGGAAGGCAGGGTCTCTTGCCTGGCCTCCCTTCCATGTGATCCTCCACCAGCACAGACAATAACAAAAGGGAGAAGGAAGCAACTGAGGACCAGGCCCTGTGAGCTCAACAAGTTATGATTTTGGGACTATATTTTGTTGCCTGAGCACACTTACCTCACCTCACAGAAATGTTCAGATGAATGCAATAAAGTATTTTGTCTCGTGGGTTGGCACCCCTCTCATCTGCCTCACTCCATTAGCAGTCCATATCTTCAGAAAACTCAGAATCAGATTTGTTTTCTAAATGGCATGAAACAGCTTGGAAATATACTCCAGCAAAGAAACCCTGACATCAAATTAGACACTCTTTGTCTTCTTAGTTGTGGAGGGAAAATGGTGACAAAACAGCAGAATACATTCTAAGATGCCTTGATCCCACAATTTTTCATCAGGGCCAAGAGTAACATTCCTTATCAGACAGGCAAAGTTTGTTTTTTCTTCCCTACCAGTTTCTTAGCACTGATTTAAGTTTCACACTGACACCAGCAAAACGGCACTTAAATCACAGCCCTGAGAACCAGCTACACGTATCCAAAGCTGAGCAGAGTTCAAACCTCAGCCCTGTGCTGATACAGAGTCTTTTCTGTTTTAAATTGCCCACCCACTCACTATTCCCAGCTGCCGAGCCACATAACGTTCAAAGACCACACACAAGGTGCAAGAGCAATAGGGGCCTGTTGAAAATTAAAGTGCAACAACTTAGTCAAGAGGATAGACTCCAGCATTGCTGCCTAGAAAATGGGGGCAAGGAATGAGACGGAAGGGCAGACAGGACCGTGGGAGATCCATACAGAAAGTGATGGGAATCTACATGGGAGTGTATTTTGCAGAAATCCCCTACCCTCAGCTCAACAGATAACAGAGACACACAGAGCTTCCTATATGAAGCCAGGCAAGAATCAGCTCAGAAAAAGAGCTGCTGCTTTCCAGAAGCTAGACAAGATACTAGGGTCCCAGAGTTTGTTTTCAGCTTGGCTGAAAGCACCCAGAGCTGGTCAAAAACCCCCTCTGTACCTTATTTCCCCTTCTTGATCAAATGTAAAGAAGCATAAGACATGTTTTGCTATGTTCCATTGGCCCCAATAGACAACAAAACTGTCAAAGAGCTCTGGTTTCTTCTCTCCGGTGCTGGCGATGAAGGGACCTTGCTCTGAAGTGCACTCATTTGAATGCCAAATAGTAGTGTCACCAATACTTCTGCATCCCATTGAAAGAGCACATTGCTATTGAACACTATAGAGTGCTGCATTACCACTCAGTTGGTGGCACAAAAGCAGAAGTGGTTCCGGACCATCACACATCACAGTGCAACACACCCATTTTTAAGGAAAGAGTGTGGTCCTCCTGCTGACTCCCAGCTAGTACTTACAGGGTCATAGGCAAGCTGGTGAAAATAGACCATATCCTGAGCCTATCTACTCATATGGCCAAGTTTGCAAGGAGTTTTCCACAAGAAGAGACTGTTCACCTCGAACTGTTTTAAAAACATTTTTAGGTTTTGCCCTGTTGCTTCTATACATAAATAATGTGTCTTTATACATTAAGATTTTGTGCTTTATCACTAACCAACATGGAATACTTAAAGGCTGAGTCAAGCTGTACTCTAAGTATGGGCTATTTTATCCATCCCTAAATGAAACAGCTTCACTGCTGAGACAAGGCAATGTTGTAACAGCACACGGCACAGCCCAGCAGTCAGAACAAGAAACAACGAAGGTGGTTTCTAACAGAAAGTGCTCAGCGTGTTTGAAGAGGCAGACTGCCAGCACTCTATGGTGTCATCCTACTCCCTACTTCTCAGCTGGGACAGCAGCTAAGAAGAGAAGAAAGGAGGAAAGATGAAACACAACATGCCATGAACTTGCTCACTGCGACACTGATTACTACTAGCAAAAGAAAGCAAGTCAAGGAGGCAGAGGAAGGAAAGACTCAGTGAAGTACCCCATACCGGGTACTCTGAGATGGTAGTTTGAACCCAGAACCACATAGGGTAGCTAGCATGTGTTCCTGTAATGATCTAAAATAGAGGCACAGATACAAAATTGCTTGCAGCATTGTCAGGCTCTTACATGTGATCCCAGGTTTGGGCTTCAGAACACGCACAACAATAATCAGAACAAAAGATACCGAGATTGGATTTTAGTAGTTAACTCTATTTCTCTATTAATTTCACTACCTTCTTAAAAAAAAGTGGGAAATGTAAAATAAAGTATAGGTATGCATGCACACCATTTTGATCTTTTGATTCCTGTCAAAAACTCAGTGCAAAGTAAAACCTTCCAGCACACAATTGCTTGCACCCAGCTTTTTGTAATATCACACTGTGATACATATCAACCTTTTCCTTTTGATTGATAGACTTTGCTAGGGAAACACAGCAGAACAGATGTGTGTGCATGGGTGCCATCAAATTAATTTTAACGCTCTTTTTTCCTGCTCCCCCCTCCAACCCACAGGCTTATAAAGTTATTCTGAAAGACATGAGAACTCTAAGTAATAGGGAGAGCAAGAGTGGGGATTAAAGCACATCTGAAAAAAGTAGTATAAAATTGCACTGAAAGCAAAAAATCCTCCCACCATAACCTACCCTTGTCCACCCCTGTGTCAACAAATATGCAACCAATTAATGTAATTGCAGAGTTATTTATGGTGCGCAGGAAAGTGTAGTCAGGGACCCTGAGAAACAAGGTTGTAGGGATAGGAACGCCTGGGTTTCCCCCTCGCCCCCTCCTTTGCAGATGTTTAAGTTGACTTGTGGTGTCCATGTGTCTCATAACCAACAGCCTGTCTACTTTGCAGGTGTTGCTTGCTGTATGGGGGTGGGTAAAGTGGATGAAAGGAGACCTGGAAAAAAGTTGGCGTCTTCTGATTTCAAACTGTGACTAAAAGATATTGGTTGGGTTTAGATATTCCCCCTTCTACACCCACCAACTTTGCAGGCTACAAAAGCCCCATACTTAATCCCTTCAGATGACCCTTCCGACAGCAGCAACAACATTTGAACAACAGGGGGAAAAAAATTTCTTAGCTCCATGATTTGATTGTTCAGGGTGACAGTTTTGTTACTGTTCAGTGCCCTGCACAAGAGAGGTTTTAATTAGAGCTATTGAGTGGTTTGAATTGGCACAATTAGGGTCAGCATTAATGATTGCTGCATGTGTTCTTTTGAACAGTGAGGGCTTTTTTTTGCCCATGGACAGGAGGGGGTAGCAGCTAATGAACTAGGAGAGTGCAAATTATCTCTGCAAAGCTGGGGCAAGTGTAATACACACTGGGGATAAAGTGGAGAGCAGGAAAAGAGAACACAGCTTATGGGGCTGATCAAGAAGACTTCCCAGGAGTGTGCTGAGCACCATCAGTCTCCAGTGCTTGCCATTTGCTTCCTCAGGTGTTAAGGCTACATAAAGCACTGACAAAGATATGTTTCTTGTACCGCAAGGAACACCTCAGAGAGGCAAAGTATATGCTGTGTTTTCATAGTGAAAAATACGGAAGGAGAAGGAGGAAAAGCTGCAGTCTGCTGAGAACAGTAGTCAGATTCAAAACAAAGACATGCTGATGCAAATTGGTTTTCCCATGAGTAGGCTTGTAGGCCTTACCCACCTCCCATTCACTTCAGTGTGATACTGGATCAGTTCATAGGAACACAGCCACATAAGAGACAGACATACACATTTGGGTATGAGCACCCTCCTGTGTGTGTGTAGAAATGCCTCCCATATACACACACCTGGTTTAGCAGCATGGCAGGTGGACACCAGAGCCCCATGCATGTGGCACCTCTTGTTTTCCTTAGAAAACAAGAATCCTCACAGAATGTCCCACTTAACTTAAAGAATAGACCTCTTGGGGGGCATACCTATTGTCTCCTCAGAACTTCCCGATCTCCTGAAGTATGTCCATTAGAGAGTCTCTTCCTGATCCACACAGTCTGTGAAGCTCTTCAGAAGTGCTCCAGAGTTTCAGGAGGAATACACTCCCATGTCATTCCAGCATAGCCAAAGAGACTTCTCTTCCACAAAACTACTTGTTAGGGAAGAGGCACATAGGTAATAATGACAACACCCATGTGGGTGCAGGGACTCACTGCAGCACAGGATCTGCTCCACTCTCTTGAAGAACCTCCACTGATTCCGGACTGTGCGTGTCCTCCCCAAAGCCTGTGCTTTTTTTGTCTCGGGCCTACAACAAAGCTTTCAGAGTATTCTGCATTTATTAAAACAAGCTTTTGGCCAGACATTATGTTAGAACCACAGGCTTCACTTCACCTTCAAGGTACAGAAAGAGTTTGTTCATGTGCCAGCTACCCAGTGGTGGAGCTGCCCTCCCCCAGAAAGACAGCCATTCCCCACTTATATGTGCAACACATCCATTTTTGCTGATGGTGGGTTGACCCTCTGATACCAGAATCAGCCCAGAAGTCCCTTCTGGGCTCCAAAAAGCCCAGATAGGACTTCACTGCTAGGGGCACCTATTGGACTGTCTCAGATGTGGCAGTACCAGCTGAGCCAGATACTGGCACTGATCTCTGGTCTGGCCCTGAATACCTATGCAAGCCATCAGGCCTGCTTTTAAATGTCCTTTCTCATTGCCTGCAGTAATAATGTCTCCTGAATGTGACCTCAAGATGAAGATACATTGCCAGGCATCATGCATCAAAGAAAAGGTTGACTCTTCAGTATGCTAAGATTAGTTGGTAGAGCAGACACATATATGCTGTCAGAGGACTGATCCTCATACATTTTCCAGAAAACATTTTCAGCCAGACTTTCTGCAGCCATCCCAGAGTGTGGCCACCAACACCTAACCACTCAAATTCTTGAGGCCGAGCATTGGCACCAGCCAAGGCTGCTGCACAGCCCACCAGTTCCTTCATTAGCAAAACAGGTAAAACTGTGTGCATGACTGGAGTGGAAAAGCTGGGTGGAATCCTGGGTGTGCAGTCTTGGCTGGGAACTAGCCAAATACTTCAGCTTTTATATATGTGAAGGAAGACAAAGGTGCTCAAGCTATGGAGAGAATGTGACTCTTTGGTGTGGTTAAAAAGAGCTTTCTGTGCATCTCTATTACGAGATATTTTCAGATCTTTCAGCATCTTACTCTCTCTCTAAACATTACCTTCTCTTAAAAAAAATCCAATTTCTCTGGCTTTTTAAAATAGGTAATATAAATTATGTTATTATTACCTAGGATACACAGTAGCCCAATATATTTGGGAAATAATTACAGGCCAAAATCTTGTCATGCAAACAGAGGTCAAACAGATTGTTTGTGCATAAAGAGTTCATATTCTCTAATAGGCTTAATCCAGTAGGAATTTAGTCTGCAACATGAAGATTTAAGCAGTGATGCTGCTGCAATCCATTTGAAGCCTATGGATGGATACAAATCTAATGGACACTCACAGCTAGGACAATCTCACTTAGTTTTCAAGGCAGAAAACTAAGGTAGACCCANACTCACAGCTAGGACAATCTCACTTAGTTTTCAAGGCAGAAAACTAAGGTAGACCCACTTCTCTTAGGTGTGGGTTACCTAGTCATTTGTGGCCTCACAACAAGTTCTTTACCTTATTACAGATTTTGTGGTCCTCATGTCCAAGATGCATGAGAATCTGTCTCATAAAGGATCTTTCACCAGGTGTGCCAACCTCCAGGGCATAAAGAGTCCAGCAGTGCCCAGCAGAGGTTTATGGCTGCCAACAGGAGCAGGAGGTGAGTGGCTGGATAGCAGGAGGGTGAGAGCAGAGCTGCAGCAGTTGTCTCTCTTGGGAGCAAGCAGTGTGGCTGCAGGTGCTTCAGCTCACCTAGCACCCCTGAATGGAGAACACTTCTCCCTGCCCTTCTCTGGGCAGGAGGAACTGGTTCCACTGGGGCTCAGCAGAGGTGCAAAATTGGAGTGCTGAGGGAAGGGCAGAGACACAGGCAAAGACCTCATGGATTCTTTTGCCACTGGCTGCTTTCGCACCCTCTCCCCCAAGTCTCTCCCATAAGGACTTCAACTGTTCCTATGGCCAGCAATTTTGTTTGGGCAGGCATCCAGCATTGCCTAGCAGATCCAAAATGACACCTCACACATTCTTGAAGGTGAGAAAGAAACAACCAAGCTGAATCGTTTCACCACCCTCAGGGTACTAGAGGTGATACCACAGACCTGCCAAGGAACACGCAAGGACATCCACAAACATTTCACGACCACCTTCTTTGAGTCCGCTTTGTTATTAAACAGTCCTGGCTTTTGGCATTAGCTGGAAAGCAGAACAGGCAACTGCTCAGACAGGACCTCTGCCTTGGCTTACTTGCCATATATCCTCAAGAAGGCAAGACTCTTCAGTAACAAGTTGATTTATGTCATCTAATAAATATATTATAGTCTTTGTATGGATCATTTACAAGCAAATAATAATTCTGCAGGCAGGAGGATGGGGCTAACACCATAGGCACCAGCTGCCAGCTGGGCCACAGCCTGAGGTTGAGCTACCTGAAAAGAGTCTGGAAACTAACGGGCAAGAAAGTGGATGTGATGTGGAAAGCTGAATGTGAGAGGGAATATTGTGAGAAGCTGGCAAAAGGTACAGGTGGTGCTCTGAGGGCTGGCTGGATCCCTCATGTGGTTACGAGGAACGTGTGTGAGCAACAGCCCAACCACAAGACAGCTGGAGTGGAGCACTGGGGACATTCTGGGAAATGGGGCCCTGCCAGGCCAGCATGGCCTGGTAACCATACCTGTAATAGCACATAAACCTGAGATAACCTGGTTAGCAGTACCAGAAATAGCAAACTCAGAAATGGATATATGGCAAAACCAGGACTACAAGGGAAAACTAGTTAGATGCAGGTTGTCTCTCTTGAGAGACTGAGAAACAGAAATGGAGATGCAGGGGTGGTAAAGAAAGAGTTCAAGGAACACAGAAATGGATAATAAGATACACGATTCATGTCTGGGAGCATTTGTCAAGCAGCCCTACATGGGCTGGGAGCATTTGTCAAGCAGGTTGACCACTGCAGCTGGAGCCAGCAATGAACCAAACCTTGTGTTTCTGACCATGCCACCAGAGCCAGACCTGCTTCCACCCCAGACAGAGGACAGGGCCTGGAAGTGTAGGAGATTAGCTTTTGCTAGCTGCGCAGACAGATTGAGCATCCCAGCATAACCAGTTTGGTGCCTGTTCCAAAGTGGATGGTGTTAGCAACCCTCCATCACTGTGTAACAGCTAGGATTAAGTGGTTTTTTGGTTTTCAGCTCAATTAATACAGATAAGCTACTGGAACTACAGAAGGTGCCTTGTTTACCTTCAAACTCATGGCCTACACCCAAGAAAAATATTTTCCAGGAGAACCATTTGCACTGAGAAATCAGTATTGCATGTCCTCTGCCTTAATGTAGGCACTGATTAAGAAATAGAAAATATGCAATGAGCCTGTTTATGAAGTGATGCTTAGAAGTTCTGCAAGCACTCCCAGAAGCTGTAGAATGCAGAAGCTATAAATGCAGACTTCAAAAATTTGCCATAAAAAAGCAAGATACTCAGAATGTGCTTCATCTGAGCATTGGCTGAAGGTTTGATACAGACTTATTTTACTGAAATTAGTCAACCCATCTGGAGCTTGAGAGAAATATATCTTGTCTTTAAGCTCTACAACATTTAATTGTACCTCAGACCCATAAACCAGCAGAGGCTATGCTTTTCATAATTTCTCTGTATTGGTGTTTCCATACCACTCCATTTCTGTGCTGCAGCCAGACCAGCACTACTTGCAAAGCAGACCAGCTAAGAAAAGGTGATGAACGACCCCACAGAGACTAAGCTGTCTTAGATATCTCTCATTGGCCTGAATATGGGGCAGTGAATTCACCCTCACAGCCTTTTTTTGATGTTCCCAGGTCTTCCTCCCTGCCAGATCCAGGGGTTGTCCTAGCCTGGTGCAGTAGCCCTGTGCACCCAGAGCTTCAGGTCTTCTTTCCTAGGGCAAACTGCTCCATCTCGCTTTAGAGCTCCTCATTCCTTGCTCCCTGCTGTAACCTCTTCTAAAGGCACCTTTTGCTCCAGCCTCACTACAAGGAAAGTAAGTTACTTAGATTCTGTATCTAAGAGCACTTTGGAAAACTCCAGTGTCGCCAAGGCTCTGGCAGGGGGCTGAAAGCAGCCAAGTTTTTTGCTGAATGCTCTCTCACAGCACAGAAACGTGTGCAAAGCTGGACTCAATATATCATCAAATTCATCAGATATGATAACCAATATCAAGAAGTGTTTGTGAGAAAGCAAGAGAAAGCTGGGCACTTTTAGCAGAGCTGGGCAAGTGAGCCATCATTAAGAATTCTACACAATTTGAACTATCTATCCAGTTGACTCTTTATTTAATTTTAAGCAACATCCCTTTTGCCACCTCAGAAACTTTTTTCCCCATGGTTATTGGGATTTTTCAATATTATTGCCTTGATTTGGGAGAAGGGTACATTTTCCCTTTTGTCACATCAAGCTACATTCTCACATTAAAAAGAAAATGCAAGCAACCAAGTTGATTTTCAGCTATATCTGCTTTTAGATCAGAGCTCTTCCCCTGGTTAACCAGTGGGATGGATCGGAAGTCATGGCTTGGGGGTCTAGGCTTGATCAATAAGTTGATAGGCCTGAAAAAAGGGCACCTGATGTGAGGAAAAAGCACTAAGAAGAAAAGGAACATGAACTGCACAATAACTTGGGAATAGTATCAGGAATTCTAATGTAAACAGTTCAAATTTTTCTGGGTAAATCCATCACTCAACTCACAGTCACAATGAGCTTGTATTCAAGGGTTTCTGCAGCCTAGAAGGGCAGCAGATCCTCCCACCTGCACCACAGCTCAACCAGCACCTTTGCAAAGATCACAGTGCCCAGGAGCCCAGCCCCTCCATCATCATCCTGGCCAGGCCCAGACCCCATGCTTGGTACCACAGACAGTAGGACTGCCTTCAGAAGGGGTACATCCCTGTATGACTTCTAAACTTCCCTCCTTGCTCTGATTTCTCATGAAGCCTGAGAAGCTCTGCACTCCTTGGACATCCTTACAAGAAAAGGCAAATTGTTACCACAGGAGCATATTTCGCATGCAGCACCATGTTAAACACCTGGTGTGAGGATTCTGTAAAATTTCAAGCTAGAGCTATGGTCTTGAGTTTAACACAACTGACTGGGGTCACACATCTTCACTTTCTTCAGCTGTCCCATTTTCACTGCTTGCAAATTACTGACCTTCCCTTTGCCCCATCTCTTCCATGCCTGAATTAACACAACTCAACATAGCCTTTCTGTGGGCTTGTACTGCATAAAGCCTGTGCCATTATCTCTTATTAATATAAATATCACTGGGCTTAATGACAATCAAGTTTTGCCCTTTTGCCAACAATTTAACTGAGCATACCAGCATTGCCAGGTTACTTTAGTGCTTATAGAGTGCCTTTCCCACACAGCCATTCCTATTTTCCAGAGATTTACCAGAGAAATCATCTCCAATTGCCACTATCAGGACTACAGACATAACTTCCACTGCCCAAGCACAGAAGTTCTGTTTTCCCTCAGGCCTACAATATGCCTTGGAGGCAGCAATAGCCACCACCAGCCTTATCTCAAAAGGATGCTGAGCTAGTCTCTCATATAATTGTGAGTTACTAAACAAAATAAGTAGGTAATTCTCCAACAGCAGTGGAGAATTGCACTAAGTGCAATTGCACTAAGTGCAATTCTGAATTTGAGGTGGAATTTCTGCACTTGCCTTCAAGGTTTCTGTGATGATATTTAGTGTCCCCCCCTCACCACATATTCCATCTCTCCAAGCCAAAACAGCCTAGGAAGAGGCTGATCCACTTTGCCACCCACAGAGATGTCTGCACTGCCAAACCAGCACCAATGGCTATGCCCTTTTTCATCACCAGGCCAGCAAGAACCCAACCTCACCTTCACATCCACAAGTATGTTTGCAATTCGAATAACTTTTATTTTTGTTATATTATGTGATACCCAAGTTTTTCGGCTGCAGTGGTCTAGGGAGCACAAAGCTCTGAATCTCAGCAGGCACCTATACAGCACTCCTGCCATGCTGCCCAAGTCACAAGACAGGCAGGGAAAAGATTTCCAGCAAGGAGGAAAGTGCATAATAGAATCCAGCAGAGGCACTGGTATTCATGGTAGTACTCATCAAGTGCCATCCTTCCCCTTGCATCATTCTTATAAGTGTGAAAAGATATCAGTAACCTTATCTACTCTTGCATATAAGTTCCCTGCTTGGATGCAGAAGGCCAGGCTGGCACAAGGAACATAATTTAAGAGCATCTGACCTCAGGCTTGGTAAATTGGGCCCATTGTACAACCCCCTGTCTGTATCACTGTACATATAGAGTACATAATTATGAAGTGACATTTTTGCCTTCTGAACAACCTCCATATGATACCCAGCAGATATTTCCTGTTCTCAGCACTACTGTGACATTAACTTCTGCTTCTTTTGACTGTTTGTCTCTCAAGCTGAATAGTCTAGAACTGGGAAAGCCACAGCCAAGAAAAGTCATTAATACAAACATCACTAATATTTACGACAGACACTCAAAGAAAAGTATTCCACAATGCATTGTCTTGTTTTCCACATAGTTCAGTAAGGGCTAGAGTGCCTAGCAGCTCTATTCTGCTTCGGCTCCCTTCCATTTTTCCTCCAAGCAGCAAGGGCACCTCAGAGCAATGAGGATTTTCTGGCCCTTTAACAATCCCCTTGTCCGCCAGACTTCCTCCTTTCATAGCCCCCATGTGCTCCCTCCCCTCTTCCCCAGGGCTAGTTAATATGTGCCAAATCCTGACACCCTGAATGGTTTCCCAACGCCGACACTAATCACGTTTTCAGGAGCAGGTCAGCAGTGAAGGAGCTGAAATTCGTGTGAAAAAGTCCCTGGGATGGCCCCGATGCCTCACACCTGCATGCCCTATTCATCTGCACTGTTTACACATTGTCATCCACAATTAATTCTTTCCAGGGACGCTCCACTGCCTGCCCTCCCGTTGCACAGGGACCCCATTCTGAGCTGTTGTGTCTGTTAAATTGAGCATGGGGTGCTGCGATTAAATTAAGTTTTGTGGCACTCTCTCTCTTTCTCTCCCTCCCTTCCCTTCTCTTTTCTCTCCATTAATAACGATGCCTGATGGAAGATTGCTGGCACTGGAGTAAAGAAGTAATTACAGGCACTAAAAGTATGGAAAGAAAAGTTTCTGTGTGGAAATGTGAATGGGGACATCTTTTCTGGCTAGCCGACATTTCTCTCAGCGCGAGGTGGGAACCACAGCCGCATGCAATTCCAGGGTACAAGCAGGAAAAAGGAGAGGAGGGCATGGGGGCACACATGATGATGTCCCATAGTGCAAACTGCCAAAATTTGGATCTGTGAGAGTCTTTAGCCATTGACCTGAATATAGATTTTCTTCAGCAACTGACGTTCTCACCTTCTACTACAGCCTCATTTGTGCATATGCATGGCATACACCAGCCTGGCTGCTCTTCTCACAAAGTATCATACCCAAAGGCACATGGAGAAGTCCCCTGGCTAACAGGCAAGCAAGTCACCTCCTCACACTGGCACACTCCTGCACTGTTGCGTAAAACATGGAATAAGAGTTGCTCGCTGGAAATGAGAAGGAAAACAAGAGGACAGGAATTTGACCAGCTTCTGCAAAACCTCAAGGCAACAGCTTTTTTTGCCAAGTATTTTGCTCATGCATGGAGTGGACAACTGGTTTTTATTACTGGGACCTCTTCAAAGTTGAAGAGTCCTTTTTGCTGAAAACAGAAATGTGCAGCTTTCCAAGCAAGTGGAGCTGGGTGGATTTGGCTTTACGTCTTTGTTCAGCTACTTGCAGGACTCACCACCACAATAGGCTGAAGTCCCACAGCATAGCACATGAAGTGTCCCCTTGGTAAGAAGGACAGAGCTCAGACCCTTCCAGCCAGCAGCCTGGATTAGAGCTGCAGCCAAACTAAAGAGCAGCCTCTGTTTGCTCATGTCAGCCATACACCCAAAAAAAAAAAAAAAAAAAACCACCCAAAAAAACCCAAAAAACAAACCTGAAAATCACCTGAAGTTCTGAGGCCCCAATATCCAAGACACACATGAAACATAACAAAATTAATTGACTACAAGCACAGTCTTTTAAGGCTTGACAAAATAGCAGCCTCTCTGATTTTTATCCTATGGAAGAAAATTGCCCCTGCAAGACAAAAAATCTTTATGTTGGCAATTAAAGAAACAGCCTCCTCATAAACACCACTGTAAAATATTGTTGCACGCACATAGGAAACCTACTGGATGTAAAGCACGTGCTACATCCCCCTCTAGTGCTGAACTACTACAGAATAGCAACCTAATACTGCTACTGCTTTCTTCAGGTGGAGCAGAGACTTCTGCAACAATCCATAATAAACTCCATAAAAAAGCCTGAAGGGTGGCTGTCACATGTGAAGGCACCTTTATGGGATGATTGCCCTACAGAAGATGGATTCACAGGGGCTGAGAAATCCAAAAGTCCTTACAATTAAAAAGATTTTGATAGTTCCTAAATACCAGTGTGAATCCAGGACAAATTTGTTTTATTTAGCAAGTCTCCTTATTCATTCTGTACTTCCTCTTAAAAACTAGGGAGCTGTACACATCACATACCTAATCAAGCCATGATCCCATGGCATCACAGGTCTTCAGTGCTTCATACCAAGAACCTGGGCTAAACAGCCCCTCCAAGAGCAACAACTAGAATTACTATCCTCCCAATCATCCTCCACCACAGCAGCCATGTCTTGCAGGCCTTATTCAGGTAAGGAGCCTGACTGAGTCAGGCAGGGAGCACCAGCTTTCATCAGCTGCCTGTATTCTGTCAAATTGTTCTGTCTCACCTACAGGGACCATCAGGCCTGACACCTAGGGTGTACCAGCCCTACAGGCCTTCAAGGTGCATGACAGCTCACACCAAAACCATGCTGACTGCAAGTCTTAGTTCTCAAGCACGTATGGCAGTGTGTGTTGCATGTCCCAGACTCTGCCATGTTTAGTGACACAGAGCTCTTCAGGTGACCAGTCTACATTTACCTGGCATCCCTCTGTGCAAGAGCTGCAGCTTGTTAACAGGAGAGGGAAGAAGCCAGAGAGCAGTCAGGCACCAGAGAAAGTCAGACCTGAAGAAGGCCCTGGGGGCTGGAGAGAGCAGAGTCAGGTTGACTTCAGCAGGTTACCTGAGTCAGGCTGGGTAGAGCTCAGGATTTACAACCAGCATGGGCAACAGATATCAATCCAGCTGACATCCCCAGCTGGATGTGGGAGCACAGCAGTACATCACAACACCAGCACCATGCTCCTCAAACCATCCTTCCTCATCAGCCAACAGAACCTGCTTACATAGTCCTTCCAACATGTTACTACAGGCACAGAGCACGCAAATTTTAACGAAAGACCTCTGTGGCCTTCTGGCAAAAACACCATCACTCAGCAGAGAGGTGCAGCTGAGGCACCTGTACCAGCCAGCCATGTTTCACCACCAGCTGCAAGCAGTCTCTGCCTCCTCTTTTTATTCAGCCTTTAGGAAAAGTAAGCTCAATCCTTCTTCCCAGGTGGGTGAAACTTGCCAAAGAACAGCTGAACATAGGTCTTTATAATGGAGGTGTTTGAGTAACCTTATTGGCAGGTGTTGAGAGCATCCCTGCCTATGAAAACTTGAGGTGAAGGCTCTTAATTTAAATTATTTTCCTGAAGCAGAACTACTAGTACTTTTAGTAATATAACAATTACAAAACCTGCAAGCTGCATATTGCCCTTTCCTCCCATTGAAACAATGAGAGTGGAGGATGTTCAGCCAATTATACCACTTGCCCAGTTAATAAACAATTCACAAAATTATGCACTGTTTTGAAGTGCTCTATAAACATATATTAATCAATCATTAAATAATTAAGATAACTCTCTGTTCTTTTTCTCTGGCACTCCCAAGTTGATGGATGTTCCTATAGCAACGGAGGAGCAGGACTGAGGGCAGGGGGAGCGCAGGGCTCGGGAGGCGCTGCTAGCACAGGACCTTTGCTCTCCAGCCCTCCAAAAGTCACACAGGGCAAGCGGAAGGGGGCTGCGAGAGGTGACACGCAGGAAGGAGGCTTTCAATTTTAATGGAAATTCTAACGATGACAGTCTATGCAAATAGGTACATGAAAGAGGAGAGGAAACAGACGGGGGGGCGGGAAGGGGGAGAGAAATTAAGCCTGGTTCAGATTTCAAAGCAAAGCCAGGAATAATTTTTGGAGCTAAGAATAGTTGCAATGCACCTTGTTCTTACTGGACTTGAGCCTTGCATAATCCTTAGACTCGGGGTCTGAAATTACAGCTGGGAGGGGGAGGGAAGCCAGCCTGCATAGTCCAGGAAATGTGGCTGTCCAGTCTGCAGCTCCATCACCTTTATGATTCCTTTGTGTCACCAAAAGGCACTATTTAACAAAAGAGCTGTCCTTCTGCTTTTGCAGGGGCCTTGCAGTTGTTTTGCAAATGAGATTGCTTGATTGGTGAGCAAAATCAGAGATCTTTTGAAGCTGTTGCCCAGGAAAAGGGGAGGGCAAGAAGTTCAATTATCCCTCACAGTAAGTAGTAGGATCTGCTTCATCCCATAAAGAGCTGTTGAGAATGAGCCAAAGCAACTTCTGAACTGACTTTTACGTAAATTTCATCAGAAATCCCAGGAAGACCTTAGAGCCACCTGGAGAAAAGAGCCAAGTCTGCTGAATTCCCAGGAAACATTCCTGTCCCTATTGCAGCTCACTCACCTCCCTTGGGGCCAGCCAAGCCAGCGGCTGCCCCAGCCCCAGCCAGCTCCCAAGCAGGCAAATGGGGTCTTTAGGGTCTTTAGCTTGTTGGGAAATCTGCTCAACCAGCACCAAAGGACAGCTCCTCCATTACATCCAAGAGTCCAGCCTGCAGACCTTCCCGAGCTTATTGGTGTAGATCACATCAACATCTAGTGGGCACTCACTGGGAGATCTTTTTTAAGTAGAAAACAGTTTCTATAGCACAAAAGGTGCCCGTGGGAAGACAGGGGTGCTGCTGACAAGAAATGATGTTTTGTCGCAGTGAACTGGAACCGAACACTTTGCTCCAACTGCCACGAATTTTTTCATTTCAGTTGAGTTCAGCGTGGAAAGGAACTTTCCCAAAAAGGCCTCTTTTTTTTTTTTCCTGTGCATGGGCTTGTGGCTGAGCACTCACTGAGAACAACATGGACCTTGCTCAAGCTTTATGGGAGCCGGGCAGAGCTCCCAGGGAGCACAGCCCAGAGGAGAGAATGGGACCCAAACCCAAGGACAGACACTGCCTATTTTAATGTTAAGCAGACTTGAAACTAAACATTTCATGTCAGTTCAACAAATTGAAACAAAACATTCCTACCTCAGAAATGTCAAAATGCTTCACTTTGATCCAAAAAAAGTCAAAACAGAACACAGAAACATTTCTGAACATGACTGTTATAATTCCAGGAAACAATTTTTCCTATTTTCTGCCCCAGTTTGTTCTGTTCTGAAAAACAGAAATTCAAAATTTCACAAAGCTGTACTTAGAGCCATTTATCACAGGAGAGTCCAATACTGCCTATACATGCATGTGTGTGTGAGCACTCTCACTCCCACATACAGCATATCCACCATACCTTTCAGTGGCACTCCCAGGACTCTCTCAGGGCTGGTTTCACCACCAAAGAGCTGCCAGGCCTCCAGCCTCATGACCAGAGAATGCCCTTCAGTCTGTAGGAGGTCCCATGTGCCTGGGAATATCCAGTACAAGTGCACTGTCAAACACAGGTGGTGGCTGTCCACAAGATACCTTAAAAGCAGGGTGTTTAGGGCTGGCACAGCCATCACTACCATCACCACAGGGTTCACACACAACCCAGTTTAGAGTCCTGCTCTTCTCCAGGGCTGACCCAGGGTTTGGTCTGACTAATTTCAGACCTCATGGTTTGGTGCTGATGTGAATAACAAGAAACTGGTTTGAATAATCTCCTGTTTAGAGAACAAGTGTTAAAACCAGCACATACTTAAAGAAAAGAGGGAAGGGTGTAGGAATTTCACAGCTTCAGTATAATTTGACCTGTGATGTTAATTTATATTGTTGAGGATCCTCTCCCCTGAGCATAGTTAAGAATATGCTCATATGGAGGAAGATGACATGCTCCTAATGCCCAAGGTGCATCCACATATCTACTTCCACCTCAGTAAGGGTAATCCTAATGCTGCATCCAGTAACAGTTTGGTGACTTAGTATGTACACTCCTACAGTGTTCTTGCTGTCCAGCTGAGGGCTACAAATATGGCTGGCTGTGTCACTGGCCCCTTAGAGAAAGTGTTCCCAGGAGTTCTCTGTGCCAAGTAACAGCTAAACCAGGGAATAAAACCTTCCCCTGTGCTCCCTCTCTGTCCGCCAAAGCTTTTTAGCTGTTCTGTTTCCCATTTGCTTAGGATAGCCTTCTTCTTCCAAAAAGCTAAAAGACATTCTAAAATATCTTTGTGCATTTATTTTTCACAGTCTTTCAGTGTTGACTTCCTATCCATGACATATCTTCTGAGTCCCCTGGTGTCAGGTCCTGTCTTGTTCCTATGAGGTGAGGGCACTGTGAGGGGTCCCCTGTGGCTCTCTTGCACTGGTGGGAAAGCTGACATGACCAGATTAGTCACATACACCTTAGCCCTCTAGACCAAAATGGCCAGGGCTGAGACTCCATGCTCCTCTCCTGCCAGACTCTCAGCACCCATTGCCTTGGTTTCCCTGCTATAAACCAGTCTTTCCCTGGTACCTTCATCTGGGAGAATTCCCTGTATCTTGGTCTCTTCCTAACTGAGGGGGAAAATACTCCTTTTAAATATTTCCCAGACAGCATTTCTGCAAAAGCAGCACCTGTCATCATCTCTGGACATACAGTGTTGCACCAGGAGATATATTTCTCCCTTGTATAAATAATGTGTAATAATAATTTGTTCTGCTAATTCTCTGGTTCTCTCCAACATTTCCAAACTCATTCACCCTCTAAGCATGTAAAAATAAACTGCAGGGACAATTCATATTGCATCTACAGCTAAACACTCTCTTGCATTCCACTGTTGCCCAAACAGTACCCTCTGGACTCATTCCCTGTGGGTTGGCAGTAGCTCAGGCCATGCAGGCTTGTATCTGATGCAAAATCAGTTTCTTGCTGAGACCTTGCAGTTTCTTCACAAGGCTTCTGGAAAAGTCTAAAAGAACATGCAGAAGACTTTATCCATCACAGGGCTGTCCCAGGCTGCAAGAGGAGAGTGGATCTGAGATGGGCTGCCTTACAGGTGATGATTGTTGCCACCTCCTAGAAACACCTTGCCATTTGCAGAGTTTCATCCCTAAATATAGGAAGATTTTGGGCTTTGTAATGTGATGAAGATGAGTAAGACATCTTCCTTGTAGGGACAAAAGTGTACTGACATTTTGTGGAAGCAGTATATCACCTTTGAGAACCAAGGTATGCATTGTTTTAAAAATAGAAGATAATAAGATAAAGAATAACCACAGGATCAGAGAAAATTGGTGTGTAGGTTATGTTCCAAAAGTCTCCTCAATGAAGCTTCAGATGTTGCCATCATCCCCCTTGAAGATTATTTCAAGACTGTACTAATATATGGATCTTGAGTTGGCTGTTACCATGGGCACATATCTAATCAAATGGGCCCTAATTATGTATATTACCCAATTTGGCATTTGGGAGCACTTCAATAATGATACTTCTGCTTGTCTGACAAATAACGTGATTATTCAGTAAGCTGCATATGTTTTAATGCTGGATTTTTGTTCTTTGATAAGAAACTGTCTAGCTAACCAAAAGTGCTTTTCACTTGCAAAGTCATAGCTATTAGCAACCAAGTTCAATTAATTACGTTTGATAAGGTAATAAATATAATTAGGACTCTTTGTGCTATGTTCAGTTACCTTTAGAAAACACTTCATCATTAGTCACCAAAAAATGAAGTGTTCTCTTTTTTCCAAGGATGAGAGCACTTCAAAATCTTCAGTTTAACATTATGAATTACAATGCTATTTGCTTTAAAATAGATTTTAAAATTGATGCTTGCCTTCAGCTTCAAGACTAAAAACAGATTCTTTATATATATGTCTTGGATTTAGAGAAAAGCAAGGAATTTTTCAGAATCATGTTAGAAAAAAGTTGGTGATGCTCCTTCTCATGGCCTCACTATATTAAAAATGTGTTCTCCCACCCTGCTACAATGCCCCCAGACACAAGCAGAAGGCAAGATTTTTTTCCTGTGACACCCACAGAGAGGAGATTGCCAGCAGAAGGACAGTAGGATGGATAGTGAAAGAGGTTGCAGAGCTGGGTCATGTTTTAAATAATCTGTGACAATGAGCTGGGAGACAAGACGGGAGCCTGGCAGACTTGGGTCAAGGTCCTGGGGAGAGGAGCAATCCTAGCTGTGCATACGGCAATGCACTTTCCTTCTCTGTCTTTCTGCTAACTTTACTCGACTATTTTTCTTATAACTATATTTAGGAAAAGAGCAGAGAAAGATCCCTCTGGAATTGTGTCCTTTTACCTTCAATCCCCATCACACCCACATAGCTGCCAGGAGGACACGTGGTTAGGAGAACCTGCCAGTTAGAGCAGCCTCTTTCTTCCCCTCTTCCATGCACTGAGATGATAATGAGAGAAGAAAGAGACCTTGTAAATCACCAGGTGACCAGAAGCATATCGCCTTCTGTGCTTTTCTTCCTGTGACAAGGATTCCTCAGGTTTGCAAGAGAGAAATGTGCAGAGTTGAGTACAGGAATGAAACAAGCTCCTGAGCTGCAGGAGGAGCTGGTAGAACAGAACAG
Source organism: Trochalopteron elliotii (assembly GCA_024734555.1). Lineage (NCBI taxonomy): Eukaryota > Metazoa > Chordata > Aves > Passeriformes > Leiothrichidae > Trochalopteron > Trochalopteron elliotii. The sequence continues at coordinate 1,811,929 of JANPWX010000059.1, forward strand.
AAAACCACCCAAACTGGAGGTGTCTAGTCAAGACTATCAGTAATAAAGTGTCTGTACCAGAGTCAGCAGTGAGTAGGTCAGACCATGACAAGACAGAGGAAGTACTTGGCAGGATGAGCCATGTGATGTCCAGATGGGAGATCACTGATACCAGCACAAGTTGTGGCGGGTTGGCTTTGGCACAATTCTTTTAGAAACCCATGGGTGAACACAGCTGCTGATCAGAAAGAAGACAAGGACGCTCTTTTGCAGCCCCAGTGTGGACATATGAAATACCCCCAGTTGCCCTCTATCCTCAGCACAAGGATACCTGCCCCAACCTCTAGGTAGCTGGTCTGCAAGGACATGACTTACTTTGTGCTGAGTGCTCCTGCTCCAGCTGCTCAATTAGCTTTTGAGTGAGCTGGTATGGTTTGTATGGCTGCCAGTGTAACACTTAGGTTAGAAGCCATTTATGTAAAATTGAACCGTTAATAATAAACCACAAAATAGCATTTGGAATATGGGTATCCTCGCTGAAGATGGGAGCCGGCTGCAGTCTGATTCAGCCAGCAGACTCTGTGCAAATCCATTTTGATGTTCCCCAGTTGCTCTGTAACACCAGGCACCACGCAGCCTCTTCTCCCTCCCCCAGCACCCCACGTCATTAAGAGTAATTAAACTCCTGTGCTGTGGTGTCCAGGTGTCACAAGACACCTGGTAAGTCTCACCTCTAACTGCCCACTTGGCTGTGCTGAAATAGCAACACTGCAGATGCTGCCTGTGGGGCTCTGTCCACTCCCACCAAAGTGCTGGGTGAGCTGCTGGCAGAGCACCCCCAGCTCTGCCTGGCTTTCCAGGCCACAGTAGGGAGCTGCAAGTTAATCAGCAGTGCTCCACAGCAGGTCAGCACACCCTGCTATCTGTGTTTTCCCTTGTTTGTCATTTTCCATCAGCCTCCATTTTCCTCCAAATCCCTTTGGTGTACCAATTAATCCAGAGGGTTTTCATTTACTCGGACCGTCCAAATCAGCAACACACGAATACCCCCCACAATCACTGCCAACAGCTCATAATACATTTTAACTGCTCTGTGGCCTTTGATGTGTTAGCCTTCTGGGCAACATTATCATTACCCTTTATATACCTCTGTAGGTGAATGCAGCACTCCACATGCTAAGCACAACAGGTTTGCTTGTGCCTGAAATAAAGCACATTGTCCTAAGAACCTGCAAGAATTGTGCCCTGTTTGCTGGTAAAACCCCAAACCAACCCCAAACAAACACGAATAATATCCTGGGTTATGGAGTGCTTATTTTCAAAGTGGATGAGCAAATATAGGGAGGAATAGGACAAACCAAAAGAGGCATTTGCCTAGGGAGAAGCCTTAGTGGGAGAAAGAAGCCCTGGTACAGTCTAGAAGTGTGGGCATCATATCAGGGGAAGCAGATAGTGTGCCAGACAGATGTGCAGATGCTGGAAGTACATATGGAATGGAATGCAGCATTCCAGCTGAAGTATCAGATGCAGGCAAATTCAGGAAAATATAATAGGAAAAATTTAGGGAGGCAGGATTATTGTGGTCTCATACTGGGGCATTCTTCACAACCTTGGAGACATTTATGGTTTTGAGGTGTCTTGTAACTGAAATGGTTACAATTGTATTTCTCGGGGAATATAAATCAGTGTGGGTGGCATCAGGCTGACAATTTGGAAGGGCACTCAGTCCAGCTGGGAAAATGTGAAAACAGTCAGAGCCCTGAAAGATTAGTTAGAGATGGCATGGGTTAGCAAAGGTTGGTTTCACAGGACCCACACGACCCACAGATGCTTAAAATAGAGGAGTGGAGAAACAAGTTCTCTGTAATAAGATATTTTTGTGGGAAATTATGGAAATACAATGTTAATAGGGGTGCACCATATTAACATACAGAGTCCCCAAGCCCAGCCAGCGAGGGAGGGCACCCAGACTTTGCCCAGCCAGCCTGTAACCTCTGAAGTTTTCTACTTGTCTTGCAAATTCTCTTACCAAAGGCAATAAATGGCTCCCCCAGTCTCCATGGTTACCCTCTAGCTGTAAAACAAAGTGCTGCTCATTGTTACCCTCCTTTATCCAGAAGGCTGATATTTTATTCTTTATAAATTCAAATCACAATTTCCCCTATTTGCAGGCATCATTCTGTAAAGGATGGGCTGGCCCATGCCCATGCAGCACAGACCTTGGTATAGTGAGCATGGCCAGCCTCCAGATCTTCCAGCTCTTCAAGGGGCTCATGCTAGATTAAATTAGGACTACCTCAGAAAACTGGGAGGCAGAGAAAGGGGCTGCTTGCAGCATGTTGGTGCATTGGTCCCTAAAATGGGAGTGAACCCTTCCCCACATCCCCTGAAAGCACATGGGGATAAATAGATCACAGAGAAGAGCTGTTGAAACATGTCTGGGGGAGGCCTAGTTTCAAGCAGTGCATGGGGCACTGAACAATAGCTACCATTTTGAAGCAACTGGAGCCCAGAGTGCTCCTGAGGAGGTGGCAGAAAACACTGTCACTGGTTACGACCCTCGCTTGTGAAATAAACGGCCCCTGAGAGCTCATTGTGCAATGGCTGCTGACGTGCAAAGCCAGAGCTGAAAAACATCAACTGTGCTTTCTAAAAATATGAAAGAGCAGTGCCCAAGGGAGGTGGCTCGGGAAGGGAGAAGCAGAGGGAAGAGCCCAGCAGTGTTGCTGTATCCCTGCAGGATTTCTGGGAAGGCATCGTGCCTTTCTGTGCCCTGCTGAGAGCAGGGTCACGCTGGGGCCCTGCTCACAGGCATCACCAGCCATGCAAACAAGCCCCTGGAAGAAAGAGCCCCTGCCCTTCATGAGTCCTCAAGGAAGAGCACATCCCTACAGCAAGCTTTGCAGGTGGGAGACAATCCTCCAAGCCAAACTGTTCATGCACCCTGAGTGGGGGACAAGGAACTGGGGGCTGCTGCCCCTAGGGAGCTCCCTGGACCTTCCCCACCAGGACAGGGGGCTGCAAGACCTTGGAGAGGCTTTGCTGCCCAGCAGGTCTGAAGGACATGGCCAGACACAACCAGGCAGGGCACCCCAGCCTCTGCCACTGGGGCAATCCTGGCTGCTGTCACCACCTCTAGATGCCCTTCCAAGCCCCCAGGGATGGGGGAGATTTCTCAGCTGCAGGAGAGGCTGGCCAAGAAAAAGGTGCAGAAACAGTTAAGGCTGGTAATTAGAATTCCCAGCAGAAACATATTGTCTGGGGAGAGAAAAGCATCCTTTCCAGCACCACCAACCCCACATACTCAAAAATTATCAGATGCAGGCAAATTTATCAGGCTTCAGAGAATCACTGCTTTAAAATTGCAAGGCATTTTGTTCTGTTTTTTAAAGAAAATTATAAACATTTGAGCTTTTCCTAGTTGCACTCTGGTTTCCTGATGTTTATGATCACATTTTCAAACTTTTCTGCAAATCCCTGACCACTAGAAACTTCTTTTTTTTTATAAAAAAAATTGAGAAGCTCACCTAATGCCCACACATTTGTGCCAAACAGCAAAGATCAAAATACTTACACTAAAACGAGGAGTATAGGAAACACTGGAGGCCTCAAGAATGAACACCCTGCAGTATACATCTCATCATTTTTCTCTAGGGTTGCTCAAAAAGATGTTAAGGTGTTTTAATCAACATCACATTGCTTAAGTATATTATTTGTCAGCATGAGGAACAGGTCTTCAGTGTCATTTTGCTTCTGATAATAATGTTGCTTGCAGCCAAGTGCTGCAGGAAAGTTAAAACTGAGGCTGCAGTCCCTGCCTTAGGGGCCAGAGGAGCACACAGTTTCTAGGATTCTGTGCTGTGCTCAGCTATGGTTGCTGCTGCTGGTGGAGCAGGGAAGGCTGTGAAATATTATCCAGTGTCAAGCCCAGACCTGACCTTCCATCTTTAGCCTGATCCATACAGAAATCTCTTGGCCAGAAGGGGCAGGTGGGTGCCATCAACTTATTTTCTTTGTGTCCCAAGGCGCTGAAAGAACAGCCACATGTCTTACAGGGAGACCAGTCTTACAGAGCAGGTAGACTGTGGGAAATACATCAGCCAGTAAAGAGGTCAGTGATCCTCCAGGATTAAGGGCTGATCTGAGTGTGAACTCGCTAGTGCATCTCTTGAAAGGATTTGGCATGTAACAGCCTGATTATCGATTGCTGTCCTTAAGAGAATGTGATCCTCTCCTCTGCACTGATCCTGTTAGCTTTATTTACCATAACACTTGCTGAAACATCCTCTTGCAGAGATAATGGCTTCCTTTGGTTGCTGTCAGAATGAACAAATGGAAACAAAAACATGCTGCTAATAATTGTGTCCTACTCTAATTAATTAAAGCAAGACAAAAGCACTGCACTGCTGGGTTTGGCTCACCATTGCCTGGGTGCCTGGACAAGCCCCAAGCACAGGGGCTGGCCACAGGAATACCAATAACACAGCATTGCCTATTACATGAGATTTCCACCAGCCCAGAAACTCAGCAAAACATTAACGAGGAATAGGAATATGTTTGGCACCCAAACTGGGATCCAGCCACCCAGAGGCTGCTGTTCTAGACAGACCTCAGCCCACATGGGCCTAGGAAGCTGCCAAAGATGGCAGATGGGTAAAGTACACAAGTAAGCAAAGGGTTTTCAACAGCTCTCTTGGAATTTTTGTGGCACATCTGCACCATGCAGAAAGGCCAATAGCTCAGTCCAGGTCAGTGGTAACAGGGCTTTAGCAGAATGGTGGAAGAGGCAGAAATTGGCTTGACCATGTCTTACAGCAGGATGCTAAATAAGGAAATAAGTCCAGCTCTCTTCCCCTGAAAGTGAAGAACATAAACTCTGCACAACCCGCCTCTTCGGACTGAATCAGGGTCCAGTCACAACAAGTAAAAGCTGAAGAAAAAGGGAACAAAGTAAATGGAGTGCACAAATCCAAACTAAAAAGCAGTGGCATAGCCACAGCACTGAGCATCCACAGAGCTTCCACTGTAAACAAACAGGTCCCCATATCCAAGTGCTGCTGGATGCACAGATGCTTATTTAGGATTTTTCCACTGATGGATTGTTGATCACAAGACATTGTCCAGCAGTCCAGGACTACCCAGCTTTCAAACATCCTTTGGGAGGTGGCTTCAGGTGCCCCACCTCAGCAATGGTGCTGCCTGGTGAATCCCTGTTGTCCTTCATGCCCTCTTTGGGTGCTCCCTTGGGCTGGAGCACTCAGGACACCCCCGCGAGTGTCTTATGGGAGCCAGGGTTTCACACCAGCCTTTCTGTGCATGCATAAGGGTCTTGGACTCTTTCATTAATCCCTGGCTACTTCTGAACACCTAATTTCTTACTTTCCACTTTCCTAACCATCTCCTGTATTGAATCTTCGTATTCATTATGTAGGAAAGAGGACTAGTGCATGTCACTAACTGAGCAGTTTAAAACTGGAGCACAACCTAGCAAATGAAATAATTTAAAATATAAGCTTTGGTACAAAATAAGCACACTTGCCTCAGCTCAACGTGCAATGGCCCTTTGTAGATGTACATCATTCACAGCTGGAAGTTAGGCAAGCAACTGGGCAACCTTCTGCTGCCCACAGCAGCTCTCACAAGCTCATGCCAGAGGCTTCTCACATGACCCAGAGAGAACACAGCATTTTCTGTGTAGTTATCACCCTGCAAAGGTCAAAGAACAGTAGCCAAGGTTTGTTTCTCCTGTGAAGCTAAGAGCAATAGTCAAGGCTATATGAATTGGAGGCAGGTTTAGGGAAATGTCCTGCTGACAGCATTTTATCAAAGTTGCAAGAAAACCAAAGCTGTCAAATTTTTCTGAAGCTGTCTTTGACATCTGGTCCCTAAAAGAAATGAAACATTCAAGATTAACTAGACCCACTAATTACATAGTAAATAACTAACTACAATGGACAATAAAAATATCTCTTCCTACAGAGAAAAATAAGCATCACAGACATGAATACACTTCCTTCTGTAGAGTTTTTCATTTAAAAATCTACCCTTCAGGTGAACCTGCTTCAACACCACACTGACACCCTTCCTGCAGGCAGAGGTAGGAAAAACAGAGAGCCTTTGCATCTGGGAACATGGGGTGCCCCCAGTGCTCCCCTCAACCCATCAGCAGGGGGTTTCCTGCCCCAGACCACCAAGGAAAAACAGTCTTTCCCATGTATCATCACATTGCCCACTGCTACAGGTTCCTTAGGGAAACAGAAAATCTATCACAGCAGCCAGAAATCCATGGCAACCTGGGCTTGCCTACCATAAACATAACCCTTCTCCAGAACTCTCTGTCTGGAGTAACTCCAAATACCTTAGGGTAGTAACACCACTGGAAGGATGGAGTAGGACCCTTCCCACCCACCTAGGCCCTTAGGTATTTCCCAGTGCTGGTGGAAAGCCTCCCTCTAGAAATTCAGAGGAAGATTCAGTGTACTAATATGACAGAAATATTGGTCTGAAAGACTAAAGCACCTCACGCTCTTGGGAGCAGCATTTCTTTCTACAGAGTTTCCTACACTGCTCAAGGTATAAACAATGCCTACAGGCCCAGCAAACTCAAATTTACAATAACCTCCCTGACAGTGAAGAGGCATCAGAGCAAGCTGCTTTTTCACTACTGGCCAGCTGGAGCATGCTCTGGCTGACATTGCTGAGTCCACCCTGGGTCTCCAGCTGGGAAAAACCCCTCAGCCACAGTTGGAACAAGTCATGACAAGTCATGACTGTGTCTGCAGAAGCTCTCCTCATTCCATCCCCACTCCAGCATAGTACCCGGATGTGGACAGGGCTGTGGTGGGCAAATTGCCTCAAAATCACACAGAAATGAGCAAATCGATTAACCAAGTACAGTTCAGTTACTGATAACAGTACAGTTCTCACTGTTTTCACAAACCTTGCCTGACCAAAATGTGGGCACCAGAGGTCAAAGACATGTCTTGTATTGTGGGCCAACAGTATGAAATCTGACATAATCAAGCACTGCTGCTCTTGTTGGGCACATCTGCTGAAACAGGGCCTTTGGGCAGTCACTGGACTGAGCTCAGGTTATGTTAAATTCTGTAAAAACACAGGAGAGATGATGATCCCATCTGCAAATTAAGAAATTAGGCTTCAGTCCCCCACCACCGAAAGGGGTACATAAGCCATTTTGTATTTTTCAGATGAATTTATGAAGCTGCATTATGAAAGCACGAAGCACTAACTCCTCCCAAAAAAAAAAAAAAAAATTCCACAACACAGCTCGTTTTGAACTGCAGAGTTGTATACATTTTCTTACCCTTTTTTTAAATACGGCCTTCAATGCCCCCGGCTTGCTAGGCATGGCTCGGTGCCCGCTGCATCGGGCGGTGCCGGTGAATTCGGGGCGATGTTGCCGGGCGCGGGAGGTGTGAGCGGGGCCCGAGGGCATGCGAGCACTGCCCCCCAGCGGCGGCAGCCGGGCAGCGCAGCGCAGGGGGAGCCCCCGCCGGGCCGGGCCGCTGCGGGCCCTCAGCTCTCAGGGGAAAGGCGGACCACGCTGTAAGGGCAGCTGGAAGTTTACCTTTTAGGAACTGAGCCCTTCTAGGAAGTGGCCGAAGGAAGGGAAAGGCACGCTTTGCCAAGGTTTAAACAGATGACTTCTGCAAGGCAAACACATCCTCTGAACCAAGGCGGATGACTTGGCCACCAAGGCAGTGATTTATTAAAAATATGGATATTGATCTAATACCGGTATCCAACTATGACGGACAAAGACTCTCTAACAGATTAAAGTTAGAAAGTGCATGTTTATTACGATGCAGGGCAGCGTGCAGGGATAGCTCCCAAATACACATGCACAATTTACAGATGATCACAGGGTCTTTTTATGCACAGGAGTATTGAATACCCAAAACACAAATGCATATTCATAGCTCTGGTACATCCCATTCCCCGCTTGGTACGGTAATTAGCCAAAAAGCCATTAAGCATGCGGAGTCTGTTCTTTGAAATGGGTCGGGGGTCCTTTTCATGGGGTGGAGTCTCAAAATGATGAAGTAAGATGTGTCTTCCTCGCTTTGACTTTTTAACCTTTTAGTGTTACGTGACAACTGAATCCTGTTTTTCCAGGGCTGTTTGATTTATGATTGTATTGTATTCTTGGAGTCTATTGATTAGTCAGAATACATAAACAGGCCTCATGATTTATCAGTTCCTTAAATCCGGCTTCTGTTAGTAGAGGGAAGTTTATCTATCTTACCTCAGCAATATCTAGTTTAACTAAAGTCTTTAATTCTCAAAAATTAATGTCTCAGCAGCACCATGCCCATGAAACGCCTGGGCCCACTGCCCTCTGCAACGAGAGCACACTCCTTCCTCCCACCATCCCTTCAGCCATCGCACCTCCCAGGTCCTACCACAGGGACCAGCAGCTCTAGGGCTGAGATACAGCTCTTTGGCTACGCTTAAAAGCAAACTCCCAGCTCTGCCCATGTCAAATAACTGAATGTCCAAGCATGAAACAGGGTGAAATAATGATCCTAATATATGCTACTTTCTTCAACCAGTCTTTTCCTTGGCTCCTGTGACATTTCCTCCATTAACTACTGGGAACCAGTAGGAATGCTTGAATAATGAACAACTAGCAGGCATTTTTAAAAATTATTAGAGTCATTGAAACATTCTCCTACAGTCCTGCAAAGGGTGAGAATGTTAGAACATGGTCATTTTACAAACCTGAGCTACACTGAGTTTAGGGGAAAAGGAGGTGCTGCCGTGGCAGTGACACTTTATAAGCACTTTTTTGCTTGGCTTGACTTTTTCTGTATTTCTTACAAAATCAGCGCACAGCTAAAAGGCAAACACAGTGAGAAACAAGCATTTATTGAAAAAGGCTGGGGACTCACAGGGGAAAAAATCCTGAAGAGAGGGATAGAAAGATAAAGAATTGCTGTGGGCTTTGCTCCAGCACTTTCTCTTAATTCTTACAGATCTTGCTCATGTACTATTTGGTCAACCCTTGCTTGTGCCTGGTAGTCTTGCAGATGCCTAGAGAAAATCAAAATGCACACAGTGCTGCAGGCCTCCTTGCCCCACTTGCTCAGCCAGGACCCAGCAATGAACTGAGGCACTAGTCTGCCACCACAGTGACACAGGGGCTCAAGGCACCACCTGTGACTTACTGAAGGGCCCCTTGTCCCCAAGAATGGCAGTGTGGTGCTCACAAGGGTGGGGGAGAAGCCATGGGCATGGATGTGCAGAGCCACTGAGAGCCACAGACACTGTTCCTTCCCACCCGATGGGGGATGCCTGTGCTGGCCTCCTGAGCCCGTTGTTGGTGCTTTTCCGGCCTGGCTGCCAGCCTGGAAAACACAGTTCCCAACCAAAGCAAGAGCAAGTGGGGAGGAACACAAAGAACAGCTCTGACATTCCTACCCGCCTCCAGCAATGTTTCCAGAGCAATAGGGCTGCAGAGGCTGAGCCTGCTGAGCTCCCAGATGAATAGAAGCAATGGACATGCTACTGCAGCATCATAATACCCTTCAGCAAAGGAATTAGAGCTCAGCCACACTGCAGCGGCTCTCCCTGGTTAAAATCCCTTCCCCAGTCCTATTAGTACAGCTACTAAACAACAACTTCCCTATCTGTGAGGCTCTTTTAGCCTCAGGCTTTTCATCCTGCAGGCAGAGGACAGGATTTTACCGAGAGGGATTTTCTCGAAGCAGGAGGACTGAAGAGTACTATCGCTCACCAGGCTCAGCCAGGAGAGGACAGAGCAGCGGGTGATCTGCCAAAGCTCCCCACAGCCGCATCCACTGGCACTAAGGTAACTGCATCCATTTTGCTCCAGCTTAATGTGCTCTGCTCTGTCTGTTTCTGGAGTCCCTGCCTTGGCCTAGGGGATGGCTCAGGTCAATCTGAAGGCAGTAAATACCTTAAATGAAGGCAAAACCTGCCAAGGGATCAGGAAGTATGGCACCTGAGGGCAAGGCAGGTAACATGCCATTCCCCAGCATGGCAGGTGTAGGGAGGCACACCCCTGTTACAGCCAGGGACAGGGAGCAGTGACCAGATGAGCAGCAGTCACCCTCGCAGAAGCTGGAGGACCAACCACCTTTCCAGATGCTTCCTGCCCCAGCACCAGCTGCCCAGGCCCTGCTTCCCTGCACACCAGAGCACTGAGTGCATGTCATACCGTGCAGCCTTGTACTGAAAGCACACAGCAGGTACCAGTCTGGGCTAGGTATCAGCTGCCTATTTGGCTTTGCTTGGACAGTTTGTGAGATGTCTGCAGCCCTGGCTGGATCACAGTGCAGAACACCCCAGGTCTTGAATGCAGCATTGCTGTGCCCATACAGCCTAGCCTTGCACTGCAGAGGTCAGCTGAGGTACCTTCCATGCAGAATTTTCCCTCAGGGTCAAGGAGCAAATAATATTTTCAGTGTTGGTAAGGCTTGGAGAATTAATTCCTATATGCAACTAAAAAAATTCTAGACAATGTCAGACTTAACACATCAGGAAAAGAGACATGAAGGCCCCCAAGAGTTTACTGGAGTAATTACTCATCCACGTAGTAATGTCTTCGTAGACCTTGCTATCAAAACTTTATTTATGGCCAGAAGAAAAAGTATTTTATAATCTCATTAGAAACAAAGTACCCTGGATGCATCATGTTTTCAAGTATTGGCCTCAGCAGTATCTTGTGAATGAGAGGAGCTCTGGTTCATTTTCCTTTGTATGAAGTGCTCATACAAGTGCTTTACCTGTCTTCTCTACTCACATTGAGCTGTCTCCCTCTTGTTCTTGCCAGCTGTCTCATTGTGAGGGTGGATCCTGGAAGAAGTGGAGGACCAGAGCAGAAAGTACACAAATTGCACAGGATATTTTCAAAGTGAATGGGGCTCACAGCTGATTGCTCTAAACACAGATTTGTTTCAACAACTGCTGAAGGGTAAGAGTGGTGTCCTGAAAGAGAACTCATGTTTTGCTTGCATTAATTTAATGTTATTTGGACTTTTGAATCAATCCTTCCCTCACCTTCCCAGCCACTTAGAGAAGAAGGGACCTCCTAATTCCTCAGCAGGATGAACAAAACCAAGGGAGCTTTTGATAGCTCAGAACTTTGGAGCCCAGGTTGCACACAGAGCAGCACCTTCCTGGCCAGTCTGGCACCACCCTTTGCATTTGGACAGCAGGCTACAGACACAGCCCTGAATGTCATCCTTATTGTGGTCCTCCTTGTCATCATGGTGTCTTTGGGATGTACAATGGAGATAGCCAAGATCACAACTCACCTCAGGAGACCTAAAGGTGTGGCAATAGCCATAATGGCTCAGTACAGCATCATGCCCTTGACAGCATTCATGTTGGGCAAGCTCTTCCAGCTGGGCACCTCAGAATCCCTGACCATCCTCATCTGCGGCTGCTGCCCAGGGGGAAACCTCTCCAACATCTTTAGCCTGGCACTGAGAGGGGACATGAACCTCAGGTAAGGAAAGCTAGGTACCTGTTTGTTGTCCAGGCCAATCTAGTTACATGGCTGGTTTGGAAACTATTTTTATCAACATTAGAAGGCCCCAAGAAGCTGGACAGAGACTGAAATACTAAGTCAAAAACATTTTTAAAGCACCCATATTGTTCAGTAAGTTAATTTGTCCCTGTTTTACAATGGGACTTTGTACCTTTCTCTGAATCACTGGCATGCTGCTCTTGATGACATGGATGCAGGAACACTTTTCTATCTCCGTGTAGCAGCTCATACAGCATATATACATGCAGTATCTATCCATGCAGTTCTGGGTAAACTAATCATGCTGCCAAAGAGGCTGTATCAGTGAGAAATGTTGAACTAGCTGAACACCACTCTCCAACAAACTCTAGGGATAAAACAAGATCCAGCACAAAAATACAAAGTATTACTTTTTCTCTCAGTTGTGAATTTCTGAAATGCAAACTGTACCCTTTTCATGGGTATGTACCCTTTCTCAGCATGTATGAAACTTGAGTCATCTTCTCCCTTCTCCATTCATATCACATCTTTCTACAATCTGACAGTGATGTTGGGGAGATCTCAGTGACAAGTTGGGAAAAAGTAAGGTAAAGTCTTATATTAAAAGAGTCTGTCCAGGAAAGTAATCAGATTAGCATACTCCATTTTAAAAAATTTTGTTCTTCTACTGAGGGGCCCTTTCTTCATCTCAGTGCTGTAATGACTGCATGCTCCATGGTCCTGGCAATTGGATTAATGCCACTGCTGCTGTACCTTTACTCGGGAGGACTATATGAGGGTGACTTGGAGGGCAAGGTACCTTACAAAGGAATAATCACCTCCCTGGTGCTGCTGCTAATCCCTTGTGCCATCGGCATCATCTTGAACGAGAAGAAACCACAGTACACTGGCCTTATCACCAAGGTAAGAAACATCCTGTGCTAGTTGCCTTTCAAACAAGGGCCTTGAGGAAGCTCTCAAAAATAGAATCACAGACATATTAACTCTTTTAAGACACACCACAAATCAACGAAAGGGTTGAGGATAGAGCCCAAGACATCCACTTCACCACTTCAATGGTTAAAATATTTGCACAAGGAGAAGTCCTCCATCTTTTCCAGGCAGGTGTTTTGTAGCCAACTTCCTACATTGCCCTCCTTTTGCTTCAGTTTTGACTTTGGGGTTTTTTTGCTTTATCAGCACTAATAAACCTCATAGGCACTGCCCCCAACTACTGCTGAAACCAAAGCAGAACCCAGATAAAAACCAATCAACCAAACAATAACTATCCCAAAACAAATTAAAACCACCCCACTGTTCTCAGAGGTCTAGCACAAGGCAAAAATCAAATCACGAAATTGCTGCTTAAGTCATTGAGATACCTGTCTAACAGAAGCTACTGTATCACCAAGTGCCCACTTATCCCTGGAATCATGTCCCTGCTTCCTTTATACATCAGGCATTTAAACAGTAAAACAGAAATCCAGACAACCACATACACCACTGAACTCCACTAGGCTCTCTACCTGTGAGTAAAGTTATTTCCTCAGCACCTGCTTGGGGTGGACTAGAGCCACAAAGGGACCTGGACAGACACAAGTAGCAATGCCTGAGAAACAAGCAGCATGTGCAGCAAGACCAGTCATTTTGCATACAGACTAGAAAGATATTTGGTTATTTAAGGTCTCTCTTGGTAATAGGCCAGGATGGTGTCTTGTTGATTACAGATAACATTTATGTCCATGAAAGGCACTTATGCCCCCTGTGTACTTCACATGATGGACAGAGAACTGAGTACAGCTGCTTCTGACAGCTGAGGCACATTTTGCTGGGGATTTCTCTCCTGTCCACGTCTCAATCCCTTTTATTTTAGGCAGGGATGGTTATGCTTCTACTGTCATCTGCTGCTATAATTGCTCTGTCTGTGGCCAGTATGGGAAGCTGTGTCATGGTTGTCCTCTCACCATCTCTCCTGGGAACTTCTGCCTTAATGCCCCTTACTGGATTCCTGCTGGGCTACGCTGTCTCTGCAGCCTTCAGGCTTGACGACCGGTATGTTCTTCCACACCTCCCTCCCCTCAGGAACAGAGCTATGGCAGCTCTGCTTTGCAAAGCAATGGTGACAACATGGATTTTATGAACGTACTTCTGTAGAACACTGACCCCATTCACCCAAAATAGGACCTAGGAATACAACCACATACAGTACAAGCTGGTCCCAAGCCTTGAATGGGAAGGGAAATGACTTTAACCCCTGCTTGGCCTAGCTGAGAGGGGAGGAATAGCTAAGCAAGTTTTTTTGGCCCAGACACTTCATCACCATGGAAGCTTCACTGAACAAGTAGATTGATGGTTTTGGCTTAAAGTCACTCGTGACCTACTAAATATATTACCAACCTGTACTCTTGGTAATGAAGCTGGGGGAAAAGAATTATTAGCACCAAAAAAACCACCCCAAACCTAAAAAACCTGAGAAATACCAACACAGCTCAAACCCTAAGTGACACAATTATTTCCCAGCCAATTACTACCCCAAAACAGTCAGTGCATTCTCAGCTGCAGCCCCAGGAATTTAGAATGAAAACCTGGCATATAAAACCTGCTCCTTCTCTTTTCCTCATCCTACCTAAACCAGGTAGGAATCCTGCTAGCCCTATTTTATGCCTTCATACGTTGGGCTCTTACCACCTCACATTACTTCCCTGCAGGAAGCTGCAGAGTCCAGAGCAGGACACAAGGCCTCCAATACCATTATGAACAAAGTTCACATTTGTAACATGATCTCTCTGCCCATTGTGAAGGGAGCAGGAGGCAAAACCTTCTAGGGATTGCAGTATTGTTCCTGACAGGCTAAAAGTGTACCTGCAAGGTGGACAGGGCTCTGTTTCAGTTGTTTGAAAGCAATTTAAATCTGTGATAAATCTATTTAACTTTTTCTCCTTCAGGTGCAGGCGGACAGTGTGCATGGAAACTGGCTGCCAGAATGTACAGCTTTGCTCAACTATCCTCAAGGTCACCTTTGCCCCAGAAATCATTGGCCCCCTGTACTTCTTCCCACTACTCTACCTGCTCTTCCAGCTTGGAGAAGGGTTTCTGCTCATCCTGATTTTTCGGATCCATGACAGAATCAAGCAAGCCAATGGCAAGTACAGCTTTGCTCCTTTATTTCTTGTATTTTCCATGCTAAGCCATACATGCTTACAATATAATTACTGATGAATCACTTTATAAAGGCAGAATCCAGTTGGTCTTTTACGAGGGATTACATACCCAACATGTTAAATTCAAATCAGTCAAAAATTCAGAGGTAACTGAAGACCTTAGAAATTCAATGGACTTCTTGCATTAGCAGGATGTTTCATACAGCTACATACTATCAAAACTAGCAGTGCTCAGGTTTTCATAGTCTGGTGCTATAAGCCACAGTGGACACCCTGCAAAAGTCATGACTTGCACTAAGCACATGCAAAGAACAGGGGTGTTTGAGTGTGGCAAAAACTACACAAAAACATTACATATTTAATGCAACAAATCCCAGCTTTGCTTCAAGCTGTAAAGTGATTTCCTGAGAGGACAGAACTGCCAAATACTGCAGCCAAAGGAAGGAAACATTTGGATATTTTGCTAGAAAAGTACATAGAGATTGAAACTTAATTTTAAAATGCATACAATATTGGTATAGATGTGAAACAGACTCTTCTCTAACTCCAGCAGGCCTGTAATTCCAAAGCTCAGCTGACTGCACAGATGGCCAAAGAATGCACTGCTGAATGAGTTCCTCTACCCACCACCCCTCTGATGCTGCCAGTCCAGTTTTTCTCCACTGTCTTGAGATGCAGCAGAGTAGCTGCTTCAGGATCACTTTACCACACCTTACAGCTATGCTGGACAGTAACTTAATGGGGGGGAAAAAACCCACACTCATTTGGGTCCTTGGGTGTGTGTTCAGAGCAAAGCAGTTGATACTGGAAACAGACATGCAGGTGCTGCAGGACTACTGTAACAAAAGGGTTGTATTCCAGCCTCCAGGTCATAGATGGCTGGAAACAAAATGGCTTCATAACTTTGGCAGGAATCCCAAGAGTTCCTTCCTCTTGTTTTAAACGACTCAGTAATCCTAGTTGTAGCTGCCACAATCTTTCCCTAACCTGGTTTCAGAATTGCCTATTCTCACATTTTTCCCTTTCTTCAGATACAGCAAAAATTATCTCTGCAGGTGTGAACACATTTAGTGCACACATTTAGTGCTCAAGAAATGAAATCAGTGTCAAGACATTGTGGAAACAGTGGAAAACCAGGAAAATATATGGATTCTGCAGCAGTTTCTATCACAACCCTCCAAGCTCTACCTTCTGCAGCCAGCTCATAGGTCTCCAGCTGTTCTGTCAAAGACTTATTTCACAGCAGCCACAGAGCCATCTGCATCCAGTTATCCCCCAAAGACCTTGCTCCAGACTATGCCTCGCTCTGTCAGCCCAGAAAGGAGGACACTTTCAGTGACTTCAGTCATTGTGACAACCCTTTGGGACAGATGAAGAATGTGCCACGTGACTGTCTCACTCTTACCTGTAAGAAAATCAGTGCCTACATCAGTTCCCTTTGTTAATTTCACTTACCTGTAACTGTCCTGCTGGCACATAATAGAAGCAGATCCTGACGACATCACTGCAGGTGAACGTAGTTTCTCTACCAGACCCAGAATGAGCTGTGGAAGTTTCTCCATGCAGAAGCCAGTGAGATCCAATGCACAGCCAAGCAGTCCATGGGGTGTTGGTTTCTCCCATCCTCCAATGGGGACCACGTGGTACCACTGATCCCCCACAGCAGAGGCCACAAAAACCATGATCATGGCTACACAAACTGCCTTGCTGAGTCTGGGCCCACCAAGCTGCACCTCCAAAACCAGACGAACCTTAAATGTGCCTTCTTTTGTAGCAGTCAGTGAACTCAACACCACAACTGTTCTAGACACCACCTGGGTATGGTCACACTACACACACAGTACCAGGAAACACTGGCATCGACATCTCCAATGTCCAGACTATGCCTTGTAACCCAAAATAGTTCATCTTAATGAAGAATAAATAGGTTTGTACCAAGAACCTACACTTAATTTCTGGCCAGAAATCAAGATAAGCCTCCATACTGCAAAGCCTGGGAGTTTAACAGGAAGCTCATCATCACAACAGCCAGTTCCCCAGGGAAAACGCAGATACCTGCTCATGCTGCTTGTAAGGCAAATAAGTGGTGTGATCTAGAAACAGAATTCAGAACAACTCTTTATAGAGCAGATAACATTTCACATTCAGCTTGACAGAAGCCTATGACCCCTTTCATCACATTAAGTGCCTTCAGCCACTTGGGTTCCAGTTGAAGCCAAGTTCCACTTGGACACAGATGCCCATCATTATCCAAGTTAGGAGGATCAACTGACTCGAGATCTCAACACAGTGGACCTTCCACCCTGATGAGTGTGAATGCTGCCTTTACCCCTACAGGTTAGAGGCCCCTTGCTCCACACCTCTTGGGGTGATCCAGCATCTGCACCGCTCTGGAAATGAAGCCTCCCATTCCCCAAAGCTGACTGGTAACAATCCAGATAACTGTGGATCCTACCCCCTTCTCAATGCCTGCTCTCAGGTGTGCCTGGCAGCTCAACACACTGCCACCTCAACAGACACATCCACACAGTACAAGAGCTCCTCCTCCTCCCTTAGCCTGGCACCCAAGAACTGTGCAGAGCAGAAGGGAGAACAGGCAGCAGGGCTGCAGAGGCCAAACCCCTGACCTCCCACAAGGCCAGACCTTGCTCCAAGAGGAACCGCCCTGCACTTCCTACGATCTATCCAAATCCTAGCCTAGGCTACAGAGGTCTTTTTAAAGGTTTCTACAGATTACTACAATAGCTCTGTAAAGCACTTTATAAGAAAACACATTCTTTTAAAAATAAAATTCTTTCATTCTCTTGTGGGTGAGAGCTTGAGAAATAGAGGGACTGCAGAGGACTGCTGTCACTGGAAGGCACAAACACTGGAACACAGAACTTCACGGTACTACTGCTGCATTACTCCCACCGACTTAAAAATCCCTCTTCCCCCAGAATGAGGACTAATGCTTACAGCAATGGTTTATCTACACATCAGTGTTCTCATACGAACATGCACAAATACACTAATGAATTATGCTGACTACAGCTGTCTTTAACATTCCACATTTATTATCCCAAGTGATTAAAAGCCAAATGACTCATCCACTCCACTTCTTGCTATGAACTACGACAGCCTGATTATCCATGTTCTTATTTCAGAATACACAGACATCCAAGGACATCACACCATGTATTTAAAAGGATGCTAATTCTCAGCCCTGCCCAGAAGGGTTACCACTTTGCCACAGTTCCATCTTTAAGAAACATTTTAACACAGTCACAACCACTTTATTAACACCAAGAAAAACTAGAAGCAGAAATGTTTCTTTATACTTTATTTGAGCAACTTCAGTCTTAGGTATCAAGAAATAAGAGTGCTTTTTAGAATATTATTACCACAGGGCAGTGAAATGGGCATTTTCTTAGTGTAGTGCAAGTTATATCAAATGAAAATATTTTAAAATAAAGTTTTTATTACCAGTACCGACCAGCACTTAATCTGCTGACCTATAGCTGAAACAATGTCTCAAAAGCACAAAAAAATACCCTCTGAAATAAAGCTTTATGTACAGCACATATAGAGCTCTTAGATGCCTACAGCTGTTAAGTATGATATTAAACTAATGTGTTTGAATTGCTATTCACAGTTGAATATACTGAGAATTAAGTGTTCAGATGACTTTAGAGTACAAAAAAATTTGTTTGCTTTAGTTATAAAGAGCTCTGCCAATATACACAAACTATACACTTCAGACATTCACAAAAAATGTGAGCAAGAAAAGGGTTATCAAAAAACATTTAATACAATTAGTCAATAACCCTTCCCACCATGGTCCACATCTACAAAGTTCCCTCTTCCCCCCCCCCCCCCCCCCCCCCCCCCCCCCCCCAAACCCCACCTCCTTACCACAAGTTTTAGCAAGTATGGTTTAAAAAAGGGCCCCCAGGGCAAGTTATTCATAGTTCAGTTGCCACTGTCAACAGATCTGGACCTCGACCTAGACCTCTGCCGATCTACGGATGACGGGGATTTGGATCTGCTGGAAGAACCCCGTTTCTGGCTCTTGTTTGGCAGTGGAGATCTGCTAACTGATCGTGACTTGCTGTGGCTCCTACTCCGTGACCGGCTGTAGGACTTGCGGCTGCGGGAACGGGAGCGGCTGCGAGACCCGGAGGAGCTCCTGCTGCGCGACCGTGAGCGGCTCCGGGACCTACTGAGGAGGGACAGAGAGCGCCCGTCAGTGTCAGTGTCAGTGTCAGCCATGGAACCACACGGGCCCGGCTGTCACCGGGCAACCCACGGCTCTCCAGCTCGGCTGCCTCCTCACTGACTGCAAAGCTGCTTAGTGAATGTTTAAGCATTATTTAAGAGAGTAGAAATCCGTACCTGTGCCTTTTGCTGCCTTCAATTAGTTTGATTTTCCTTCCATTAATTTCTTTACCAGAAAGCTTTTCGATAGCATTCTTTAAATCACTGTAAGAGGCAAATTCAACCACCCTGTGGGGAAAAAAAAAAAAACAAACCAAAACATAAAGCTCACTATTAAAAGCTGTAGTTACCAATACAAGCAAAATTTACACTGGAAAAAAACCCAAACAAACAAAACCCCAAAACACAGTGTAATTATCCCTTGTCATCACTGAAGCATGAAAAATTCCCCTCCCCAAATATTTCCCACAGGCATTTTGAAAGAGTAGCTAAATTAAGCCACGAACAGTGTTTTTAAAGGGTAGCTAAATTAAGCCATGAACAGCTGCTGACACTGAAAGTGGCCAGCTTCCCTCCCCAGATATTATGCATACAGGTTACTCTACAGGTCACTTGATAGGCTTACCCTTCATTTAACTTAGGTCTGTGTGCATCTGCAAAGGTTACTTCCCCAGCTTGTCTCATGAAGTCTTTGAGATCCTAACACAAGACCATTTATGTTATGCAAAGAAGTGAAATTTACCTATATACCTATATAAAAGTAGTTTAAAGCAAACAAAAGAAACTTATGACTACTGAAAGAGAAGCTGTTAGATAAATCACAAACATGGCAACTGCCATACTTGCATTCTATCAAAATGGCATTATCTGTATCACAATCTATATCAGGGCACGAAATAAATGAGTAAAGCATATTGCTTTAAGCAAAATGCTAATAAAGGGTCTTAACATTAAGGTACATATTAGTCTAAAATGATTGCATAGATTAAATAACAAAGAGAAAGAAAGAGAGAGAGAAAAAGAAATAAAAAAGCACATTTTTATATATACTGGATTGACTTTGAAATACTACCCGTATATTTTTTGGACTATTTCAGTCTCCATTTACATTACAAGTCTTATACGAATAGAGAATTACATTTACATAACACCAATTATTTTGTGCCCCATATGTCATTAAAAATATAGTTTACTTTACCTTTATTAACATTTCCCTAGGCTAGCCAAGCAGCAAACTGCATTAAGCGACCGGAGATACCGTCATGACATATGCCCGACTGGCTCTTCGCCACCCACTTGCCGAACACTACCCAGTCGATGGAAGCCATTAATCGCACTGCCCTCCCTATCAGGAGACTATGGATGGATCCAGACATTCTCTATGCTTGATGTCACCAAGGACCACTTTACTGCGATCAGGATTCCAACGACCACCTAATTTCCAATCTTTCAACTCTTTTCGACCAGGACCTCGTTATTCGGAAGCGTTACAGGAAGAACAGCTCTCAACTTAGGAATCAGATCTCGTTAACGCTCTGGGACCGCTGCAATGTGGCACTTTAAGGAGTGCATCGATTACGTCTAGACCGGCAAACACAGATCTAGAGGTGGCCAAGTGACATTGTAGGAGCTGACTGGAAAGTCAACCAGGCCCGACCAAGAGTGACCAAGACAGAACGATTAGGATAACCCACAGGCACTCCTCGTCATAAGGCCAACGACACAGATAGGCTGGCAAATAAAGGGTTTAATATGTGGTTAAAATGGATTTTAAAAACAAGAAAAAAAATAAATATATATCCTCAAACATATAAATTTATTATTACTATGAATTAATGTTAACTATCTTTCATTCAAAATATTTAAGTTACGTTACTAAAAATCGTATTAATTACATAAACATTTTAATAAATCAGGCTTTAATTTAATTAATTACTTTACAAAATAATTACATTACATACCCATTAAATGAAGTAAAAAAAGTTAATCGTGTTTCAACAAACCTGCCAGCTGACTCGGGAAGACAAATTTTCCACTATGAGGCGATTTTCTGTTCTTAGAGGTGGGGCATTTCTGTTTTGAAATAAATAATTGAGACTTCTGTTAATAAATAAAATATAACCATCTTAATATTAATGAAAGCTGCACCAAGAACTGGTATCACCATATCATTATTATTACTACAACCTGAGCTATGTAATGGCCCGAGCAATCTAGAGCAGGTATTAAGTACTTGGGGGAGGGAGCGTAAGCATGACAGGCATATCTAAGAAGTTCTGTAATCTTCACTATCCTGCTGCCACACCAAACGACTTAAAAGGCAAACACCACCTTTTAATAGCTCATGCCAGGTCACATTCTCTGGGATGAGCCCAAAGCATCCTTTTTTAAACTGCACTGGTTCAAAGCCGCACATACCTCCTGTCACTGCGCGGGCGACGGCTACTGAACCGGTCAGAGTACCTCCCTCTGCCTCTGCCCCTGGAGCGTGCTCTGGCATGCTCAATGGTCACCCTGTAAGAAGAAAAACATAACAAAACACGTCTTTTAAGTACGTCTTCTTTTAGATACAGTTATCTTTCTCAGGACAAAAGTAAGGAGAACTGAACAAACAAAAAATAATTTGACCAATACTGATAACAACTCAAATTGAAATGGACTTTTATTTTAGATCCCCAAGCTTGTACAGCCATGGAACAGGATACCTCACCTCTCACTGCAAAGTTCTTTTCCATCCAATTCATAGACAGCATCATCTGCATCCCTCGGATCCTCAAACTCCTGCCAAACCAAGACAACGAAACAAAGCAATTACATTCCAATGAACCAGCAAATGCTCATCTGTCAAGTGCTGCGCCTTGATAGGCGCGTTAATGAATTTTCTTTCGAAAAAGCTTCGTAAACCTCAAACGCGGGTGAGCACTAGGAGGGTGGGAAAGCGAGAAGGGGTGCACTCACCACGAATCCGAAGCCCCTCTTCAGGTCGATATCACGGATGCGGCCATACCCTTTGAAGAACCTCTCCACATCCTTCTCCCTGGCGGCTGGGTTCAGCCTCCCGATGAAGACACGGCAGCCGCTCATGGCTGTGTGTGCGCGGCGCTGCTGCGAGGACAGGCGCGTCAGGCCCCGCCCGGTGACTCAGCACCGCCCGCCGCCGCTGCCGCAGTGCGCCAGCCGGCCCCGCCCCCGCCAGGGGCCAATGGGAAGGCGGCAGGCGGACACCGCCTCAGCCCGCGCCAGTAAGAGCCCGGTGCTTGGCCTTCGGCCCCGCCCAGCTGCCTCCCCTGCCAGTTAGCCTCGCCCCCCGAGCCGAGGAAGAAAAGCAAACGCCATCGCTCTGCCACAAAATGGCGGCCGCGCCGCACCCGCCTGCGACAATGACCCCGCCGCAGCTCGCACCGAGCAGAACGAAGCGGCGACAACGCCAGCCGGGGGTCCGCGGGCCAGCCGAGCACACAGCATAAGCGCCCCGCGCCGCAAACACTCTGCTGCGCTTCCCCCGCGCTCCGCCCTGCGGGGAAGCCCCCGGAAGCTTTACGAACCTGGGCTGTGGGTCTCGGTGCAGGCCGAGCCGGACGGTTTCGCGGTGCGGTGTGGCAAACGGTCGGAGGTCGGGCGAATGCGTCCTCCTCGGGCGACAGACGGCTGGGACTGCTGCGCAACACCGGCGCTGCACCGCGAAATGGAGGCGGCCCCGCGCGTCAGCGCCCTCCCGCGCGGCGATTGGCGGGGGTGGCGGCCACGCCCCTCCCCGGGGATTCCAGGTCAGGGCGGGGGGGGGGCGCGCCGGCGCCCCTCATCTGGGAGCCATGTTGGAGCGGCAGAGGGATAAACAAGCCGGGCCGCTGGCGGGGGACTAAGCCAGGAAAGCTGTGCTGAGGGGTGAAACACAACCGTCAGGGCTCTTTTACTCATCCAGTACACAACAGGCTAAAACCTGTGCTGCTCTTGTGTGCGGGCAAAGGCTTGCGTCAGGCGTTTCTGGTTCCTGATAAGCAAAGAATGAGGGGAGGAAAATGTATAAGGAGCTCCTGATCGGCTTAAATCTTCATTTGGAACCAAATATGTAACGACAAGATAAAGAGATGAGCTTTGTCTCCAATTTACATACCTCTGCAGAATTTATCACAGCTTGGCTTCTAGGTGGTTGCAGTAAAGGCAAGAGATTATCCCAAGGAGTATTTGAAATGAAGACGACATCTGGAAGTTGAAGATACACCCACTAGTTTTCCAGTACAGAGAGAGGCTGCAGCTCTCTGACCCTCCTTGCCACATTTGTGCTCTGCTGGATCAGTTGACTTTACACAAAAAGCCCGCAGGTACAGCTGCACCAGGCTGCCTCTTTTGATGCATTTTGATAATTACAGTATGATCCTTTTAATAGCATTTTCCTGACTTGTCACCTGGAGTCCCATGCTGCCCTGAGTCCCACCCCCTACCCCTTCCCTTCGTGGACCATCTTTGTTACACCCCGGGTTTGTTATTAATGACCTCTATGGGATAAATTTCTCTATTTCATGCTTAGTCACTGACATGCATTTCCCTGGAACAATGCAGCACGTGATGGTGCTGACATCATAGCTTTATATGACTGCCCACACACACTCTCCTCAAACTGCAACAGCAAGCAGAGTCCCAAAAATGGGAAAGTTATTTCTGCTGCATGCAGCGAGGAGAAAAGCTGCCATGTAGCTAAAGGTTTGGCAAGGGCACTGTCAGCACCACTTGTTTCTCTCTTGGGTTCCAAAGATGCATGTTTCCATTCTGTACAGAGGCAGCGTCTGTGAGAAAAGCCAGGATGATGCACAGACAGGAAAATCTGCAGTACAGGGAGGACTTTGAGCAAGGAATGGCAATGCCTGTGATTATCCCTGTGGATGGATCATAACCTTTGCCTGCTGAGGAAGATACATTCAGATGTGGCGTTTAACATTTAACAGTGCTAATTTCATGATGAGTTACAGCGCTTTAAGAGGTGCCATGGGAACAGGCAGTTCTGTTCCTGTCAACACCAGGACTCTCCTGTCTGGAGGCCGAGCTGGTACACAAAGCTGAACTGGAAAAGGCAGCAAGCAGACTTCTAAAGGTTTAACTCCATGAAAACCAGCTTGTAGTGGGATAAAAACAAGGGTTAGAACTGAACAGGGAAGAGAGGAAGGGGCAGGAGCACCCCTTTAAGAGAGAGCTGCTCATTTTAGCAGTGTGAAACTGCAGTTTAAAAAGCCTTGTCCTTGTAACTGCCAAGCAGTAATCTCCCTGAATCTGAACACTGGGTGAAAAGCATCAAAAGTCAGGAGGAGATCCAGGAAACAACAATCACTCTTTAGAACATTGCTGTGTTACCTAAGTCTGTTACCAAGGTAAAGGTCACACACTCTTTTACTCACATGGACTTCTCATGTGAGGGTCATGAGCAAGCACGACTGTTTCTTATCTAGTTTCTCCAAGTTTTATGTAAACAGGCAATATTATTTCTCCCTTTGGCTTGAGGTTGTCAGGAGAGCACCTAGGACTTGTTAATATTACTGCTGCTGGCTAGCCCAGTAGTGTCCACACTCCTACATTCCTGCAGTTCTGGTTATTGAGAGCCACACAAGCCCCCTAAAATCCTTGTGGTTTATTCTTCAAGGTAACTACATAAATACAGTTTCTATTTGGAAGTGAAAAGGTCCTGAGGCAGCAGAAGATGAAATGAAACTTGAAACAAAGTCTTAGCCAGATACCATTAATGTCTGCTTGTGGAAAACAGTTGATAGGGAATAACTCTTTGCTGTCTCTTCCAGGAAGAAAAAAGGTAATGAAATGAAGGTAATGAAGTCCAAGTCAAAACGTGCAAAAAGAGGTGGTTCTTGACCAATTGATAGTAGACCTCTGGCATAACTTGCTGTAGGATGCTCTGGAAACAAGAAGTTTATATGGCCTCACCCTACAGACAGTTTTAAAGCAGGGAGGAGGAGGAAACAGGGGAAAAAAAAAAGAGCAAGAGAGGAAAAAGGACTCCAGTTCAGAGACTCTGCCTAGCATTTCTGAAAATCCCCTACAGAAAGACTCCCTACTCTCCCTGCTGTCCTGCAGATCCACAGTGAAGCTGCTGTATAAGCCATGTGGCCAGAGACTCAGCACTTTGCCCAGTTCTACAAGACTTCTCGAATGGAAGCAGAAATGTAGCTTGCATCCTCTCCTGCCACTGTTGAATGTATTTGTTACATCTTCCACTCTGGTTATCTGTATTAATCTCCTCTACTGTTCTTTGTTTTCTCCTTTCCTGTACTCTTAGTTACCTAGGCATTCTCTGTTCTGTTTCTTTCCAAAGCTCCATGACTAACTAAACTAACATATTTCTGTTACTGCTATATAAGTGCAGCTCTCTTAGCAGTAGTAGCAGTGAGAGTTCAAGAACACATTTATAAAAAGCTCAAGTAGGTGGCAAACACTGAATAGAGAATTTAATCATTGAGCACCAATTGCTTTTCTTCAAAATATTTAGAGAAAGAAAATGGCAATTGACCTAAAAATAACAGAATAACACATTCAAAAACACATTTGTCACAGGGTTTTGGGGTTTTTTTTCTGTTTTTCCACTTTTTGGGAAAGCTAAGCTTTTCAAAGTGCTCAGATCTAAAAATATAGATTTCTTATATGTTGGTGTCAGGCTGAGAGCCCTTACCCACCACCCAGAAGTATATTTAGCAAGTAGAATCCTTTTTCTTTTTTTTGGCAGACTGTAATTCAGGGTGAAACGTGCTGCCCTGGGGCTGTATCACTGAGCAGTCAGTAGAGTTAGGGAACCTGACTGAGGGCTACTCTTCCACACTCCAGACAGACCCTCACAGCCTAACCAGCCTTGTTTCAGCTGGCTCTTGCCAGCACGCCCTGGATAACAGTTCCTCACACTCATCTTTTCTAGCCAAATGTAATAATTAACATCCCATTAATTATAGCTCAGCAGCAGTATTAAGCTAGTCCTGGAGGTACCTTAGGTACAGGGGGATCTGTAGCTCAACAGTGAAGTTGCAAACATTACCTTTTAGTTCAGGTGAGTATGTGTCTTCCATGGCTGCGGCTCAGGAAAAAGGAGCAGAGGCAGGAATTGATCATCCCCTCTTCTCTAGGACATGGAGCAGACACTGTCTGTGTCTCTGCAGTTTGCCACTGTGTGAAGCAGTCAAGGCAGATTGACAACAGAATAGTGCACCATCACATCAGATCATAGCTCAGTAGAAATTTAATAATGGCAAAGCATTATGCACATTACATTTTTTACACTATCTATAAATGCGACAAGGTTTAGGTTAACTTTTATGCAAATCTATGCCAGCTGCAGATGGGCAGCTGGAATCTAGTCCAGCATGAAGATTACAGGTAAAAAGTGGAAAGGATTTTTTTTTTCCCTTGGGTTAATATTTGAATGGTCAGAGCAAGTTTACAGCAGCTCAGCGTGTTTACTTTTAGACGTTGAATGCAAACATGTAAGGAAATCTCACAACACTCTGAGAGCCAGCTGTAGGCTGATGCAAAAACATCTTATGGGGTCAAAGCTATTTATAAACCTTCAGAGGGTAACAGGAGATCATCTGCAGGATTGTGTGTCCTTCCTTGTCTGGCCCTTTCAGACCTTTCCTGAAAGCCATGTAAGCCCCTTTCAGATTTAACTTGGTGTTAGAGCTACCCCCAAATACAACTGCAGCCATGGCCATGGTCTGCCATTACATTTCCAAGCAGCTTAAATCACACTGTGTCTTTGTTTTGACAAACCACCTTCTTTGTGTACAAAGACCCAGGGACTATCATTGGGAAATTTTTTTGTTTTCAGCAGAGGGCAGATTGCAAACACTGAGCATGTCTTCAACTTTTGTTGAATTGAGACACAGTACTCACTTTAAACAGAGTATGAAGAACATAAGTCATAATAGGGGAGGAATAGAATGAAGAAAGTCCACCTTTTCTCAAGAAAACAGCAATTTCAATCCTTAAACTCAGTGAAGTAACTAATGAACCATTCCTGAGAAATCTCTAGCACCATGCCAAATGCCTAATTTCCTAGGGGTGCAGTGATTTTTCGATTGGCAGACTTCAAAGGTCAGAAAGGCAATGGAACAAAAGATTAAATCATGAATTTTTACACATTTTCATTCAGTAAACTGGTCAGCTGCTCATGCCAACAAGGCAGGCAGTCAAGATCAAGATGTTTCAAATGAATGCAACACTCCTTACTCCAATAACTAAGTTATCGGGCAAGGTGGGAAAATAGAGATGTGTTAACCCTGACCATAATAAATCTTTTAGTCCATTTTTTAAGCAAATAGGAAAATGCCAAAGCAAAATTCACTGTAAGCTGAAAGTACAACTTTTTCAGAGTTTGCACCCAAAATAGCTCCTTGACAAGCCTGGAGACAATTCCTTTGGGGAATCAGGGGTCTCTTCTTAGCATGGAATCTTTCAACACCTGCATTAATAATTTGTTAAACAGATTTGAGCATGCAGTGTTAAAACATGCAGATGAATCAGGCTGGGAAGAGTTTCAAACACTCTGAAGAAAAGAAAAAACGGTGTGATATTTAAGGGCCAAGTTATGAAGTGAATGATAGAATGACAGGCAAGATTTAACAATAACTTCAGTTTCCTCTCCACAGAATGCCACAGCATTCATAAAGAGCAGTACCTATGGTTTTCCGCTATCCTTAATGAATAGAGGTCAAACCTTCCTGGAAGGCTGGAGTGTTATTAATGCTCTAAGTGCCTTCTGTTCATCTCACCCTATTTTCACATCCAGTTCAAGTCTGGCAAGGATAGTACAAGCCTGATCAATAGTGTGTTTATTTCTTATTGCTAGGACACAGTTAGACTGAGGAAAAACAACATTAAAACATTGTACCGCATACTTGCCAAGTCCAGGAAAACATCAATAGGCTGTAATTGCAAGAGACTGTTTAAAACAGAGGTCACATTGCATACATTAAAAAAAAAAACAAGAAAGGAAAAACCTTACACAAAAATATATATTGCACCATTCAGGAAAGGGAATGAAATCTTGAAATCAAAGAGCCAAGTGTAACAAATGCTCTGGAAAGGAGATAGATCAAATAAAATGTAATTTAAAAAAACCCAGAAAGTTTGCACATTTTGTTACAAGCCCTTGAAGTAGGATAAAGACTCCTTTTTCCTCCCTGGGCACTATTCCTTTTGGATACTAATAACAACCCTCCTTAACTATCCCTGCACATCTGAGATACACATATTTATCCCTTTTCATCTTTTCTTGCATGTCCTTCCAACCTCTGATAATTTCATTGGTCTTGTGTGACCCTTGCTTTGTTTTTTCCATGTCTTAGACTCAGCTGCAAGACAGCTGATAAAATTGATAAATACCATGACCCTTAAACATGTTGCTGCTCCCACAGGTGCCTCCCCACCCCTCCTCATCTGTTTGTGGAAGGGTATCTCCTAGAAGCTCAGAGGCCTTTTCTTCAGGCTAGGCTGAATTCGTGTTACAAGGCTGACCTGATGAACCTTTGCTGCTCTGGGCTGTGCTGCTGAAAGGAAGGAAAAATCAACTCCCTGTCTGGTGAAAAATGCTCTCCATGACAGCTCCACTGTCCAACTGAGATGGAAATGTGGACATAAAGCACTGGCTCTGGCAGGCAGCTTCATGGCAGAGGAGGAGAGTGACTCGGGGGAAATACTGATGGGCTCTGTACTCAAAGTGTAACCAAACTGTATACACAGGGAAACTTGAAGTGTTCCTGACAGCTGCACTGGGGCTTCAGTCCTGTTTTGGGTTGGGTTTTTGTTGGTTTTTTTCCCCCCAATGCTAGAACAAGAAAGGAAGAAAAAAGGAAATAAAGAAGAACATTAAAAAAGTCATTCCCTATTTAAAGAAAAGACACTTTTAAAGGTTTTTTTTATTCTACCAAATCCTTTTCACATTCAAGGAAGAAAAAAGTGGTTTTATGCTTAAACTGACATCCCTAATTTGAAAGGTAAAAGTAGCCATGGCTATGTAATAGCTGGGCGCTTCCTAATCTAGGCTCCACACTCTAGTAGATAGGTAGGTACACAGATGAAAATTCAGGCAAGATCTGCCTTGGGTGACTATGAAGCAGCAGCCACAAGACAATATAATGTGAGTAGGAATAGGGACCCTCACCAAATGATTATGCTCCATTTTTGTTAAGCACGATTTTAACTTCAGCAGCTAAATAACATACTGGTTCACAGCTGCTTTATTTAAAGTTTCATTGATCTTACTCTGCTGGGAGCTTATAATGAATACCAGATCCCACATCCCTTATATTTTCTACAGAAAAGGGCAGAAGGAAAACACTTAAAACAAGGCAAGCTTTCTTCGAGAAACAGGGAAAGGCGGGAATCCCCCTCAAGCAGTAATATTCTCCTGCTCCCTCACTAGACAAAAAAGGAGACACATAAAATTATAAATAACTTCTTTTTCGTGGTTATGGAACCAAATGAAAGCAGAAAGATGTTTTGGACTTTAAAAAGCAAAAAAACTCAAATCTTTCTTTGTGTTTTTGAAAATTTCAAAGGAAACTGCATCAATTGCCCAGAAGGGCATTGTGTTTGGAGAATTTATTAACTCAGTCATTAACCTGGGTGGCAAAGCATCTCCCCTATGCCCTGAGAGATCACATTTGGGTTGCAGTGTCACCCCTGACACTGCCTGAGAGAGACTGGAAAGAGTACTTTCTCTTCCCCCATTTACATCCCTTCCTTGCCCCCTTGGCTTCAGGTAGCAATAAGATGCTGCTGGTGAGTTTGTGCTCCTGGGGGAAGAGTCAAAATGCAATGTTGGGCATCCTCAGAAACTGCAAAAAGCAATCCCAGGTGTAAAGTGAAGATGACTTCATACAAATACAGAAGAGGGAGAAGAAAAGAAAAACATTTAATCTCCCTGAATCTCTCATATTTGTCTTTGTTAATTGCATGAGGAAGCTACAAGGCATTAATCCTTGCTTCTCAACTCACTGGGACCAGGACCAGCCCATTAACTGATAAACCAACCAAAACAGCAACACACTTTGTTCCCTATTGCACTAGGGAGCAAGAAAACCTTATTCCAGCGCCTTGGAGGCACAACACCACATGCCCCTGCACACAGACCCCTCCCACACTCCATTGCATTTTTACTACCTTGTTCTGGAATTCCTAATTTTGCTGCCAAAATTCAGCAAAGAAGAAAGGCAACCTCCCTGCGTGACTACCAGAGTCCCCACTGACCTTTCTTAGGCTGGGAACAGCAGGGCCTCCATTTGATACCCGAGGGCAGGGCCCTGACTGGTTTATCTCAAACCCATTAGCCACAGGGCACAGTAAGAAGAGAGTGAATATGTAGCAGGTGCTGCCCTTGGCATTAGGCTCCACCATGAGGACAATCAGCATCTCTGAATTACCATTTCAGTCATTCCCTTCGGGCACAGCCTGGCTGGAGTAAAGGGGCCATCCCTCGGTCACCACTTGCAGAACAAACAGGAGCTCACAGCTAAAGCAGAGGTCTGGAAGAAGGCATGGGGAAGGTGTCATTAAGAGCATTTGTTTTCCTGCCTGCAACACAGCCTCTGGTATGACCTGGAGAAGGTTACTTCAGTTTTCTGTGCTTTGTTTTTTCCCCTCTCCATCAACAAGGGCAGTGTGAGCCTTCCCATTCCCAGAGATGCCACAAAGATAAAATTCCCAGTTATTTGTAAAACTGTTGAAAAAAGCACGGGGAGGTAATAAGAGAAATATTGAAGAGTCTGAAGAGTTTCACTAACAAATCAACTATTTTAAAACTTCTTGGAGGAAGCAATTATTTGGAGCCAGGTTACATTTATGAGGAGAAACACAGACTGTAGGATGGTAGCAACTCTATCTTGCAGAGCTGAACCCAGGATAATAAATCTCCAGGAAACAGCTGCTACAGGGACATTTCTGCCATCCTGTGCAGGCGGCTCATGGAGATGGAGGAAAGTAGTTTGTGCAAGTTTGGAGTCCTGTCACCCACAGGAAGCCCTGTACTGCCCTGCAGCACCCAGGGAGAAGAGCATGAAATGGGAAACCCGGCATATCTGCTCCCTTGGGTATACCAGACTTCCACTTCTGGCTCCCATCCAGGAGCTGGCTCCCTAGGAAAACTCTGCTACTCCCAAATCTGGCCCCTGATCTTCTCAACATGAGAAGACTT
Organism: Trochalopteron elliotii; assembly: GCA_024734555.1. Lineage (NCBI taxonomy): Eukaryota > Metazoa > Chordata > Aves > Passeriformes > Leiothrichidae > Trochalopteron > Trochalopteron elliotii. The sequence continues at coordinate 1,842,941 of JANPWX010000059.1, forward strand.
TAAATGTGGATTTAAAGATGAACATTATATACCTTCTAATTATGGGTAACATGTTTGCCCTTCTTAGTGGAGGATCTGCCTGATGGGCAGAGCCAGAGCAGAAGCAAATCCAGCAAAGCAGCCAGCAGCTCTTCCCAGTCCAGCCACCAGCACACCCCCAGCTGCCACTGGCCTGTCAGGAAGGTCGTGCACTGCCACTGCCAGCTCTCCCACATATCCTCTCACCCCAATTGCCACTGAACCTGGTGAATAGGACAAGTCTCCCTGGAGCTCTCTGGTATCCAGAGGATGCTCCAGCCCACCCCTCCTTCCCTGAGAGCATCAGCCCTGTGCCCAGTGATTGGCTGCCCGAGCCGCTGGGTGCTGTAGTTTGACACGTGGGGACAAGGGAGAGCATGCCTGTCCCATGAAGTGGGTCCCCCAGCCTCACTGGGATACATGAGCCTGGAAGATAAACCCTGCATGCCACACAGAGCTGCTAAACTCAGCATGATCTCAAACATCAACCACTAAAGGAGCTGCCAGATCAGAGGGACATGTGCGGACAAGGAGTCAAGGGTGTTTGTGTGCTTTGAATACTGGAACCAGTCTGTGCCCTCTTGTCCCAAATTCTGTTTCTTCCTCATTGATGTAACATGAAAAGCCTGAGCTACGTTCCACAGATGCACCATGGGCTCAGCGTGGGCCACATGACAAAGACCTGTCAAAGAACAATCACCTTATGCCAATGTACCCTCAGGGCTGTTCAGCTCTGCCTGTGTCTCACAGAAGGTTAAGGTGAGCAGTTTGCTGGTAAACATCATTGTCCTGCAAAAGGTAACAGAGAGAAATGGGAACTCCATCGTGTGTGCTTTCCCATCCCTTCCCCTGCACCCCAGCATGGTGCCAAGAGAGACCATTCAGTTTTGCCAAGTACCACAACCGATGAGGAATGAGGGCTGACAGTGTGTCCTCTGCAGTGACAGCAGCCTAAGGGGCTCTGCATGGTCCTGGCAGGTGAGGAGTGTGCTAACGCTTTGTGAAGCACGGGGCTTGCTGGCACGTAGCCCGCTGGCATTCTGCCTTCGGGAGGGGGAATCTGCATTTTCACGACACCTTTAACAACAAGTCAGCGGCTGGGGGAGCTCTTAGTGCAGAGGAGGGTCCCGGCGGGGGCAGAGATACTGTACCTGAAGGACAAAGCTTTCCGATGGTGGCGCTGCGGCACGCGGCAAAGGACAGCGACCGAGGCGCTCCGTCCTGGTACCGGGTTAAAGCACGTGGCTGCTCCGGGGCTGGTGTGCTGCTCACGGCTTTGTGTTCCCGGACAATCCACGTGTACGGAACATCCTGTCTGGGAGCCAAGCAGTGCGGTGGCAGGACGCCTGGTGAGGGCAGTAGCCCATCTATCCCCTTTCCTGAGCGAGTTTCTCAAGGAGGCTTTGTGGCGGGGTCAGTCATTGTGGCGAGGCTGCTTTTCTGGAAGCAGAGATGTCCCTGTGTGCCCTGGCCTTTTTGCCCTTGCGCCAAAGGGCCAACTGTGTCAAGGAAGATTGCCCAGACCACCCACCTCAGGCTGGCTTCCCTCAGGCTTGTCTCCCACGGTCATTTCTCATTGCCAATACAAACCAGAAGTGACAAATGATTTCCAATGTGTCAAGAAGGGCGCATTCTTGGCTGCCAGAACTGCTGTGGCAGGAGACCATCGCCCAGTGAAAAACAATAATTAAAAACAATTCCTGGAGGCCAATGACTCCCACGTGTCAACTATTTGGTACAGGAAGGTATGCACAAGACCGGGGAGCTCTTTTCGCAGTAGTAAAATTACAGTAAGATCTGCTTGCTGTGTGGGAATAATTTTTGGAACAAATGGAAATAGGAGGAAGGTAGATGTTACCCCTTACCTTTCTTTAACCTGGCTGTTCCTTCCCAAAGAATAAAATTCACGTCTATAATTACACAAAAATCTTAACATCTTTGAGGACTGCTTTGAACAAGCTGGACAAAAGGATCTCCTCCCTCGTTCCCTTCCCTATTACATTACTGATAGATTCTGGTAAAAGAAAGGAACGCCCATTAGTACACTTGCCTGAGAGGACAGTTGCCTGAGATTTTGAAGCAAAACAAACAATAAAAATAGTAATGGACTATATATTGCACTGAAAGAACAATGAGTGTCTGCTCCTCTGCAGTTTCTGCTTCCCCCACCCTCCCCATGCAGCACAACCACAGAAGAGGAAAGAGCAGAGCCTGCCCCAGCCTCCCCTCTGCACTCACAGATGCACTAACCCACATATCTGTAGGTCTCTCTAATGTCTCCTATAATGTCCTGCTACCCACTTGGGATTATTATTTCACCAGTGAAAGCTATCTTCCCTCTAAAAATAGCACTCTCTTCCTATACATACTGTTCTTATACAGACTCAAAGATTAATAAGCCATTTATTATATTTACCCTGTCTTCCTCTCTGAAATCCACTCATACCATACATAATCTCTTTAAACCTTTCCCCCTGCCCAGCCTGGCCTCATTCCTCAAGGAATTCTATGCAAGCACACCGAGGGCAACCTTTGCTTCTGAACTTGGAAACATGATCCTAAGGCTGCACCAACTCTGAACCTCCCTTCCCCAAGCCATTTGAGCTTCCCTAGGTTTAGCTTCATCCTGGTTTTCACAACTGCAACATATTCATTAATGATCTGCTAGATTTCCAGGCCACAAGGCCTAAGCAGTTAAAAAAAACCCAAAATCAAACACAAGAAATTACAGCTTCACTTCAAAAGAATTTTTTTTTTAATTTAGAAATGCAGTTATATACATAGAACAATTAAATTAAACTTTGTACAAATATTAAAATACTATCTTCACACCCACTGCAATGTACAGGATACCAGAAAATACATATAAAATAAAGCAAAATAAAACCAATCGTGACATCCTGCACAGCATCAGTTATGGTTTTAAATCCCACATATATATGGAGTACCATTCTGCAAATAATTCCATAGTGGTGCAATTCAGATAAAAAGAAAACACATATAGGAAAGAAAAGATTAATGCAGAAAGGCAATCAAGCTCCCCTTGCACTTGCATCAGCAACTACCAGCAGTCTACCCACCACGTCATAGGATTTCTGCTTCACAGACAACTTCACTGTTTTCTTTTGGAAGGAAGCAACTTTGAGAATCTGAACTAAAACATTTTCCAGCACAACTCAGTTGCCTCTGTCTGTTCTCACTCAAGGACAGAAGCAAAAGCATAGCTTACAGAAAGCATATGCAGAGCATCAATACAACATGTTCTAGTGGGTACATAGATCTGAACATCACCTGCAGAGGGTTGAGTTTGAAAGCAGTGCTGAACACACGGCCCTGAAGTGTGGGAAGTGGCATATTCTGTCCTAGCGTGCTAGGACTGGAAAAAGGCTTACTTCTTGTACAAAAATACACCTTAAAATGAAGCCTGCTCTAGGAAACCTCTTTGCACTTTCAAAGCCTAAAGTAGAGAAAAACTGTTTTCTAATGAAGTTCTTCTGCAAGCAAAGGTTTTCACATAGAGCAAATTCAGTCTGCTGTTCCCTGGTAAGGACTGAAGGGTGAGGATGGGGTGGGGCAGGATGTGCAAAATAAATGGGATTTATTGCATTTATATACAAAAAACCAAAGTGAAATTTATTTAAATAGTTATCTGGATAGAATAACAAGGCAGTTTTTGTTTAAACTGCTCTCAGAACAGTAAAACCACATTTTTTGCAAGTATCTTCTAAAAAGGTCAGCAAGGACAGCTCAGTGTGTCAACCAGTTGTACATTATTTTTTTATACAGCAAGCCTGCTGGTGTATGCTAAACCATCTAACAAAGCACAAGCTTCCTTACAACCTGGTCATTATTGCATTAGCTCATTAGCCTGCAGTAAACCTCTGTCTTCAGCTCTTCCTTAGACAACTCCTTGTGTTCCCTTTTCTGTGCTGCAAATGACTTAACCATCCCAGATTATTTCCAATGGCTGAGCCAGTTGCTCTCTTAGCCCCACTCCTCAATATTGACCCAAGTAATCCACCTCTGGGAGCATCTTAGAATGTTTCTTCCCAAAGCATGTGGAACAGATTTCTTCCTTCCTGAGTTCTCCACACACTGAAAGGCCAAATTAAGACTCCAGATGCAGTAAACAATTCACCACACTGGAGCTGAAAAGCCAAGGAGAAACCTCAACAAAGAGTCCAAGGGGCGAAAAGCACTCTGCTTGCTGAGTACACATTCTGCTACCCAGCAACTTTCCTGGTGGTTAAGGATAAAAATGCATTAAGCTCTTCTCCCTCCAAAACTCGTGAAGTTTTATCTCAGCAACAGCTCCAGAGGCTCAAATGCTTCAGTGCATCTCCCCTGACTTAATTTTTACACATTCTGCAAGTTAATGATGTGGAGGCACAAGCTATTTAAAACCAGAACACACAAACCCCTTTCTCACCAGTACTGCTGGTACCCTTCAAGGCTGTAGGAGGCTCTGACACAGTCCAAGCTGGCTCATCATTTGAGGTGAGCTTCATCATGCAGACCCTGACGAGGGACTGGCCCACTTCCCCACGGGTCACTGCCAACTTCATGTCCTGGTTCTCTCAGGCTGGTCCAGTTCTACAATGCTTGGGCTGTAAACACTGCAATGAGTTGCATTTATTTTTTTTAAAAAAACTATGGAATTGGAAAGGAGCAAGGAAGTTTTTTCTATTGCACATAATATCCTGAATTTCTGAAATGCCCTTCTCCCCCCACCAACTATCAGACTCCAAAAATAATGGAAAGCTTTAAAATAAGTGCTATTTTAATTTTTCTCAATGTAATTAAATAATTTTAATGTTCCTGAATATCACAGGATCCAGCATGTATGACAGAGCATGAGATGATTACATTGGGAGTGTTAAATGAGAAAAAATGCCTCCCTTTGACATCTTTTGCCAGACAAAAGATGGGTGGGTGAAGAAAACGTATGGAGACTGTGACCCCATCATGGGAAAAGAAAAAAAAAGGAAAAAAAAAAACCACGTTTACTGTATTACATCTTGCAAGGCTGAGCCTCTGTGCTTCCCATCCACAACACTGAGATCCAGGTTGCACCTACTTATGGCAAAAATCCAGAGAGAACACACTCAGCTCAGAGATAATGAACACTCCTGAGGCATAATGCAGCTCACATCTGAGGGATCTTTAGGCTTCAGGCCTTGCTCCCATAAGTAAAGAGAGGACTGTGCAAGGTATATTTTCCTATATCTCTACCCAAAGACTTCTCAGTCCTTCAGCCTCTGCAGAATTAAAACAAACACTAATGAATAATAATCATTTGATAACCAGTAAAGTGAGGCCTTGCTCTCCCTCCCCCTTGAAAAAGTTGTCAGACGTCCTTTGGGTTCCTCCCCCACTGTTTTACCTAATTTTATATGAAAATTAACTCTAAAGCTCAGGATGTAGACGAGCAGTGTGATGCCTCCAAACTATTTTCCATATTCTGGCTCACACAGATCCTTGGGGCCTGTTCCCACAAGATTTGCTGCAGGAAATGGAGCTCTTCTGCAGGATCTGGTATCATCAGATGGGATTACCAGCCAGCAGAGAGACTGGCCTGGAAGCTGCTGGCTTACCCTCAACAAGCCAACAGAAGCTGCCAGTTTACGCTTGATCACAATAGCTACACTTGCACATTTCTCTCCTCCACCTCCTCATTTCCCCCACTCGTTAGTAAAGCCATTTCCAACAATTTTTATAGAATCCAAAGTGCCAAGTTCTGCACTTTGGCCACAACAACCCCCTGCAGCGCTACAGGCTGGGGGAAGAGTTGCTGGACAGTGGCCAGGCAGAAAAGGACCTGGGGTTTACTGACTGACGGCAGACTGAACATGAGCCAGCAGTGTGCCCCCATGGCCAAGAAGGCCAGCAGCAGCATCATGGCCTGTGTGGCCAGCAGGACCAGGGCAGTGATTGCCCCCCTGTACTGGGCACTGGTGAAGCCCCACCTTGAGTGCTGTGTCCTATTTTGGAACCCCCAATTTAGGAAGGACACAGAGATGTTTGGATGCATCCAGACAAGGACAACAGGGCTGGTGAAGGGTCTGGAGCACAAATCCTGTGAGGAGGCTGAGGGAGCTGGGGTTGTGCAGCCTGGAGAAAAGGAGGTTCAGGAGAAACCTTATCACTCTCCACAACTCCCTGAAAGGAGGGTGTAGCCAGGTGGGGATTGGTCTCTTCTCCCAGGTAACCAGTGCCAGGACAAGAGGACCCAGTCTTAAGCTGTGCCAGGGGAAGTTTAGGCTGGATATTAGGAAGAAATTCTTCACATAAAGGGTGACTGGGCATTGGAATGGGCTGCCCAGGGAGGTGGTGGAGTCACCATCCCTGGAGGTGGCACTCAGTGCCATGGTTTAGTTGACAAGGTGGTGTTTGGTCATAGGTTGGACTTGATGGTCATAAAGATCTCTTCCAACCTAGTTAATTCTGTGTGATTCTGTGAAATTAAAGCACTCTCTCTTTGTAGAGTTTGCTTCCTTGTCTTCCCCACCCAAATTCAATTTTCTCTCCCAAGCTGGCAGCTGCTTGTTTTACAACAGCAGAGAGGAAGCCAGGCCACAGAGGATGTGTTTTCTGCTGGTGGTGCAGGTGCTCATCCAGAGCAAGGTCAGGCCTTGGGATCAGCTTCCAGCTTCTCCCACCAACCCAGCACTAGCACTGTTCCTTTCAGGAAGGCAACACATTCCCAACTTCTATACCTCGAATTGCTGAGGGTCAGTTTGAAGACCTTAAATGCATAAAAAGCAACTCCTGCTCCAAGGTAGTTAGGCAGCAGGAAAGTCACACAGACTTTCCTCCATACTCCCTTACCACTGCACTTGCTCAACCCCTCCAATAAACCAATGAAGGAGAATTTACTCAAGCTTAGACCATTTCCAACAGTCAAAAAGCTAAATACAATCGCCCCCATGCTCATTTTTTAAAATTCCAATGGCAGATGTGTAAACAACATTTGTCCTCTACAGCACTTGAAGCTGAGACACCACAGCCCACTGTAAAATGACACAGGATTTTCACCATCCAAATTGAACAAAAAATAGCTAAACCACCTAAACGGGACTTATCAAATTCTTGTGTTAATGCAAGGTAACATGAGCAACAGGGAAAGATGTTTAAAACACTGTAATTTTAAATTAACATCCCTCTATAACAAGGATAGAGAAAAAAGGATTCTTCCATCCACAGGCACACACTGTTACATGTGTCTTGGCATTTAACAGCTATTCAGGAAAACGAACAGCAAATACACAGCTGGACACTAAGGCCAATCCCCATTTCAAAGAACTGGAGCTAAGCCACAGTGATTTTATATGTAAAGATCTTGTATCATTTTTGTCAAGTGTTGTAATGTTTTTTTTTACTGTAGCAATGAGAATGAGGATGGTGAGGATCATAAACCAAAAGCAAAGCAGCAAAGACAGCATCCCTGTTTACCTGTACATTACCACATGATGTGTAAGGCCATGACATTTTGCTCCTTCAACTCAAAAATGTAGCAGCTTCTCACAGGGCAAACACTTCCCTGGTTACTTCAAGACAGTTATGACAAGGTACATGCAGCATCTAAGAAGCCAACTCTTCTTGCTGAAACCAATCCCATGGAACAGTGTCCAGACCTCAGTGAGGAACTTTACAACCACCACAGCACTTGGACTGGACCACCTACCCCAGACAAATGTGGCTTCCTGCAGTTATAGAGTCCCAACACGGACAGTCTGACCTGCTGTAGATAACTGTGGCAGGCAGAGGTACACATATTTCTGAATTTTCTCTTCCCTTCTACCAAAGTTGAAACAATCCTCAAAACCTCAGGACTGAGCTGTGGTGTCTTGTAGCACTGCTGTCAGTGTACTTGACTTTCCCTCACAGCAACAGGCTGGCATTGTGTTTAGGAGAAGCTTTACAAATGCTGCTTACCCCCAGCCACAAGGGAGGAGCCCTTCTCTGTGGGCCCACTGGAGCCCACCAGGTTAAAACAGCAGACCCTTTGCTCTGTGAAGCTAGGAAGACACACCAGCCTATGAGGTGGCAGTTACCCAGGATTCAAGTACCTACAGTGGCTGGAAAAGGAATTTGGGATTGCACCAATGGCACTAGGAATTCACTACCTACAGGCATTTTTTTGTCTTGGTATTTTCAAACACCTGAACCTCTTCCAGTGGGCTGCACTGGTAGAGGAAGAAGGAGGAGACAAAAGTGATTTTCTGGAATGGATTCCTGCAGAGATGGAACAAAGGGCATTCCCACATGTTGGACTTCTCATCCTTCAGTGCTGAAGCAATTCTCAGTGAACTGTTCCACACAGCCCATCTCATCTGAGGTGCTTCTAGACATCACAAGCTGCCCCTTATCTGCGATCCCTCCCAAGCCCACTTTCAGTCCCAGTGAGGCGTTTTGTCCTGCCCTATCACAAAGAGGATGCTGGAAGAAGAGCCTATATAACATATATATGTATATTTAAACTGTGTCTGCACCCAGCGAGCAAGCGGGTTTAGCCCCTGTTCTCTGGGCAGCAGAAGGGCTAGAAAGGCTGATAAGCTGCAATAAGCCGGTGTGAGGAGGAGAAAGGCACAAGAAAAGAGCAGCTCTTCAGAGACTGCTGTCAAACATCTGGCTGGGGAAGAGGAGAGGAGAGCTCAAATCCACTCTGTTCCTTGAGCCCCTGATGCTGATGGAATGGGGAAGCCAGCGCTGCACCAACTCCACTGGTGCATCCAGGAGGCAACCTGGCGACATCCTTTGGATCTTCAGCTGAGGGCATCTCTTCTTGGAGGTATCCAGGGTACAGCTTGCGAGGATGGGGAAGACTGCACAGAGTGCTTCTGTCCCAAAGGCAGGGAGAGGGGAGGAGGAAGAAATCCAAGATGGAGAAGACTAGACAAACACAGCAGACCTCATGCTTCCTTCAATAAGGGAATATCTGAACAGTGGGGAGAGAGGAAAAAAAGAAAAAGCAGTCAAACTTCTGCAGTTCAACACACACCAGAAAAATTACTGTTGAAAGCAAGATAGGCTCCCACTTCCATAACATGACAATGCAGTGGTCTCCCTCTCATCATGTCACAGCAGAAAGGAACTCTAGAGGACTCTGTTCCAACCTGCCCTTGAGAGTGGGACAATCACCAGCTCTAGCCTCAAAAAACTCCAAGGACACAGATTCCATCACCACACTGGGTGTCTATCTGGTCCTGCATTACCCTCCTAGTAAAAAGTATTTATTAATACCATGGAAAGGGGAAGTTCTGCCCTGAGCTATCTACAAGCCAGTTACATTTCTTGCCTAAGACATAGCAGTCCCTGCAGAAGCAACCTTAAGCTACACCTTCACATCAGCTCTGGCACTGCAAAGCTACTCCTTCAGGACAGCACGGAAGTGAGGAATAAAAGATGTTTTGACTGTTCAATAGACTTGCTCCTCTGCCCTCTGCAGTAAGTTCAAGCACATCCCTCTTAGGTCTTGCAGGCTAAGGCTGCAGCACTGAATGCTTTGTGGCAGAAAGCTGCTTACTAGAATAGTCTAAAAATTAGGCAGCCCAAACATCACAAAGGGTTTGTATTCCAAGCATGTCCTCCCACTCCCTCCAAGTTAGTTTCCACAAACACAGTTATTTTACTGCTTTTGCACTGTGATGCTGGAGGCTGGATTTCTCTGAAAATCCTTTGCTAAAAAAAGAGTTAGCAGTAGGCAATCTTGCTCAGACTGCCCTAGGCTCCCAGCCTGAGAACACTGAACTCTGCAGAAGACAATCTTAAATACTGCTTACATGTTTAAGAGGTGAAATGTGCTATACAGACTGGATCTTTTCAAAAGCTGCTCTGGTGGCAGACACACATATGGGCATCCCTTGTTGTTTTTCACCCTAGCCAACTGCAGAATCTACTCTTAAAAGGGTCTCATTTAGTGGTCCTTGCAGAAGTCACTTACCATCTGTGTATTCCTCAGAGGAAGTGAGTGATAAAAGGCTCTGTATGTCACTGCTTTCTGAATCTTGGACCTCTTTTTGTACAGGTCTACTGTTAGCCATGCCAGCTACCCAGGAAGAGGTAGCAGCCTGATGCACAAGAACAGTTTCAGAGCGCTGAGAGCCACTGGCTTCACACAGCCCAGAATGTCCAGGAGCTTCATCTTCTCTTTCAAAGGTATTGTGAGCCCCTTGGTCCGGCTGCTGCATCTCTCTGGGTCCATTCTGCCCAGCTCCCTCTGAGAGCACGATCTGCACTCGGGAGTCTGAGGGTGGAATGCAATTCCCTGTGCTGCCATATACTGCTTCTTCATAGGATGGCAAGGCCACTTGGACACCATCCACCATAATAGAGACCTGATCTCCAGACACACCTTGGTCTCGCCTCAAAAAGACAAAAAAGGAACAAAGACGGGGGAGGAGAAAAAAATAAATCAAGTTGAGTATTTATTTTACTATATATATCTTACCAAGAACTCCAGTAACCTCCCATAGCAGAACTCTAACTCTCACCATTTAGGGGAGGACACAAACTTGAATGGTGGTTTTACAAGGTCAGGCAAGCAGAGTCTTGGAGCCCTACTGCGAATTGCAATTAAACATGAGCAGGGGCTGTAATTCATGTCACTGGATGGATTTAACAGCAAAGAGCTGAAAAGGTTACAATGCTTCCCCCCCCCTCACTTACCTCCATAGCTAAATTTGACAAAGGTCATGACTCAGCTTCCTGCATTTGGCAAAGAGCACTGTTGATTCCAGCCTGGTGCATTGCTACATTCCACAACACCCAGCACTGTCTGTTCCACTGCCTCTGCTGCTGGCCAAATAACCTCTGGCAGGATGGGGAAGACAGCTCTGGTACAGCATGAATCACCTGGCCTCATAAGGCCTGAGAGAATTTTTTTTTCTAGTTTGGGCCTTTTCAGAAGAGGGCAGACTCCAGGGCCCCACCTCTCAACTTCCCCACTGAGTGTCTGCCTCAACTGGCAGCAGTGTTAGGGCTGTGTCCCTCCTCTCCCCCACAAACCCAGGCCAGGAGGGCTCTCCTCCAACAGCAGAGAAGGATGGCAGACCTGCACATGTATCTAAAGAGCAGCACTGCCTAATTCGGGTCCACAGGACCTCAAGCAGTCTGGGAAAGATGCACATATATACACCTACACAGACTTCAGTAGCTATCCAAGGCTAGAAGAGGTAGGAAATTGATCTATAGCCAGGCTACTAAGTGTCATAACTTTTTCCATTCAAAACCAAGGCGAAAGCACAAGGAAGTCACTCCTTGGGTGGCACCTAAGAATAGGGACGGCAGGTGGGTATCACAGACCACCATTTCAGAAAAGCACTGGATCAATAGTATGAGGCTGAGGTGTCAATGAAAAGAGGAACAGAGAAGTGAGGAGCTAAGTTGCTCCACAATGACAGTCTAACACAACCACCTGAATGAGTTTCTACTGCAAAGAAACAGGGTGCCTCTGAGCCCCTCCAAACCCCAGCTACTTACCTGCTGTGATGGAACGACTTCAGCTTTGGCTGCAGCAAAACAAACAGCACAACTAACAGCAGAATCAGGGCAACGGAGCTCGCCGTGGAGGCCACTATGGACAGCGTGGGCACTCCAATTGTTGGAGGAGAGTCCTTTTCTACAAAACCAAGGGAAATACAAGGTAAAATAAGTAACTGCCATAGTGAAAGAAAAACATTTACACTGTTACTCAGGACTTATTCCTGGGTGTGTGTGTAAGGAACCCAAGTTTCCCATATAGGCAAGACACACCACCTATCTCAGTTTGCAGCTCAATCTGACACTTCTCCATCAGCTGTAAAGGGAACCCAAAATCAAACAGGTACGTACAAGGGTCCTTTGGAAAAACACAGAACAAACAGAAAAGCAGTGCAAGCAGGCCATGGGAGCTGACAGATGGTGGTAAGGGTCATGTTATATATAGATCTGCCTGAGCAAAAGCTAGAGAATGTCATGATGTCACCAGCAAGGCCAATAATTGTCTAGCACAATAAGCAATACCTTTTAGGCCAAACAACAGAAAAAGTTCCAAAAATCATTTTTTCTCAACTAATGTAACAGCCTTGCAAAGAGGGATGAAAGTCAACTGGCTGGGTATTATTCTGCACTTATTATAACTAAGACACAGAAAATACTAAGTTTCTCTGTCACACAAACATATGCCAGAGGACAGAGAAGGAAGGTGGATGTTGTTTCAGGGTGCTGAGTTTTCAGTGTTAGGTACATGTGCCCTGTTCACATTACACTTTCCTCCCCTTCTGCAGCTGTGCTGTGTGACTGTATGGAAACCAATTTGGCTTTTTAAGGACCTGTGCAGGAATAAACTGGGAGTGAAGAGAGAATGGCTTGGAAGTGGTATTGCTGAGCACTGCATACCATGCCTGGAAGGCTACACTAGTCCTTTCACGTCCCTACAGGAAATAATGTCTGTATTTGTTGTTTCTGTCCCTAGTTTGTGTCTTTGGTAGAGATCCAAAAAGCCTCCCCTACCCATCAGCAAATATTACTGTGAATTGCACATTTGATTTATGCAATTCCTCATTTCCTCTTTCTACATCCATCACATTCTTCAGGAGCACAGGGCTCAAATTGCAAAGGAAATTCAGGACACATGCAATGAGGGATGAGAGGAAGAGCAACAGGTAAACAGAAAAAAAAGAGCTGGAGGATCATTATTTTAAGCCTACAGGCTGAAATCTATGCCCAAAACAGGCATTTAAGATGGAAATCTAATTTTCTGCATCATATCTTAGGGTCAAACCTACTTGGTTTAGTTGTTCTGAACTTGTTTCTTTGAAACTTTTTAGAAGTAGCTTGACTGCTCCCCAGGGAAGAAACAGTGACTAGCACATTTTTCCCTATGGCAAATAGGGTTGAGTAAAGACTTTAACTTTCAGCATTTCTCAGGAAACTAACAGGAACAAGGATGGGCAAATAGAGATGCTCCATTTTCAGCATCAGTACACGATACTGTCAAACTGCTCACTATACAGGGTGCAATCCAGAACACTTACCATCTCATATGCCAAAAAATGTCACTAACTTACACAATAAACTACCAAAAGGCTACAGGGCTGACAGGCTCAGAGCTGCACAAAACACATGGTAACTGCTAGGGACCTGCTAGGGACTTAAATTATCCTATATGGAGCAGGTAGGATCTTACCCTTACCAATCACTTTGAGACCTACTGCCTTTCTAGAGTCTCCCACTTCCTTCCCCTTTGAACCTTTTCAAAGAGACCCACTAGTTAAGAGTCAGCTATCTCTGACCCTGAACAGTTGATTCAAAGCTTGTGTTGTGAAAGCAATGGCTTTTTCATTGGGTCAGACTTCTGAGGCACCATATTTTTGATAATGCCACTGACCCTTCAAGATGCTAAAGAAATTTGAGGGGTTTATGCTCATCAGAACACAATCCTTCAGCTAGATCAAGAGCCATCATGCAGGGAACACTATGTGCAATAGCACAGCTTTGTTCTCCAGCCTGGGTGCAGCAAGGGGAAAGGGGGACCACTGTAGAAAGGAAGCTTAAACTGAATTTGAAAAACCTCTTCAGGATTTTTTTGTTGCCAGGTAAACTCCTAGATCTTTCCTTATAACTCATAGGAAAGGGCTATTGGAGTGGCAGAGACACTGAAAAGACAGTGTCTTTGGGACGGGACAGGATGTTCCAGAGATCACAGGTATGCAGTGAGCTCCATAAAGAGCTTGATAAAGGTATTTTTTTTCCTGTTTCTTTCCAATTAAGCTGACACATTTTGCTTTATGTATTATGAGACTTAATTCCAAAGTGTACATCCTGCCAGCTCAGGATGACTGAGTAGTAACATCCTATCAACAAGCCCACCTAGAAGAGGGGAGGGAGTTCTCCCTTTATCCAATATACCCACTGTCAAAACCAGAAAAGTAGGAGGCAAATTAAGAGCTGTATGATGAACATTTTCCTGCAAATCTTTTTACTTTGTCGCTTTGATGGAGGAATTCCTGTTCAGCTGGGAGAGACACAAAACAAAAGCTGTCCACTTCTATTTGAAGAGAAGCAGAAATCATTTGTCAGCAATGTCCTTTCCTGCCAGTACAGTGAAAAGCAGCACCATCAATCTCTTTGACACAGGAAACCAACAGTTACTTAACCTGTTTGCAAGGAAGATTGACTCTACACACACACACACACGTGTACAGACTCACTGGGGGAGATGTACTGTCAAACCCACCAAGGAAAACCAGAGAGCATGGAAAATGCTACTGTTAGGGCTTCCAGCATTCCTGGGATGAGAGCCTCAAGATAACAGGCTCCACACAAGTAACAAGTTGCCTACTTTATACTCCTATCCATGACTTTTCTCATTGTGTTAGGGACTCTAAGTCTGCATCTGATGGGCTGCTACTGAAGAGATGTTTTTAAGAAAGAGTCACGATTGTGAGCTCCATTTATGAAATTGCTGGAGCAATGAGAGACAGCCATATGGACTTCCTCAGCATCACACTAAGTGTTTAAGGATAATCTGAAAAGTCAATGCAAGGGCAATTCTAGAGTCAGGGAGAACTCACCTGGGCTGAGTCTGCAGCTGACTTCCATGGCTGGGTTCCACTCTCCATTCTTGCAGGTCAGGTATTTATAATCTCCTTTCAGCATGTAGCCTTCAACACACAGATACTCTATGACACTGCCTGAAGTCAGAGGGTTGTTGCAGGGGCTAGGGTGGCATTTATAACCTCCATTCTCAGGTTGTGGTGGCTGGGGACAATCTGGAAAAAAAAAAGCATCATGAAGGACATCTTAGAGGAAGATACCTATTACACAATATATATGAAACATAGGCAGACTTCCCCCTACGAATGCCCACTAAATCAGGAAACTACTAAAACTGAGAAGAAAGACTGTTAACAATAGGAGAGAACACCTCTGATAAAGTTTCTGTGATTGTTAAATACTGCTTCTTATCCCAGTAGTACAGTCCAACTGGCAGGCACCAAACTGCTGATATTTTTGAGCAGTGACACAACACAGATTCCATGTGACAGAGGCCCAGAAAATCCTTACTGCTATCTTTTCCCTACAGCTGTTTCCCTAGAGACTGGGGTGAACCTAACAACCAGGCTTTCCTATTAGTCTGGCAGAGGAAGAGCATGAAATCCATTTGAAGGAATGAAAAATGCAAAAACTCCTCTCTACTATGGGTACACAGTGTCAAGGTGCAGACCTGCCCCATCATAAGGCACCCTAAAAACTTGCAAAAGCACACAGGTTTTGACAATTTTACATAGATAAGCCACCAACGACATTGGCAACAGAACTTTGTTGCAGTAGGACAAACTTCTTCACTGAAAGGGTGGTCAGGTGTTGAAACAGGTTGCACAGGGGATGATGGTGAAGTCACCATCCCCTGAAGTGTTCAAGAAACAACTGACATGGCACTTAGTGCTATGGTTTAGTTACATGGTGGTATTCCATCGAAGGTTGGACTTGATCATCTCAAGAGGACTTTTCTTAGGACCAAATATTCTAGTTTACTTTTTTTAAAAAAGTTCAGTGTATTATGAAAACAGTTCTGAAAAAAACCCCTCTGTTTACATATGTGCACTCTGGAGTGTTGAAGGTGCTTCACATTCCTTTTTGCACCTCCATTACCCTGACTACTGGGCATAGGCACATGTGGTATCTGGCACATACCAGAACTTTTCTCGCAGAATTTTCAATAGCCATTCAAATAAAAACAACTAACCAAAACTGAGGAAACTGCACTGAAAACAGGATATTTGTCTTGCTCAGAACTTCCTCTCATCTGGCGGGTCACAATGACCCTGCAGAACAGCCCCAATAACTTCCTCTGACAACATGTATCTGCCTGGCTGAAAGATGGAGAAATCCAAGTGATTTTTTCACCTAAAATTCACATCAGCTTCCCAGACTTCATAAAAGAAAATACATCAGAGACCCCTCTTGAGACATTTTGGGGCATGGAAAATCAGTCAACCCACTCAGGGAGTTCCATCAGAACATGGTGACCCAAGCCTGTCCTTAAACCCCAGAGCACACATCCTCATGTTCTACCTCTAAGTGACCCAGTTACTGAGGGACAAACTGCAACAAACAGCTGGGCAAAGTTCAAGTAATTGGATTTTGAGCAAGATTTAAGAAGCAAAAGAAAACTTGAGATTGATTCACTGTGGAAAAATTTGCCACATTGCCTTAGTGCAAATGACTCTTGAACCTAAACACGTGAGAATGCAGCACAGGTAGTGCTTGTAAATACCAATAAACCCTGAGATGACGTGCTGATTGAAGCCAAAAATATTCTGGTATGAGTTCTGCCAGCTTTATAACTGCAATTCAATTTACTTCTTCAGAAAAGAAGTTTAACCTTCAGAAAAGGTTAACAGGGGTCTAAGCAGCAGCTTTTCAAGAACTTTGAAAGCAGTTCCTCAAGAACTTTGTTCTTGAGGAGATCTATTCTTAAATAAACTTCAGAGAAGCCACTGTCCTGTGCCTCATGAGTTTTAACTGTTACCTCTTCTGTGTGTTTTATCTTTTCCTTCTGCAATAATTTTATAACCAGTGTTTTAATCCTGCACCTTATGAGGCTAAACTTCCTTTCACTGTGAGCCCATGCATCACCTCAGGGCAGCTGGGATCAGCCAAAGCAACAGATTAATGGCACATTTCACATTCAACCACATAGACAAATGCAGTCCAGGAGAGGATTTTTTGCAAATTGCATAACCATTTGAGCACCAGAGATATTTTTAGCAGTTTAACACGTACCTCTCCTGGCACTGGTGGAGAGCTGTGGGAAAAAGCCAGTGTCACCACAGCAGTTGCCAAAACTCAAGAGCAGACAGGACAATTTCCCTACACCTTTTTATACCATAGCAAGTACCTGGAATTGCTTGGGAGTCATGCACAGCATCTTTCTGCTGATTGCAGCAAAGAGCTCAGTCCCATGGTTCCCTTTTCTCCCGAGCTATGCCCATGTGATGGCCTGGCCACTGCACTGGGAGCCCTTTTGCACACAGAAGCAGCTCACTGTTGGTTCCCCTTCTATCATAAAGTGCCACCTACACTGGTGAGATTTCTCAGTCATGTACAAACATCAGCCAGCCAACAAGAAACAGGCACTCATTTACACTGCAATGGCACTCTCAAAGGTTTGGAAACACCACCACATCAGGCACCTGCAGAACAATGATTTGGCCTTCTCAGGTAAGGTCTTCAGGAGATGCATAGTTATGCAACTGCAAACTGGATTCCTCTGCACCTCCACAGACCACTTGGACAGAAAAGGAGAGAAGCAGCTGATAGGTGTGTTCAGGCAGTTATGCCTGACTTGTCCTCCCCTTCTCGCTACCCTCAACCTTCATTTCTTGTCACAGCATCCAGAAGTGCACAAGTATTTTAACATGTCACTTTCCCTGGGATGGAAAAACACTGCCTGTGTGCTGGGAAATAGATAAAAAAGGTCTGGATTAGGCAGCCAGAACATCAACACCCTCCACCCTCAATACGATTGAGCTGATCCTGGACTGTTGGATCCTCCAACTGCAGTTGATGGCATTGAAAATTGTTGAAGGCAAGGCTTGGATGGGTAATATGATGGAATGGTGGTACCTGAAAAACTGATTAAGTCAAATACCTCGGCTCCCTAATG
Source organism: Trochalopteron elliotii (assembly GCA_024734555.1). Lineage (NCBI taxonomy): Eukaryota > Metazoa > Chordata > Aves > Passeriformes > Leiothrichidae > Trochalopteron > Trochalopteron elliotii. Next base: position 1,860,612 of record JANPWX010000059.1, read on the forward strand.
GACCAGCTCTCTCTCCCTGGCATTTCTGACAGAATGCAGCACCTTTGCAAACCAGGGCCCAGTCCAGCAGAAGAGAGGCAACCAGAATGCCTGGGACAAACAATGCAGCAACCTGTTTCCTAAGCTTTCACTCTCTCCATGATGGGTCTTCCATTGCCTCCATATTTGCACTCCAAACTGGGGCTAACAGAAGAAAAAGTACAAGTCTGAGTCTGCACAACATGTCCCCAGCAGCAATGCTTACACCTCCAGTTTGCAGCACTGGTATGTTCACAGCAATACAGAACCAGGCAGAGCATCCCTTTTATTGCTGTCCACAGAATAAACCACTGACACTTTAGGAGTGAAAAAAGCTGGGTACCAACTGCTGCCAGAAAGCACACCCAGAGCAGCCCACTCCTGGCTATGGTTAGTGGCCAGAAGGTGCAGGTGAATGGGAAGAGCTGCCTGTGTGAACTGTTTCTTACCACTCTGGAGCATGGCTGTGTCAGGATGGTTCAGTACTGGGAACAGAAAGATACATCCAGGAATTTCATCAACTCTCTCCCTGGAACATGTGTTTGGAAGCATCCCAGGGCTTGTGAGACATTTTAAGACAAATGTTCATGCCAGGGAGGAAAGAATAAGAGAGCCAAGTTGCAGAAGTTACCAACTTCCTAGGGGGTTACTGACATTCTAGGCTTGCAAAGCTATTGCCAGGATCTTGATTCATCAAGCTTTCAGGATGCACAGAAATAGTTTTAAGCATTTCTCCACTTTATGCAAAGGGAGCAAATACTCCCAAAGGCACTGTTTCTAGGAGGTACTGAAGTTTATGACATCTCCTGAGAGAGCTGGTTCTCTGCCAGCATACACTGCTGGAAAACAGGAAGGAAACTGAAGTCCGAAGACTTAGAACATCATTGAACTCTGTTCAGAGGTAAGGAAATTGTGATTTCCAGATTGACAGGCAGAAATTAAATTATGCACTGGAGCTTCTGCAAATGTCATTCCAAACCATGAGGTATTTAATATACAGACAAATTTTTAATATGCAAATGAAAAAATACTAAGCCAGTATGTACCTCCACCCAGCATCCCACCAAATCACCTATAAGCACCATATTTTTCTGTTTTGGTCACATGAAAAAATACTGTCCTCCTTCAAGGAGGGTTAACTGCTCTGATGTTCTTTGAAGAGGCGTTACCAGCTTGACAATAACCACCACAACACTCAAGAACCTCTTTTCTGTTGCAGTAACAGCAACACCACATTGAACCTTCACCAATTCCCTTTCTCATGGCTCTCCTTCATGTAGCAAGCCTCACTTCATTCCTCTTGCACCAGATTCACAGAGAGCTGTGAGGAGCTGGAATACAGCTTCTTTTAGAGAAAGGAAGAGATGTCAGTTGGCCAAACTGATTAATCTAATCACCAAAGGATAAAATGGTTCTTTCATGTCCTGGCTGAGCCAAAGCTGAGCAGTGGTCCCGAATGCCAACCTGATGCAGAACTAAAAGCATTTCTTGCATAATGTAACAAAGACACAAACCCAAGCCACACTCATATATAATGCCACAGATGGAAGCATGTGGTCTGTTGTGTGCTGACACAGAAGTGAGGGGTTTAAGTGCTCAGAACATAAACCACAGGAACATAGTTGAGCCTTGATCACTGAGAGTGGAATTCACAGATAAGCAGAAGATTTACAAAGCTCAAGTAGGATGAGCCTGTTGTGGCAAGGATGAAGAACAATACACTCCACTCACACATACAAAGAAAGATTAAATCATAGTTCAATCTGACTGGATAATTGTCACAGAATTATAAAAGCTCCCCAGCATTAACCCTCTTTGCATAGGCACAACACCACACAGAAGTCTGAGACCTCTCTACAGTCTTATTTGCTTGACACTGTCTATTTTTTTCAATCACTAAACTTCGTGGACTTTACAGAGGCTCTTACACCCCTCTTTTCTGCACTAAGCACATGAACAGTTTTTCAGTCACTAATCTGTTTTACTGGGCAGTCTGACTACACAGAGATGAAAACCCAATCCTCCTTAAAAAAAAGCATTCTTATGAGGAAAACAAAACAAAACCCAATCAAACAACTAAACAAAAACAAAATAAAAACCCAACCAACCAATCAATCAAGCAAGCAAACAAAAAACCCCTTCTAATCACGATCTGCCAGAGTGCATAACTGTAAGTTTATAACAGAGGGAGAACAAGCCACAGCATTGCTCACCTTATGTGGGCAATTGTGTATAGCATTGCTTAACAATAGGATGTTTTGCACTGAACATCCAGTAATAGTTCTTCATCTCCACAGCAGGGCACAAAGGTCACTAAAACTAGGACAGGAACAGTTCTGACAAAATGAAGTGGCTCTTTACATGAGTCAGGCCCAAATCCCAGCAACTTCAAGAGGAAGCCGGACTCAGCCTCAGGTAAATCCCTCACTGACTACATAAGTCAGTGTACTACACCTGCTCTAGCAGGTTTGACTATCCTCAGAGCAGTGGCAGAGGAGACTTACAGGTCTGTGCTAAAGCACTCTGGAAGCCATTTGTGTTTACAACTGCTCTGCTGGATGCTCTGAGCATGTGCCCTGCTTGGATACTGTTAACACCTCCTGACCTTTTAGACATACCACAATTTTTGTGTGATGTGGAAACTAGAAATGGAAGATGCTAAGCTCAGTACTTCTCTTTCATCTACTCCATTTAACAGATCCTATCAAGACTCACAGAAGGAAAACAACCTACAGACAAAAACCATCCTCCTAACCAAGACAAACATTCCCCTGGCTAGTCTGGTTAAACTTGTCATGATGTCTCATGTCAGCAGGTCTTACCTGGTGAGCAAACATCTCTGTGAAGCAGAGCACAAGAGGCATCCAATTAAATCGTCCCAGTGCTAGAGGCCCTGCCATTTCTTTCATGCTGTTTCCCTTGAAGCCTCATCCTAACTTCCTTGTAGTACTTTGACCGCCCTACAGTAGGATTTCTCAGCCTTAAGGCCTTCCACTTTTTGCCTCTTCTCATGTCTCCTATCACATAGGAAGGTTTCTTTCTGGTCACAGTAATTTCCTGTTTGCTCTTACAGGTTGTGCTTCAGCACATTCCACAGTGGCAAGGTGAACTTCTCTGTCCAAGTCTCCAGTTCTCTAAAACATTGTCACCTTTATTCTTTCAGACAGGACTTGCTACCAGCCTTAAAAACAGCATATCTAGAAAAGCACCCAAAATAAACACAAGATATCCCCATCTTCCAGTTACTTGTCCCTGCTACAGAGACTGCCATTTTCAGCTTGGATAATTCATGTGTGCATCACCTCAGTATAGCTGAGGGAACTGCAAAAGCTATTATTAATTTCTGGCAAGGACCTTCGAAACAGCCCCAAACTCTAGGTGAGTAACCCTCCCTCTCTACTCCCACCTTCAATCTGGGTCTTGCCACAGCTAAATGGCTGGTCTGAAATACTAATTCCATCTGAAGCCTTCTGCAGAGGCTGTGCATTTTCAGCATCTCAGACCTGACACCCAGGTTTAACACTATGCTGAAAACAGAGCCAGATTCACAGTTCTTTTCCAGTTAGTGCCCTGAACAGGCTTGCAGCAATAGTGGGGTTTTTATCAATTGCTATTTGCATGTAAATTCACACAAAGGGCTTCATCTTTTTTTTACACAATGCTTTTTCACAACAAAAACATGACAGCCTGTTGCAGTCAGCAGGCTAGAAGTGCAAGCCAGGGAGCAGCAAGAATGCTCACTTCAGCTTCTATAGGGTCTGGCAATTCTAACAGAGTGCTACCCACAGGTCCCACTCAGGGATGACACTGAACATTGGTTTGGCCTTAGCAAATGCATTCAGTTGCTTCCTAACAGGAGCTCTGGCCATATTTACTAATAGGAGAAGAGACACTTTCTCTCCTTGCAGAGTTTCAGTTCTTGCCAGCAGGGTGCTACCTGACCTCTCCGCTAATCTCCTAGTTGTTTAGTAAGCCAATAAGGAAAGAATTTACTCCTCCCTTTGCCCAATTCTTGGATATACTCCCAACTTCTGTCACCAGTACTCAGAGAAGCATGAATGTGATCCAACCAGATAATAGCATCAGTGCTGTCCTTAGCCACACAGCAGGGTAGACAGCCACAGCACCAAGCTGACTTAGCAGCTTCCTGAGCAACAACAGAGGAACACATCAGCCTCCCAGTGCTGCAGACAGACCCCAGTGCCTCAGGTTACACCTAACAGAACACATTGCACGTAACTTTGTTTGGTTTGGTTCTTTTTTGGTTTTGTTTTGTTGTGTTTGTTGGGGTCTAGAGGTTTTTTTGTTGTTTTTTTTTTTTCAGTGTGGCTTTTCCTTCCACAGAATACATTGACTCAAACGCTGAAGTAGGACAGATCCTTACCTAGCATATGATGAACTCAAACCCCACTATGCACCTACTGAGAGAAAAAAACATGAAAAGTAGCACCAAAACTAAAGGCAACATGCAGCTGCCATGTGTGCCATTTTCAACAACAAGCACCTATTTTATAAACCCTTTGGAACAATCGGACAGGAAATTCACTGGCCAAGTTAGCTGCTTTTCTTCTGACAGCTTTATCCCCTATGCTCTGCAGAGTAGGCTAAAGGTAGTTTCCTGCCTTGAGAAGAAAACGAGATTAAAAAGTATATATACACCTATTTTATTCAAAAAACATACAGCTACTTGTCATGTCCCTCTAACCCAAATCTCCTGCTGTGTCATTCTTTAGGGGAACAGGGGAAAACCATGGTGACTGCTAAACAACAACAACAACAAAAAAATCTATAAGCTTCTTTTTCAAGCTTTCTTTTTCTTCTTAAACCAGGGCCTTCAGTTGCACAAGACTTCCTTCTGCCTGAGACAGGACTGGTGTTTGGCTCCAGGAGCTTTCTGCAGAGAGGGAGATGATGGAGGAAGATGACTAGCCAGCTTCGCTTTCAGTGTCAAATCCAGGAAGGCTACATCCTTGTTTTTCCTCTCTTCCCTTGTACACACAAACCACCCTGCAAACAGCAGAAGGCACTTTTGGCAGTCCCCCCCTCAGCAGCAGTTCAGTTTTAGTAAGAAGCAAGTCTGTTACCATTTTATACCCCTTTTAGACTAGCTATGTCAACTAAACACCATCTTTTACCAAAGAAAGAAACACTTCCTAGGCAGCTGGTCTGGAGAGAAAAAGCACCTTGATAGGCTTTGATCAACACCACGGCAACTTCCCACCCACACCTTCCTTCCTGTTGAGAAAGCAATGACAAGGGGATGTGCTTTAGTGGGAAGATAGAAAAGCAGTCACCCTCACCCACATTTTCCAGCAAGAGTGCCAATTACATTTCTGAGTGCTAAATACCTTCAGGTTTCCAACTAACCATGCTTGCCTGGATGCACTCAAAAGCTTTCAGCACAGCAGCTTCCCACTATGCATCCTCTGCACTGTCCTTCCCAGGCACAGAGCCTGGATTAATATTAGGCTAGGAAATGGCTCATCAAGTATTTCAGGGACAAACGTCACTGCTTGTAACAGCAGGTTTGTGCTGATCACAAAGAGCCACATGCTTTAGACCGGGGTTTCTCTTGGCAGGCTGGCTCCAAGAAGCACAATGACCTGATCTGGGAATAATATTTGAGATCTTATCCTCCCCCAGCATCTTCAGAGCGTTTTTTAGCCCACACAATGAAATTCCAACACAAATGTATGCTGAAGTGATTAGACAGCCTTTTCCCTAGAGGACAAGTGGGCCTCTCCTGGTGGAGGTGAATCATGCTTTGCTCCTCTGTCAGGTAGCGCAAGGTTTTTTTGTTTACTGCCTACCAGTGTATTCACCTGTGTGCTTTAGCTATACAAATACAGTAGCTGCAGATAGAACATGTGAAAAGGGACCCAGACTGAAGCCATCCTCTGCCAGCTGGCAGCAGTTGACAACTTGGTGTGTTTCTAGCCGGAGACAGAATTCACTCTGTAAAACCCCGATTACCAGATGCCCAGGTTTTCCACTGGTCCGTAATTTCTGGGGGGAGATGGGGATTGAAAACAGGAGAACAGATTTTGAATCTTCTCCTTTTCAGCACTCTGGCTTTCTCTAGCACATGAGCAGATGGGTCATTTCCCAAAGGGGCAAACTCGATACAGCAGCTGCGGCTGAGGCCTAGTCACAACAGCTGAGGCTAAAGGACCTCTTTATATTTAACTTACAGGAGGCAGAAGTCAATAAAAGGCCTCCATTGTGAGTGCGCACACTTCTCACTGACCCTGCCCCTGAAATATTTTAAGCCTTCCTAAAAACATACTGCAAAACATAACCCTCTTTTGGGTTCTGTGTATTAAGCAGAGGCCAAAGTCCACTGCAAAATAAGCTCTCTGTCTTTACTGGCTCCAGATGCTGCTTATTCTGAAGTTAAAGACAGAAGTCCAAACTGAGCAGGACTGGAGTCTTCTCAGGGAAATTACAGTTTCCCCAGCAAGGGCATACTCTGAAGAGGAGGCTTATTTTTTTTAAATGTCATAATGTGGGTAAATGAGAAGAACCAAAGCAAAGAGATTTGTATATATAATCATATAGCTGCGCATTCATATAATTAGACACAAGCACTTAAAATGTGTACAGTAACAGGCACCCCTTACAGCCATCCCATACACAGTAAAGCTGCATTTTTTTTTTCCTTCTTTCTTTTTTTTTTTTTTCCTTAGGGCAGGGGAAGAAAAAGCAAGAAAGAAAAGACTCTAATTGCAGCCTTCCACCAATGCAGTCGCCATCTGGTAACTCAAGAGACACATGGAGACGAATTATCTTAATTAACATGTTACAACAGTATTTAAAAAAACTCCATGCTTATTAACACTCAGCTGTGATTAGCCAACCATGGAGTAAGCCTGCTAGTGCAACATTAATTACGGGTCTTGTCTGTCTTTCTATTAGAAATATGATTTTTTTACCCCTAGTAGTTTATCTATTTCCTAAAAAGAAAACCATTAGTATCAAAGCTTACTCTAAAATGCAAATTATATTTATGTTCTACACGAGTCAAAATGCTTAGGCTATATGAAGCTGTCACTGGTGCTTCTACAGTGCTACAGATTGTCTGTATATAAAAAACTTCTTTCTGTCCCTTACAAAGCCTTGCTTCAGTTAAAGAACTCCCAGCGTCACTGATATTTTGGCAGAAAAATGAATGTTATACCTTTCAAGTTCCTTTCCCCCTCCAAAACAGGACAGACTTTGCTGTATGCTAGGCAGTTGGAAAACCAAGATATAAATTCCAGGTCTAACAAAAACCACATTTGTGAAAGGAAGATTTCTGTGATGGAAAGTAGCAACCAAACACAACTGCACTCCAGCAGCACATCTGCCTCCCTAGAAGAGTGCTACTCACTGTGACAACTGTATTATTTTCCCTGTAATAAGCCCACCTGTAATGTGGTCCCCACAGATACATTCCCAAGTGATTCAGCCTGACAGGCTCCAAGATTAACACTGCCAAGTTTTTCAGAGTTGGCTCTGTGTTCTGTTTGCACAGGGCTGGCTGCAGCAGGACTCTCATCTGTGCCAGTCATTCTGGACATCAGGATAACAACAAATCATAATACAAAAACCTGGTGTTTCTAAACAAAGCCAGGATGATAAATTAATTCCGGAAACATTAATAAGGAGAAAGAAGCAAACTGGGAACAACTGCCGAAGTACTTTTAAGATCTTCTGATAAAGTAATTTTATTGCTGCACACACATGCAAATAAATTAAAGTTATTGGTGATGTATGTGGAAGCTCAGGAAGCTTACTTATGTCCTGTAAATATGAAGAGCAGCTGCCCAGTACTTTAGAACATCCCACACTGCCAGGACAGTATAAACAATTTGCATCTGGGCTGCAGTTGGAATCAGCAGTACAGTGGCTGCAAAAATGCCAATTTAATACAGAAACCTGCTCTCACCCATGGGCACAGTGCAGCTTTCCAAGTGGCCACATTTAATTTGCTTTTGTTTTCTAAGGCTGCTTCCAGCCTCCCTGTGCCTTCTTCCAACCACCTGATAATTATTTTCACATGTTCCAAGAAGGAAATTAAGCAATGCTGTAACAACACTTTGTATAATCAAAGGGCTGCAGATTCTGCTTTTGAAACCAAAACCCAGTAGCCTTGTGGGCTCATAAGTGTGGGCTCTTCCATTTCTAAATTTTATTTTATATTGCAACAAAGAGGAGATTATTTAAAAATACTAAGAATTGTCAAAATAATTTGATGGCCTTACAAAAAACAAACAGATAGCTGTGCAGGAACTTGCTTCATACAGCTTTGATTTGCCATCTTATCCCTGCTTACCTGTTTCTCAAAACTCACAAAACTAAAAATTGGTCTCAGTTCAGGGGTAACCTGCACATATACCCCACTGTTTCATTGTCTGTTCCTAAGTGGGTTTTCAGTTTGGATATAACAATACCCTAAGGTGTTTTTTCAGGATAAAAGCCTGACACACTATGGGGCTCTGGTGTAAGGAAAAACATCTCATGCTTCAGCAAGAACAATGAGACAGTATAGGAAAAAGCATAACTATGCTGTTCAGCATAACATGATATTCATGCTGATCTAGGACACCAGGTTTTGATAGGACACAGGTGACTGGTCCATTAAGACCTGACTGAAATGAATACACTCCCTCTATTGACACTGGGTGAGGACACCAGGGAAACCTACCTTAAAGACACAGAAGAGCAAAATTTGTCTCTACCAGCCAGTGACACAAGGCCTTCAATTTAGCAGTGCCTCAGGAAACTTAATTTGCTCATGGATTTCCATATGACTACAAAACTTCCACTCCTGACAAAACTTCAGCCTAGTACAGCAATCAGGTTCCTTTTTCTAATAAGTCCTTAGAAGTTCTTGCTATGAGAGTTTCTCAAAGTGTGTCCCTGTTGTGGACTCCAGCATGGCCACTCAAGCTCAGGATGACACATATTACTTGGCTGATAACACCAAGAGCAGTAGGTGTCCATTGCTCCCCATCCACCATGAGGTGGAACTCAGGCAGACACCATCAACCACCACATCAACTGGCTTCCCCTTACCCCAGAGGCCAGTTCACACCAGTTTATCCTTCTAACCCCTGTTCTGTTTCGGTTTACTCTGAGACTTCACAAAGATCATTGCACAGTCATAAGTCTGCTCATTAGGCAGTCCTAAAGTCCAAGGGGACATGGGAATCTCTGACAAAATAATTTTTGAGTTTAGATACACTAGCCAAGTCTTTAAAGCTCTGCCCTGGTAGGCCTCCTTCGTTGACTAATGAACCTTTTGCAACTGATTCATTTTTCATCCTTTCAGCAGCAGCAGCTGTTGCCTCTGACTCGGCCTATCCAAAACATACTGATTTGGAAGTTTGGCCAAGGCTGATCTAGTAATAGCGTGCACACAGGACAGCGCTGTGCACTAAATGTTGTTCCACCTTCATCTGTGTTGAAATCAAACTGGGAAGCTCAGACTCCTGGGTTACTGAAGTTTGCCTCTGCAATTCATTTACTGACAGATTTGCTAGGGAAAGGTGGGTAAGGACAGCAATCTTGAAACCCCAATCTGATACACCAACACACACAGAAGAGTACTTTTTCCTTCTGCCATGCTATTTCTCTTCTGGCTTTTGGCTCTGCTCAGGATCACTGAACATAACAAAATCTAATATCTGGGCAGATCTGTTTATCCTTTAAGAATGACTCATCTGTATCATGGGACTTGTCAAAACAAGCACTCAGATAATTTACCACTGACTGGGCAGAATGGCAAAGACTTACTATCCTTGTCTCGCTGGAAAGCCTCTCTTAAGCACAGTCATATTTTCACTCTAGATGTGGTTAGTTTAGCCATAAGTATTAAGTCATCTTTCCTGCCAGCTTAAGAGAAGCTTAGCATCACAAACAACTTCTCTATAGAGTCCAACAAGACAGAAAAAAGAACACTCCTCCTGTTCAAAGTGGGAGGCATGTCAGACTACACAGTCACAGAAGTTCTGCACGTGGCAAACGTACCTTCCCAGAGACTCCAGTCCTACAGACCCCCACTTAGGCAGTCAGTTCAGTCAGTCTGAGCTTCACTTTCCTGAACAGATCAGCTGATACAGACTCAATCCAAACTCTAATAATTCAAAAGCTCTAAGAGTGCAGCTGAAGAGCTCATCTTCAAAGAAAAGTAAAAAGTTTCTTCTACTGAGAGGAGCTAGCTGTGACACACCTCTCTAAATTGCCTAATACTTGAACAGTGTTGGGGCAATTTAAGAGCTAGGGAGGTGATAGCAGGAAAGGTGGTGTCAGACCCTGTATAACCTGCACTGAAACTTAACATCTACTCAGGATGCAATTTCTATTTACTGGCAACACAAGTAATTAGCTAGTATTTTTTGGTAAGAAGGGAGGAAATCCAGTGAAGCTACCAGTAAGCTTGCTTTGTGACTGGAGCATGACTAGCAAGAGGCATCAAGGTCTGCTGGGATGCTGCTGCTACTTTGATTTACGAGTCACAGAAGACATGATCAGGTCTGGCATAACAGGCAAAGTCACACACATTCCACTGACTCAGTCTGCTGGGGATCAAATGGTACATGGAAACAAAATGGCAACTTAGTATTATGCATACAAATGCAGAGTATAGAAAATTCAGATTATCAGCCACCTTCTTTGAGAAGATTGTCTTGCTATACAGATGTACTTATTTCAAAGTGCTTGGTTTTTTATCTCCATTTTCCCAGTCCCTACCCACAGCTCTAAGCAAATCAATGGATATGAAAGAGCAATTGTCAAAAGCATACCTAGCAGCAAACGTGAATTCTTCCTTTCTGTCTTTGTAGCTTCTTATCCCAAACACCCACAGGGTAAACACAGCTGAACTCAAACAAGCCAGGATTGGTAAACTGTTCAAAAAACAAGTTCCTTGTTCCACAGCTGGCAAGAAAAGTGTTCAGAGAAGATGGGTAAAAGCTCTCACTCTTTGAGATACTATTTTTCCTTTGACACTTTCACTATAGCCACTGCAATCAAAGCACAGGCATGGCAAAATAGCCAGCTGAAAATGCATGTAGCAAACAACAACAAAAAAGGTCAGAAGTAGCAACTGCCAAGACAGAATTCATTTGTAGCCCTTGATGCCTGATAAAAATGTAGGAAAAGATTAAATTCCATTCCATCCACTTGACATAAAAAGAAATTATAAAACATACAAACTCAAACCCTACAGTGTAACCATTTTCAAAACAAAAACTTCAGGAAAGCAATCAGGTCTCCTCAAGGACTACTAAACTTCAATCTTGTTTCTCTGCAATTCACTGCTTTTAAGCAATAAGAAATAGAAGACTGTACATATTCTCTGCTTCTTGCTTATATTCCCTGGTAACCTAGAGAGGTTCTTTGTTCTGTAACAATTAAAAAGCCAAGTTAAAGTCACAAAACAAAGGTTCTCCCGATGCTTTATTATGGGGTTGCTTTTCATAGGAAGGTTTGGGTTGAAAGGGACCCTGAAAATCACCTAGTTGCAAACCCCCTGCCATGGGCAGGGATACATTCCACTACATCTTGCAGTGCTACCCCCTCTTAGTCTGCTTCTTGCACGCCAGCTGGTTTTGTTTTATATTATTTGTGACATTTCATTGAGTTTCATTTATTGTTCTGAGGCACTTATTTGCTCAGCATTCTCAAGGGGCTTCCTTCAGCTACATCTTACCTACACAGTATCACTAGTTCTGTCAGAGCAGTTCCTGCTAAACCAGCAGGAGTATTTCACAGGGCAATGTACATTTAACAGGATAACAACAGTGTGAAAATGCTCAATTGAATTTTGGTTCCATAAAGCACCAAGAATCACACCCCACTGACTGCATTTTGCCTGGACCATTCTTGACTTCAACAGGCCAAGTCAGATTGATACTATTATCATTTCCTGCCAGCCAGACCTTGAGGTCTAGGACAGTACCTTATTGAAAAGGAGAGACTGTTGCAGGCCAGGTTCTTCCAGACAATTCAGCTGATTTTCAGATGCTATTCCAAACCCTGTTTCCTTGACTACCACAAGAACCAAAACAACATGAGACCATTTTGTTTGTTGTCCTATATAATTCCAGATAGCATTTACAGCATCAAGTTGGAGAAATTTCAAGTCCCTCCTGAGTTTCTTACTTTCTAAAATCTTACTGTTCCTCCTCACAGCCATCTTCCACCAAACATGCATGAGAAAATTCCTGCTCAGCTCCAGCATTCCCTCATATCAGACAATAGTTTTAACTCCTGTTTCAACTACTTAGCTCCATAAAAGAGATAGTGTGTTTAGCTGGGGTTTGCAAGGTGTGTTTTGGTTTTTTTTGGGTTGGGTACTTGAAGTTGTGGGTTTTGGGTTGTTTTTTTTTTAAGCATTTAACTGCAAGGAGAGTTTTTGCATGTTCCTGCAATGTTTAATGTTATTATTACATCTACTATGTTAGTAGATAGTAATAGTATCCACTACATTGCTACTTGCACTTTTTGTCTAAATTGTCAAATCCAGCAGGACATTTCAAACTTGATTTCAAGAGCTGCAAAACCATCTTATCACAGAGAGATCTATCAGAATGAAATGCTGATTTTACACAGCAAGATGTTATTATAATAGGTTAATTCTGTGATCCTCTGAAAAAGAGGATGAGGTGGGAGAGCCAGATTATTCAAAAAAACCCTACAAAATAATTACTTAAAGGATTTATTTATTTATAGGTTCATAATTCCCTAGAGCATAAAATCTGTTCCACTACCTAGGTCAACACAGCACATATATGTACAGACACTGATCTAGCAGATTTCACAGCCACCACATGACTCAGGCTTTGAAGGGAAACAGTAAGCAAGAGCAACCAAGACAGTGGGAGAAGTTATAGCCTGTCAGCTAAAAACAACGTAATCTTTCCCAAATCATGCAAGAACAAAGCAGTTTCAAGTTCCTACACAGGAAAAAAAGCGTATTTCAGATGCTCCCCAGGGAAGAATGCGGTAGAGGAAGCTGTTGTAGCATGCCTGAATGCCGCAGGAAGTGCTCTGCTGAGCACAAAAGAGAAAAATTCATGAGCGTTCCCATCTTCCTCAGAGCTGGGGTCAGAGCTCAGAGGAATGCTGAGAACACCCTGGAGAGTCCTCACCCTCACACAGCTGGACCCAAATCTGCCTCCCACATAATCACACGGACTTACGTGGTAGGAAGCAAACATCCAAATCCCAGCTCTTCCCCAGTATCAGGGCTCCCATCTAATACTCCCTTAACCCAGGAGAAAAACCCCAAACCTGCAAGAGGGGAGGGCAGAGGTTATGCCCAGTCGTCCTACAGAACCTGCCTTACACCTTCCCAGTCCTCACCAGGCTTCTGCCAATCAGTCCTGACATCAGACACATACAGGCCCTGGGCACAGACAGCACGCCCCACTTCTGTGAGGATGCAGCTCACAAAAGCAGGTCATCTCACACTCTCAAGAAAAACAAAAGATCTCTCCACACATAAAGCAACCCATATCCTCATGAATTTTCCCAAGTCACTTTTTCAGGGAGCTGAAGAAAGCCCTTCCTGCACAGGAGTCCCCAAAGAGAGGGCTCAGTTCAGGCTCAGTTAGTTCTGAGGCACCAGACTCCCACACAAGGCTGGCAGACAAGGCACAGGGCCTTCAGGAGCCCTGCACCCTTCCAGAAAGGAAGCTGAAATTTAGGTCAAATGTGCAGGCCACTGACTTCAGACCACACTCAGTCACCAGGTCTACATCTTAACAGTTCAACAATTCCTGAAGTCTTTCTTCCTCATTTAAATATTTACTAGTTAATGCAGGTTTTTCTTTCTCCCTGCAGCAGATGTTTTAATTTCTCTCATCACATCTTCTGGGCTGTAATTCAGTAGAGAGGCAATAAAGCACCAAGAGTTATGGCCCGATGAAGCTCACCAGCAGATGAAAATGAAGACCTCAGACACAGTGAAAATAATCAGTGCACAGGCAGTGTCCCTACAACTGTTCTGAGCTGTAGAACTTCTGTGTTAGGCTACACTCTAATGTCTCTGCAGCTGCCCAGAGTAGCTCAGTCTACCAGAGGGTTTGGCAAAAATGCCCAGACAGTGCTGATAGGTTTTTTGGTACTGGAGTGAAAGCTTCCCATGAATATTTGAGATCCATTTACCATATGATTCAACCTCTTTAAAATTAGTAAAGTTTCTCACACAAAGGAAATGGAAGATTTGAAGAAATCATGCTAAAAATAGCAAAAACGCTACCCTCCAGAGAGAGACACACTTGGGAACTCTCCCAACTGTGTATGCAGACTCCTTGAGAATGCTTAAATAACATCTTATGCCTGAGAACTAGTGGGAAAAACAGCATGGAGGGAAGTTATTTGATGCTGATAAATTAACATCCAGAGTGTAAAATACAGTTCCAGAGAAAAACCAGGAGTCCATTTACTAAATTAATCAGTTACTGTTCTGTAACTGATTTCTTTTTCATACCAATATAGAAAATTTCACAGAACAGCACATGCATTTAATCAGGAAGAATAATTATTACAGGGAAACAATGTAAATAGAAATCTGAGAGCTCCAAACCCAAACCTGAACACTTGGGCCAAGTTTGCTAGGAACACATGGGGTCTTGAATATGTACCATCTAGGAAGACTAACAGACCAACAGCAGGTATTACAAATTTATTCTGATACTAAAGACAGAATTCCTTTAACTCAGACCTTTCCTGGGTTTGTTCATTTGTTTCCCCATCTCCTCCATATGATTGGGGAAAATTGTATTTGAAGTTTTTAGAGGAAGGAAATAAGACAAAGCATGCTGTCTTAGTAGTAACAGGCACTGCACAAGCATGTTCAGCAGGCAGCTACCAGGACAAAAGACAGTATGAAACTGCCACAGCCCCTTCTTTCAAACTTCTGGTAGTTTTCCTTTCTTCCAATCTCCTCCACCTCCATACAATTTGCTCAGCAAACAGGAGCTACTCTTTCTTACCAGATACATCCCACAGACACTCCGAACTTTCTTCCTCTTGCCAATTATAGTTGAAGACTGAAGACTGTTGTGCTCAGTTTCACAGCATTCATCAAGTTAGACAGCCTGCAACACCATCCTTTACTCTGCCCCTTGTGCACCCCTGCCTTTTCTATTAACTTTTTAGTCACACTTAGTATTGAGGATGCTACTCACAAAAACACTGCATTCTGGCAGCTGACATGGAGAGCAGATTACAGTGTTTGGAAGAGAAGCTCAGCCTATGTTGAAAGTAGCTCCAGTTTGAGAAAGAAGGGAGAAGTGTTAAAAGAACCTACTTCCCAAATGGATTTCCTCATAAATAATCTGTATCTTTCATCAGGGTATTAATGAAATACTTAATAGTTCCATCTAAACTTATGAATTCTTGTGTCCTCCCAAATCACTATTATTGACTGGAACACTCAACTGGAGTTTGACAACACATCCTCCAGCTAATATCACCTTCCTTCTGTGCATGCACACAAGAGCCTTCTAAAATCTCACAAGGGATATATTAGTACCAGCGTAGGAAAAGCCCTTTTCCAAAACCTCTGGATTACATAGATCTTTTTACCAAGGATCCAGGCATTTCCAAATCACTATTTCTAAAATACATGTTCAAGAATTAGCACTGTCAAGATATACATTTTCATTCTCTCATAGTCACCCAGCAATAAACCTCAAAATAGATTTTCAGTTCTTAATCTAATGCTGCAATTGTGTAAAGGCTGTTTTGTGGCTAAACACCATTCTGTGTCAACTCCCACCAGAAGTCAAAGTGATTTCCCAAGAAATAGAAAGAGTATTTAATGTCTGGAAAATTAGAGTGTTCTCCAAAAGACAGACCAACTTCTCTTCTTGATGCCTTTTTTTGGCATCTTGCCTGAGGACAAAGAAAGCAGAAGTCTCCCAGGCACTGGGAAAAGTCCTGGATTATGACACTGGACCTTTTTCTCCCCCATTTTTCCTCCCAGTCTGTATGGCTTTATCAGAAAGTAGGGTGGAAGTGTTTGCTTATATCAAATTCCACGTTCTACTTTCATAGCCCTGCCCCCACAAGCATCCAAATGTAAAACCTTCAACACAAATCACAGCAACCTAGTTACTGCACATCAGAGCTGTCACTGTCACTCATTCTCAGGGGAGAAGAGATAACCAGACAGTTGACATTTACTCTTTAGCTCACAGCATAAACAGAAACCAAATCACAGTATCTCTTCTGCTGCTCTGGTAAGGCATTGGATCCCACACTACCCTGCAACAACCACACTACCAGGCCTAGATTCCAGCTGTACCTGTGTTTTCCTCTTAAGAGCTGTACTTTTTGAAGTTACCCCTTACCGGTCTTTTTACATGTCTCATCTCAATGAAAGTCATCCCAGTGTGTAGAACACACTACAACAAGAGCATTCCTCTGTTACAGAGGCAGATTGTGACCACATACCTTCTTATTCAAGGGCACATACCTCTGCCAATTACAGAAATTGCTTGCACTGAAAGGCAAAGAAACATTCCAAGCTTTATTTTAACACAATTAGAGCAGTTTGAAAGTAAGAAGCTGTCATCATGTGGCAGGCAAAACTACATGGGCTAATGTTACGTGTTCCAAAGACCACTGCTTGGAAAGGTCTAATCCCCGTCTAGCACATCTACTGGCAACAGATTTCCAGTCTAGACTCTGCAAAAAAGCTCCCACAAAAGGAGTTTTTCCATAATAATAATTTTCCATAATTAGTCCATTCTGAGAGGAGTTCATGTGGCTGCAGATAAAAAATTTAGACATATCAAGTGACTTGCTCTTCTCAGTAAAAATGGTCAAAAGCAAGTTTCATGGCAATGGGAACTTGACATGGAAAGCCTCTTGAGCAACAAGACCACAGCGAGTTTCTGCCTAGAAGTGCAAAATGCCTGCACAGACAGGGCCATACTGCAGTAAAGGAGATCTCCAGGGCTGCAGTGGCTGAGAGAAATAGCAAGGATGGTTTTGCAACAGGTGCAGATAATATTGTCTGTGGATACATAGGCACCAAGAGGAAAAGGCATACAGTACTACACTGCCTTCCTGAAACAACAGAACAAACTCCTTTTCTCGGCACAGCAAATACCCTGTACTGTGTTTACAGAGGAAACTACTGCTCCTCCCTGGTGCCCAGAGGGACAGCTCATCTATGGCTCAGGCCTGCCATCTCCCTCAGGAAGAGCCACAGCTGTGCAGGAGCCATGAGTGTCATCTCTCTGCCATCACTGCAAATTTTATGTTTAAGGAAATTAATTTAAGCCTTCTCTTAAATGCTTCTTCAGTCTGCTTATAGTCAAGGAACCTTTGGATAAAGCCAGCTTCAGTGTCACTTCATGGATTTCCAAATGTTACTCAGTTGTTCTGTTAGAGTAACCTCATGTTACTCAGTTGTCATGGGAATTTTGCAGCTCTCCTTCAGTAATATATTGCCTACAAATTTAAGCAGCAAAATACTAAATCACTCTTTCAGATTGTTAAACATACTGGGCAAAATTTTCAGCAGCATTTGCATGATTTGAGACATCTTCTCCCAACTGATAACCAGTGGGACACAAGCACTTTGGCAAATTTCATTTGATGGTAACGTACCTGACATCAGAGCCAGCCCACCAGGTATCCTCCTAATTTAAGGAAGATGCAATACTGGTTTTCTTTGCTATTTACTTGCTTAGCTGCTATATCACTTTATAAAGACCTGTTCAAGCTGACAAAAGAACAAACAATTTAGTGCAATCAAAACTATACCATCAAGAAGTGAGAAATTTCTGACACATGCTTTATTTATTGTACTAAGACCCTTTCCTGGCACTCTGCCCCATCTCCTTTCTTCCACCTCACGCACTCTTGCTGCTTGTAACACAGAATCCCTTTACTTCATGGCATTCATTCATAGCCATTTCCCTTCCACCGTTGCCTCTATTTTTTTGCTGAGAGGAACAAAAGAAAGAACAACTTTATTATTATAAGGATCTATCTCCCTTGCCTCCCTGCATTTAGAATTGCATCGTATATTGCCCTGGTTTCTCCCCTCTCAATACATCAGAGGCAAATTAATTCAGTTCCCAACATCTGACACAAAGCATTTGCAATGAGGGATATAGTGGTTAAGGTCTTATGTCTTCAATTATTTTTACTGAATTGCCTCTTTTAAAATTTGCAGTCTTGTAAGAAGTACATTTGAAAAAAGCCACAAGTTTGCTACTAGCTATTACCAAGTAATTAAATTCATTAATCCAAACAGGGAGCAAGGGAAATAAAACTACTTTCTCCTTCATGCTTTTTCCCCTCCTCTTACTCCATAACAATTATAAACGCTCTTAACTCACAAAATATTATGACCAGTGCTTATTCATTCTGGGTTTTGCTGTCCTTATCTTTCTTTTGTAAGCCTTAAAACAGTAATTACCCTGAAATTGAAAAGAATAAGAGGGTTTTCCCCACAGTAAACCTAAAACTTCATCATCCTCTCAGAAACAAGGCTGTTTGTTGCTTCTTGCATTCTTTAGTTCTTAGGTTTTTGGTTCACAGTATTCAGATCTACAGTTTTACTTTTCCTGCAGCCTGCTTCCACCATAATATAGAATATTTCATTTCCATCATCACTACCACAAAAGGAGTTTTGAAAAGAGGATGCAGAAACTCACACATCCCAAGACCAGACACACATAGATGCACAGGAGGTAAACTGAACTGTAAATTCAAAAGCCTGTACAATTGGAGCTGGTTGCACAGCAACTCAGTGACTAACTTCCCAAGGAGACAGATGGTCAGTTTGCATAACTGTGTGTGCTGGTGCATCTGCAGAAACAGGAAAAAGGCCAGGACAAGACAGAACGACCGCAGCTTTCTGTCCAGCACAGGGCACCCAGAAGCTCCACTTTTCCTCTGTGCAGGGTCAGCTGAACGCCTAATGTTTAAGAAACTCCATCCTTACTGAAGTAAGTGCCATTCATGGAAATAAGTAGATCAGAACATGCTTGGAGATGGGCAGAGCTCAAAATACACTGAATAAGCATGCACACACTGTCAGCAGCCACCACATTACTGGAAGGCCTTCCACAGTTCCTGTTTTCACACAGATAAGTTAAATGACTCCTTTTCTCAGCACAGCAAATACCCTGTACTGTGTTTACAGAGGAAACTACTGTTCCTCCCTGGTGCCCAGAGGGACAGCTTATCTATGGCTCAGGCCTGCCATCTCCCTCAGGAAGAGCCACAGCTGTGCAGGAGCCATGAGTCTCATGGGAGAAGGCCCCACTCCCAGCAGCACCCAGAGCAAGGGACACTCAGGACACATCAGCACTGCTTTGCAGAGCCACTTGGTGAACTATATCCTATGTGGACATGCAAGAGAAGTCCTTATAGGCACACACAAAGATTAAGGCCTGTGAACACTCAGTCTACATATATAATAATGTCTCCTCAATACACATCTTTCCCTGCCTATCCAACAGTACAATAACACAGCACCAGCAGTACTGCTCCAGACAAGGCTCCAGGCAACCACCAGCATTTCCTGCTGCATGCTCCCCAGCTGTGCTCAGTCAAGGTAAGGGGTTTCTGTTTTGGACACTGCAGGCCACCTGATAATTTTAGGGCCCACACATTTGGAGAGGTTGTACAAAGTAGCCCTGCCTCACTGGCAGGCAAAGAAGGCAATTCCCTTTGTTTCTCTTCCCCAGGGACCAGTCACCCTCTCTGTCTGGCCTGTCTGTCATTTCTATAGCTAAGAGAACTGGAGAGAAACACATGGATTTTTCCACCAGAGTCCAGCATATTTAGAGCCTTAATGCAAGTTTCCAGCACAAGTAACATCACAAAGGGAAAGTGAACTTAGTGAAAAATGATTGGCTGAATATTGATCAGAGGCGAGGGTAATGCAACAGAATTGCGCGAGTCAAGAGTTAAGTTTCACAAAATAGTTTTTGTTGCTAAGCAAGACCTTATAAAAATACAATCACTTCCCAAGGAATCATCCTGAAATCCTGTGCCTGGGCACAGAAAGGGTTTTTTCATACCACAAGATGGGTGGAAGGCAGACAATGAATAGGATGCATGTGCTGCCCATTCCCTTTGGTTGAAATACACAAGACAAACTAGTATAATGTAACTTCTTCCTGTAAGCATCACTACAGAATAATTCTCTAGCATACAGCTATGATCACAACACAGATCCTTTAACTTTTCCATCAGGAAATTCTCAGGCAGTCACTCCAAATCAGTAAGAAAGAATGCTATCAGAAACAACTTCATATCTGCCAGCTCACATTTAGGCCAATAAACAACCAGCTTCCTTGCAACAACAACCCACTTTTAACATGGCATATACACCTTCATTAACGCTTCAGGATCTACAGGGGAAGGAGGGGGGAAAATTGACAGACTAACCAGAAAGCAGCTTTTCAAGTAACAGCCAAAATACTCTCCCCTCAGAACCCGGGGGTTGTGGTAATCCCCTTTTTGAAATGCTAATGTCATTACAACCATAGCACCAGAAGACAAGCGAGGGGCCTGAGTGACAGAGCCTCTGCTGTGCCCTTACACAGATGATTTAAACTGAGCCTTTTGTAACTCCCCTCCCCAAAGCTCCCTGCCCAGCATCATGCTTGACAGGAGCTGCAGCTGCCATCCGACCCTCCCGAGGAGCAGGGGGGCAAAGATCAAGCTGATGAATTCATGCATGCAGGCCGGGGGCACAGCAGCCATGTGCTGCAGCCTTGTGGTCTCGGAACACACATGCCAGGACAAAGATGGGCTCGGGGAAGACTTGAAACAAGACAAAGCAAAAGGTCCCCGACTGCTCTCTTGCTACTGCTGAACAACTGCACAACAGTAAAAATCATTACAGCTGGTCATTAAACTGGGCACAGCACACACCAGCGTAGGAGAGCACATCTCAAAGAAACTAATCAACATAAATACATCTATACTTCCACCTGGGGAACCAGCTCAGCCTTGAGAAGAAATTCCTCCCATGGAGAAAGCTACTCCAAAGGGACAGAACAGTCAACTTCCCCAGCAAAAGCAACTGGAACTATTTGCTGTGATGAGATTGGAGACCACACCAGGCACCACAAGTTTCATTTTGCCATCACATGATATTTAACAATTGACAGATGGTTACCAGAGGGCTTTCTAGTTTTGTTTTCAATTCAGTTTTCGTTATCTCTGATACCAGTCAGGGCAAATCAACTTCAAGTGATGATTCTGTTGTAAATACTACAGGATTTACTGCAAAAGTGTTTCTTGTAACTTACCATTTCCTACCATCTCCCACTATATGAAAAAGAGATCATCACCGCAATGCCTGAGAAGTAAATCAAGCTAAGTTTCACACCAAGTGAAATACAGGTTAACTGGAAAAGCAAACTACAGACTGACACATTTGTCATTCACAAACACTGCTGCATTTACAGCAATTCCCATTTCACCATGACCATGGGTGAAGGTACCCTAACACCACAGTCAAAGCTCTGTCCCACTCTGCTCTGCACTGCTGTAGCCTCACCTCGAGTGCTGGGAGCAATTTTGGGCACCACAATATAAAAAAGGCATTAGGTTATTAGAGAGTGTCCAAAGGAGGGCCATGAGGATGGTGAAGGGTCTGGAGGGGAAGCCACCTGAGGAGCAGCTGAGGTCACTTGGTCTGTTCAGCCTGCAGGAAACTGAGGGGAGACCTCTTTGTGGTGTTCAGCATCCTCATCAGGGGAAATGAAGGTTCAGGCAGCAATCTCTTCACTCTCATGACCAGTGACAGGACTTGAGAAAATCATGTGAAGTTGCGTCAGGGGAGGTTTAGGTTGGATATCAGGAAAACATTTTTCAGAAGGGTGGTTGGGCACTGGAACAGGCTCCCCAGTGAAGTGGTCACAGTACCAAGCCTGACAGAGTTTAAGAAGTATTTGGTCAATGCTCTCAGGCACATGGTGTGATTCTTGGGGTATTCTGTGCAGGACCAGGAGTTGGACCTAATGCTCCTGATGAATCCCTTCCAACTCAGCATATCCTATGAGTCTATGAAATAATATGTAAGAGCCCCTCAAACCACTCCTGCTTAGGTGTTTTAACTCTAACCTATGGAGAAGTATCTGCATTTAATGAGGCCAGCCTCTACTGCCACAGAAAGAAGGAAGGTGACAGACCACTCTGGAAAGAGAGATGTGTTTGGTTTCATTTGTGCACAGTGCATGCTGGCAAGCAGCTTTGAAACCCTGGGTTCAGTGGCAGCTTTTTAGAAATAAAACCACAAAAGCTCAGATTCTGCAGGCATCCTCCCTTGGTGCTACTAACAAAAGTCAGGAGAAAAATTTCCTCCATCTGAAGCAACTAATTAAGTCAAGAGTTGAGTGGATGGAAACAGACTTAATGATAAGATGCTTTCCTGCTGTCAGAGGATGTAGAACAGACATTAATTTTCATCCTTTCAAATCTCTCCATGGCAGCCAATGCAGCCAAGCATGAAATACTCCTGACCTGCCTCAGACAACTGGCCAGAGGTATGCAGTAAAATAGCTACGAATTTGTTCACCTTGACTGTAGTCAGAGAACGAATCTCTTCACAACACTCCTAGTTAGCAGCTTATACCAATCCCTTTTTGTTTTACTAACAGCAAGAATCAAGGATGCTAACAGCAGCCCTACCTGTGTCTCAGATGACAGGCTGCAATGTTCCTTTTCCCCCATGCAGTCATATCACTGCCTGCCCAAGAACTCAACTCATACATAGGATCAGCTCATGACTGGAAAGACCTGGTTAAAGTGGGACCAAACATGACCAAGGCAATACTGACAGGAAAAATATACAACAAAAACCCAAACAAACAAGCCCAAAAAAACCCAAACCAAAAACCAACAAAACAAACAAAAAAATCCAGTTCTCTGAAATGGTGCTCCAGCCCTGAGGAATCTCCGCAGCTGGAGGCATGTGCCAAGAGGCAGTCAGTTCTCCAGGGTGCTAAAAGGAGGCAGGGAGGCAGAACTTCTCACAGGAGCTAACCTCTGAGCACAGCCCCCACACTGCACTTCCAGTGTGTTTGCCCAGCAGAGGCATGGCTTTATGCCAGCTGACAGCGATCTGGCCACCACTGCACACACCTCCACTCCTACACAGCACAAGTGTGCTAACAGGGCCTGGCTGCCAGTCTTGGGATCTGCCTCTGTGTGTTTCACTACTGCTCCAGTGACAAAACTTTACGAGGATCCTGTACCAACAGATTGCTCAACTCTCCCAGCACGGCACATCTCCCCTCAACTGTTCCAAAAGTGGAGTCCAGCTTACTAAATGCCATGGAGGAAACAGCCACCATCAAAGCATGAACTGTCAACTTGAAGAAAAATTTAAATATTTGAGAAGTAAATGCAAAAAAAGTGATTCAAAGTGAGAAGGCTCAAAGATCAAGCCTGCTTTGGGCTAATGGCAGTAACATTTGCAGCAAGACTAGTTTGCTGAGAAAGGCAAAGAACTGGAGGAGTAAACCACTAAAAGTGAAAAAAACCAAACTTGTCACCTTCAGGGGTTTCACTAAGACTTGCTCTTACAGGCATACGCATTGCAGCTTGTGATTATATTAAAATTTTTCAGCTTACATATGAAAAATTAGTAATTTCCTCATTTGAGAGAAAAGTGACAGCTGAACCCAAACAGGCAAATGATAAAGCTTTTACCTTTCCTTATTATCTTACAACCTAAGTCATTTACACCAGAGAAAGTGTTTACAATGAAACCTGAAGGTTGTTCTCCAGGTGCATTCAACTGTTACTTTTGCTAGGGAAAGCAAAACCAGTGAGAGAAGTGAAGTACTAGTTTTAGACAGAACATTACAGATACTTTACATGCTTTCCCTGTGCAAAAGAGAAGATGTGCTACAGCACAAAGCATGGCTTAGCACAACTTGACAGTATGGGTCCTTTCCAAAAAGCACACCTGCAGGCCCAAAACTTGAACTACTGGAGACAGGTTACACAGCAGGGGCATCCCCAGGGCTCTGAGTTTCAAAGATAGAAACTCTGAAGTTACAAGAGGAATGGGTACAAGCAAACTGTTAGAAATCCACATTTCTCTCCTCCATGACAGAAATGTATCAATAGCTGTGAGTTTTGTATGACACACCAGAAGACCATTCCTAAAGGCCTCTGCAGCATCAGCTAAGTCTCCTGGAGGTTAAGTCTGCACCATGCTGGTGGTCCAGAATAAAGGCAGCACCAGAAGTCACTTACCCACTCTACTATCATTTCATTCCACACTTAGAGTGACATACAGAATCCACCTGGAAGAGATCACCATCAGCAAGGAGTGTTGACAAGGATCCAGAGTTAGGCAGCTTTAATAAGTTTATCTTTACAAAAATGGTTCTTCTACATTCTCAAACTCTCTGTCAATGTCTCACAAGTCAGTCTTGCTGCCTGCAGAAAAGCTTCAAAACCCTGATGTTGAAGATGCATCCTCCTGCATTAAGACACTCTTACCTAACCCTTAAAAAATAAACACACGTATTTTTGTACTAGAGTTCTCCCTCCCAAGGCCACACTATTCTCAACTGTTCTAATTTACCTGCATAAATAAAACACTACCTTCTTTTAGGAATTGCACTACTTAACCACCAAGCCACTAATTTGCTTTATAAACCACTAGGATCTTTTTCACAACTCCACCTCTGGAAACAGTCATCCTCCTGTTTTGCTGCACTCCTGTCCCCCTCCTCTCCTTCCTAAAATCTTATTCTCTACTGGTTTTCATCCATGTTCAATCTCTTCTACCATTTTCCTACAAATCCCCATTTGCCTTACAACATTGGTAAGAGCACAAAAAAGTTTTATTCTCTTTCTGGACAGTTTTCTGAATGTCTAAGGATAATGTCTGACACAAAATTCTTTCCATAACATGTCGGTCTTTTTCTCATGACACAGAAAATGTTCTTTCTAGCCTGAAATGCAGCACAAGCATTTGACTTTCTAATTATGACTCTGCATGTGTCATGTTTCTTCCTTGTCTGTGGGCTGAAAACACAACATCCACCAGAGGTGCTTATCTCACTGTACAGCAAGGCAACATTTTTCAAGTAGGACATATTTTTCCCTTTACTGACAAAGAAAAAGATGTATCTTAAAAGCAGCAGCAATGGTGGTTTTTTGCTGTCCAACAACAAATATTTTCCCAGTTGAATTAAGATGACTGGCTAAACATAAGATGATGAGCCCACAGGATTTCAAGATGCTCTTTTGTTACCCTACTGTTCAATTCTTTGGTTTCTGCTCTCACTGAAATGCTTCTTACTATGCCAGGTGGATAAACACATTGATTTTTGCATTCACAGCATTGGACCTATAGAGAAGGAACACAGGAGGCATCTCCATCCAGCACCAGCCATGCCAAAGTACACAAGCAATGAAGGAGCATCCCAACAACCTCTTGAGATTAGGCGGTCTTCTCAGTACAAGAAATCCAGAAGTTCCCCTCCCCATTCCATTATAAAAGGATCACTGTACTATGCTGGGCCAAAAGCTCATTTTACTCTTCAACAGTTTAGCAACATGCCCACTCCAGCACAATCCATCTAGCACATCTGGTAACTCATCTATACATCCCCACACCTGAGAGGTTACTTCAAGTCCCTTTAACATCTGGAAGCAGTCCTCCAACTCCAATGCAACACTTTGCAGAAGCAGAGCCTCAGGAACTCCTGTTTGCAGGGGAAGATGAACACTCCCCAGAGGTTTCAGTTCATTAAAAGGAAAATGTGTTTTTATATGCAGACCAGCACACCCAGATAAGCAGGTACAACCTCTTGTGACAATGTCATAATCCTGTCCCAATTACTTTCACAAAGGTATGAACATTTCTGAGCTTGCTGTTCAAGGGCCTTTAGTACTGTCTTCAATCCTTACTTAGCTTGTTATCAGCAGTGTTTTCGCAGTCCTCACCTAGACATAGATTCCCAGGTTTAGCAGAGCCTTGACAGATTCAGCCACAAAAGCTGAAGACTCAACAATCTACAGTTTCCTGCCCTGCCCTACCACTTGTTTCTTCCTTATTACCCATGTCAGCATGCTGAGGTCATATCCACAGCTTTACACACCACACACCAGCTATTCCAGCAGCACTTGCAGTACCAGCCCAGACTGAAGTTTGCCACAGTTCCATAGCAAATGTACTTCCTGCTCTGCCATCCCCACTGCAGAATCACTATCAGCTGGCAGCATCAACAGGAAGTGGTAACTACTTGTGGTACTTTGGTTAAACATAAGGGCTGGAGAAGCAATGGCAGACATGGGTCACACAGATGGAAAAACATTCCACATATTCTAAAAAAATAGTTCCTCAGCTGCACTGGGAACCAATGTAGGATTCAAAAGGGACAGAAGCAAGAAAGGAATTGGGACGAGGCGATAAACAAGCAAACTTTCTTCTATCCCACTGTCAGGACTTTTCCTGTAACACTAGGGAAAAACCCAAACTCTTCCCAAATGATTGACTCTAGCAAGTAAAAAGGAAAGGACTGAGTGGAACTAGGAAGAGACAGAGAAATGTGTATCTTCAGCCTAGTGGGCAGCAGTCTTCAAGGAACACTAGGAAGGTGGTGAGTCAGAACCTGGACTGTAGTTCCCAACTAGTTCCTCCTGAAGAACAAAGGACACTTATCACCCCTCCTGCCTCCCTCTACAATGAAACTCCTACCAGTTTCCATCTTTTGCATTCTAACCCAAGAAGCTACAATAAATTGGACCCTTGAGGTTTTTCCTAAAACAACTGATTTTCCTGCTAGCAACCATAGCCAAGAATTGAAAGCCCCTTAATACTGTGTGTGTGATATCACTCTTCTTGCCAAGAGTAATATTCAGGCATTGAATAAAAATAGAGGATTCAGGTGACCCCATCAAGACTTCTCTTAACCTCCACTTTCTGAAGACCAAAATTTGGTAGGTGGTAAAACTCCCCTCCCATACCTTTAAATTTTTCTTCAATAATCCATTCCTCTCAGATTTTGTTCCTGTGGGGTTTTTTGTTTTTCTCAGAGGAGGGGGAAAATTCAGACTAAACAAATCATATTTCAGAGTTTAACAAAAATGTACAGAAAATTGTTTTATATATTTAGAAGGGATAAAGAAACCAAATATGCTTCCCAACTCCTTCCAAAGTTGCAAGCATCCATAGCACGACCACTGGAAAGACTTTTGACTTTTTCTGAGCACATGAAATGAAAAGCAGGAGTATCCAATGGAGTATATCGAGAAACATGCTGAGATGTTCACTTTTCTTGATTAAAGGAACTGAAAGATTTTTTTACCTCAGCCTCTTCTCCCTGTCCTCTCAATACTGTCAGCCTCCCAAAACTCTCACAAGCAGCATGTCTCTGCATTTAATGAAATATTCTGATTTGTTGTTTTCTTGAGTCATTTGAAGTTAAATGCTGTAAAAGGCACAAGAATCCCCTCCAAACAGAGTGAAAGAGGTGAAGCTGATCTCTCCTCTCTCAAACTGAGGGCATCCGTCATTCCCAAATCCAAGGGTTAAAAATGAAAATGGGGCATAGAGATGAATCTCAAGCCTATCCAACACAACAGAAAATATAATGGGAATCCTAGCTCAGAGACACTTATATTAACCAGTAAAATATCACACTCATTTCTCATAGCACAGCAGTGAATGTAAGTTTACTCACATGCAGGTCCTTTGGATTTGCTTAGCCAACCTAGGACAGACAAAAGGAAAATTCAGGATTATTATTATGCTATCATGGTTTAAGCCAGCAGTTAGCTACACATCACAAGGCTTTAATTCATTCTTCAGCCACCAGAACTCGTTAAAATTAAACAAGTTATGTGGCTTCTTGTTATTTGTTACTTGTAAATGCCTTGTTACTCCCTTCAAGGCATTTACTTAAGTTACACTGCCTGGGTCAGTGTGTGTAGCAGTGTGAATATTATTATCATTATATGAATAGTCTAATTCTGAGCCTATCTATCTGTGTCTGCTTCCTAGCCACCTCTGCAGCCTGGCCATTATTCTGCAGCTCCTCACCATGCTCTTCCATTACACTCTGCTCTTATTAAGTTCTACAAAGAGGAATTGCTCCTGAAAAATGCTCCCCCTTCTCCCCAAGAAGGCCATACTGCTTTGGGCTGACACTGTAATTTCTCCAAACCAACACTTACATGAAGCATACAGGTTAGAATCAAGATCATCTGTTCATGCATGACACCTTCCACATTTCTGTCTGGCCATCCAGTGCTATAGTGTCCTTGTTTTTGTGGCCATTGAATTCATCCCTAGCTGTATAAACCCCTTCCTTTCAGCTGCATAATCAGAGACAAAGGAAACCTCTGCTTCGCAGAGATTCCCAAAGAATAGGAACAAGTCTGAATCTGCTCAGTGAGTGGAGTGGGCTCTAACGAGCTGCCCTGTGCAATGCAAACAAATGCCAGTGGTATCCAAGAGCTTCTGTGCAGAATAACCTTGGCACTGAAAAGACCTTAGAACAGCAAGCAGCAGATTGGCTGCATTTGCGTCAGAAACAACACACAGGAATGAAGTCGTTTGAGTTTATTCAAGCTCAATTTATCAGTTTAATGGCAATCCTAAAAATTAAAGAGCTAACTTTATAGTGTTCTGCACGTGCAGTCAACAAAAATCAGACTGTGTCTGAATCTAAATGGACTTAGATTCACCAAGCCTGCATTACTATTAATTTTTAAAGATTAATATTTAAACTCTCCCCTTTATGAGTATTGATATTTGCTTAACTCAGGATATTTAATACTTTTACCAACACATTTACTTGCATTTCCAGGATCAGGTGATGCTATTACCAATAATGAAAGGTCCAACATGTTTTGATAGGTTTATGACAGCGCCAGTCATGAATCCAAGAGAGATTACACATTTGGAACATAAATCATAGGAAGCTTTCGGAGTATTTTACAGACTACATGTTAAAATTTAATGAACAACTTAATCTGATCCACTGCCATTCTTCCAAAAATACCCTGGCCAGGCAAGAGGATCATTGTGAATGAGATATAAATACAAGGCCTTAAGGGACAGAGATGGGAGGGAGAGGGGGAAAAATTACAAAAATCACAGCAACAAAGAAAAAATGGAGAAGCATTATCTGTGGAAATGCAGATAAAAAGGCTGTCATTGCTCTTCTCCAATGCTTCAAAAATTCCCCACCTCTATTTAAGCATGCTGGCTCTTAGCTACATTCCAGTTGAACCCCCAAAAAACCAGAAAAGACAGATGAAGAACTAAGCCTCAGTATTACTGAGGAGCTTTCCAAGTCTCCTTGCCTGCTCATCCCTTCATTATTTCCCGCAACTAATCTTGGAGAACTTGCCAGATGAGGAAAAATGCTACAACAGTGATAAAGCTCAAAAAATATTTCTGAGCAGCACTCAAGTTTCCATAAATCCTCCTCTTATGACACAGCTTCACTGCTTGCCCATTACCAAACACTGCATTTGTTTTGTGTTAAAATATGTGCAGTGGTTAGAGAACAGTTCCCCCAAATTCTGCAGTATGCTTAGTGACTAAGCAACTTATAATATTCATCTCATGGCACTTGAGGATATTTGGATAGATTGCTTGAGACAAAGTGCTGAGGATTTTTCTTAAAAATCCATGCATAAATAAAATCAATTTATTACCAGAAGACAAAGCAGATGCTTGCTGACTGAAAATGAGTCTGCTCTCTGCATTAACCACATGGCAAAGAGAACATCTTCCTGCCTAGATCATGAATATATCTCTAAGCTTCCTGGAACTCAAGCAATAGAATTTCTAAGCAGCAAAATGATTGCAATACAATATACCTCATATGGTTTTATACATATGAATCACAAGCTCTGCTTTCTCACTCAGGGCTGAGCTAGGCATTGTCTCCATGCTTGTCTTTTTATGAGAACATTCTTTGGCTTTTGTAACAATTTTGAGCTTGTTACACTGGCTCCACATTCAAGATAAGCATTACCACCATGAGATTTAATACAGTCTCTTGCTCCATGTTAACATTGTTTTGCTCTGTTTGCTCTGAATGACTTTGCTATGCAAAGTAATAAAGTGAGGATGGCGAGGTGGCTGGGGGACAAAGATAGGAGGAAAGATGATTTTCCAAGTGCCTTGCCAGTACTCTTTGTTTCTCCATCTGGCTCTCTGCTCCTCAGCTGACTTGCTCATTAATGTTGCTCATGGCTGGCACACTGCTGCAGGTGCAGCTCCCTGGTCCCATGACGCATCACTGAGCACCCCCATCCCTCCCAGCAATTGGCTTTTGGCTTGCTACATCCCACTGTCAGACAAACTGTACATGCAATCGCTCCTCAATGAGCCCTTCCCCAGGACTTCTTCCCCTGCATGTCTTGCCCTCTGCTATGATCCTGGCTCCCCTCTATTTTCTCACTTCCCCTGCAGGAAATGGTTCCTGCCTAGCCACTATAACCCTGTTTAGCTGATGGTCTGCCTTGATCAGTTCACCACAACTGGTTTCAGATCCTGAAGCAAAAAGAACACAGAAAGGGAAAAGCAATGCAGACTCACTCACTCTTCGGTCTTCCGGCATGCCTAACTAGTGCTTTTGTAATGTGATTGGATGTCTCAAAAATTATGTTAAAAAGGATTGCCAGTATTGTGGCAGCTTTTCCCCATCCAGCAGCCCAGCCCGTGCAGCACAAGGCATTTGCATACTGATTGCAGTCTCATTTGAAGGTGCTGCAGTGCCGAGTTTCAGATGGCAATGGTGCCCCAGGCTGGGAGGCATCTGACAGGCCTATCTGGAATAAGGCAGTGACACTATCATCAACAACAGCAAGGCTGGAAAATAAACATGGATAGCCCAGATCCAAAAACATCTTGTCCCTTTCCCACTGTCACTAACTATTCATGACAATCTGTCATGCTCTCAAGAGTGTCTTCCCCACCCCCTCATTACCTACAAGGCCAAAATCAGGTCAGGAAGACATATAAGCCTGAGATATCTGATTTCAGTAGTCTCCTCCTTCCAACTCAAAGAGCCAGGAATAGTAAAAGGCAATCAACTCCTTCTCCAGAAGTTTTCAGCACCAGCAGACTTTTCCATACAGTATTGCCTCAACTTTGAGTGCATCTGACAGCTAATGTTTATTCTGCTCTACCACACTGATGCTGAGGAATGTTGGTCACATGACATTCTCAGGTGCCATGATATGTCAAATAAATAGGACTCTCTAAAGAATTATGTCAAGAACTGAGATTTTCTTTACATAGGCAAGCTAATGATCTAGGTTACAACAGCTGCTCAAGTCAAATCTGTCTATTAGGGATTAACTCCTTCAAAGTTCTTCCAAGAGCAAACAAAGTTCCTCCTTCCATCTCCTGCCTCCTATGACCAGACATCTCTCTACAGACAAAAACTAGATCATGCCTGGTCTGAGAAGAAAAGTCATATTTCAGGGTACCGTGGGTAATCCCGCACATACTTCACATCATGTACTACCTTCTGAATATCCAGTACATTTCCTTCTTCCACTCATTTCTAAAAGGCAGATCTCCCATCTCTGATGACATTTTTCATTTCATCCCACTCCACTGCTATTTACACTATTCACAACATTCATCCATCTGAGAAACATCAAGAGATGAGGGGAGAGGGAAAACTTAAGCTGAAAAGAGGATCCAATAGAGGGCCACAGGTAGCGAGTGTTAAGGTGTCAGAACATAGTATACAAGGAAACACTGAACAGATTCATCAGCTGCACAAAAGAGCTGGACACAATCTCTGCTTCTACCCCTTCACATGAGCAGTTGCTACAGGGCACACAGATAACACTGTCTACATGAGAATCTCACTCAACAAAAACATGCTCTCAAGATGCCCCAAGTGCCCCCAGCTGCAGTGAAGAGATGAGAATGGAGGGGAAAAAACCCATGGGAACCAAAACTACAGGATGAAGGACAAGCACTTATTTACTAATATGCAAGACTCATTCAGTTCACACACTTCACGCTCTGCTCAACAAGTAGTGATGGAATTTTTCCTGTGAGTACTGGAAGATGTGTACAAATACATCAACCATCACCAGTTTTCACCTAAAAATATACAGTCACTTCAAAACTTATAAACCTCCTCCTCCCTGTACCATATATAAAGGTTTCACTTACCTGTGGACTGTGCTTCCAAGATAAAGGAACCAAAGATAACTAGCAGACGAAATAACCCATGGCCAGTCAAGGCAAGAGATGATCCTGTGTTGCTCTTTGATGCTACCATTCCATGGCACATCTTTTACCCACCAAGGTTTCTTTTTAAAAAATTTCTGAAAGATCTGGTTGATCAGGAGCACCTTGGTCTAAAAAAAACAGACAAAGCAAGAAAAAATGTTGAGCCAAACACCTACAACATCTGGAGAGGGAGGAGGAAAAGTTAGAAACAAAGAAACCTTTTACATGTTCTAGCACTTAGGAATCTTGCTAAGTTTTCATAGTTCTGAAGGTAACAGGAGCAGAAAAAGCAATCTTCTACACAGGAAAGACTAAAAGGAGCTGTATTAAAGAGAGACCATAACTTTTCACTCACTGTCTGATGTTTCAAATGTGAAGACTGCCTAGCTTACAATTAATTTTAGCTTTTCCGTTCAAGACAGCCCCAGAGGACATAGCATCTGGAGGATTTGTTTCAAAAATTCTTCAAGAGAGCCAGTCTTCCTACACCCCCACCACTTTTCAGAAGGTCTCAGAGACACAGCAGACTGTACTAGACAGCCAGGATAAATCACTCAAATGCTTCTTCAGCCACCTGGAGAGGCACAGCAATCCTGACAGCCAGCCGGCAGGCAAACACACGCTTACGAGGAGGAATGTAAAACAACTTGCAAAGCTCAGGTATAATGATCTGACAGGACAGAGAACAGCAATTAAAATTGCAGGATGTGACACTGCTCATACCTGAGGACTGAGGGATTCACCCACAGCCTATGAGGCACTGTCACAGCAAAAACAGCTTTGTACACAAACACACAAAGCACAGCTGGGAAACAGTGAAAGCACAAAGCTGAACCCTTGCTTTTAATGAAGACTCAGCAGAACACATATTTCACCAATCTACTATAGTTGTAACCTGCAAGGCCTCCAATGGTAAACATACCAACAAACAAAAAAAACAACCAACCAAAAAAACACCCTGGAAAAACAAATCAACCAATAAAATAAAAACAACCAAAAAAACCCCACATGGAAACACATTTCAACACTTGTATCCTGCTATTCACTGCACATCTGAAGCTCTAGGGTGAAAACAAATTTGCCAAAATTAATGGCTTTTTACACCTGACAACAGGAATACCTTTAATTCTGAGGAAAACCCCATTCAGCCACAGCTGCTTCAGTTAAATGAATATGGAGACTGAAGGGGGATTAGGTTTTTTATTTGGCCAAGTTTCCCAAGGAAATTCAAAACTGCTGGATAATCTCAAAGAGATCTGAGAGGTGCAGAGGCAGGTATTGTACTCTTTTGTACCTTGTGAGGACAAAGAGGACATCTGGGCTAGCACTCCTACTACTGGGGAAGGCAGAACCTTCAGATCCTTAAGTACTTCCGAGATTAAAACAATACACCAGCACTGACTAGAGAAACAAACGATGCAAACAGCCTCAGCTCAAATTTCCAATTGCTCAGGCAAAACAGTAGATGCATTATGGGAGGCAATATGTAGATTTGTCAATAAACCTGGCAGCCATTCTAGTGAAAAGAGGGGTTTTCCTTAGTTCCATGTCACTACTATGGTCATATATACTTCACAAAAGCGCTATCCTTAAAATTTGGATTTTTCTTTTTAGTCTCTCTCAAAGAAAAACTCTTTGTCTGCATACACTCTGCCTTGAAATGTCAATTCAAGATGACATTTAAAGTGTCATGTGTATTGGAGCTGCTGCTACAATAAACTCTGTGTCTACCCCTTTTGTTTCTTGCTTCATTTGGAAGGGGAAGGAGAGGAATGAATCTATCCCACTATGCCTGCAGCACAGCCTATAGATTTCTCATGTATTCCACGGATAAGGAGCCAATGCTTTGTTCAAGCAAACTTCTACCATGCAGAACAGAATGAGGATACTTTCACTTACCTGCTAGAATACCTTCAGCAACAATTAGACCATGGAATGAAAAAAATACTCCATGAAAAAAGACAAGCCAGTTAATCTGCATATCTGCCCTGTCCTCTCAAATCAGATCTCCTGCATGGCATCTAAGTTCATACTCAATCAGAAGAGGCCAGCCTATGCTCCAGGCCAACAGACAGCTGCTCTCCTCAGAATTACAGCTCTGAAAAAGCAATGCACCGTCTTCAACAAACACCCTTCTGATTAGACCAAAAAAGCTCTGTCCTCCCTATTCCAATGTAATGAAGCCTCATTAGTATAAGAACCTCTGAAAGTATTGTCAGGGTATCTTTTAAGGGTGGCCCTCCCTGCCCTTGCAACAATGCATGTCAGGTGACATAGCAGCAGCCAGGAGAGGCAGGAAGAGGGCATGCAATTACCACAAAATTTGCCACATGAGGTGTGCTACCTTTCCCCAGAGGCATTTTCCTCCCCCAAAAACTGCACCTAGAAGTCAGCAGTCCAGTTCTGGTCACTGAACAGCAAACAAGTTAGAAACACCTAAAAGAAGAGTATCTTCAGGTGGAATGAATAATTGCTTAATTCTTAATTCACTAAGAGATTGCTCCAAAGCACAGCACTGTTTCTCTCCTTTAAAACTGGACATGGTTTCCCACACTTCTTTTTAGCTACCCAGCCACTTGAATCCCAGGTTACCAGGTATCTTGTCTATCATAGGCCCAGGGCTGCCACTTCAGGAATGCTGTAAATTGATGCTGCTATGTCCACAGTAACATCCCACTAAGCTGATTTAGTTTGGTGTGGATTTGAAGGAGACACAGGGGTAGCCAGCCCATTCAGTGGGTGACAGCACAGATAAACCCCTCAGGATTGTTAGGAGACATGGGTTACAGGTACTGCTTGCGAGGATCCTCCCTTTGGGCTTCAATCAAGTTAGAAAACTTATTCCCAGCCTTGACTGTTCCCTAGCAAAATTAGAAGAAGAGAGAGATTCTGACTAGATAAAAAACTATCCCTTTTTCCCAGAGGAGAGTTGATTTGGAGGCTATTTAGACAGACGTTCAATTCTTTGAAAACTGACTGTTGTTTTAGCACACTCCTTATACCTACAGCTCAGGGGGAAGCAGCTTTCATAACTCCTCAGGCCTCCACTGCCTGAAGTTAGCTGGAGTGCAGTGTAGATCACACACTTTTGTCAGAGACATACTCCCAGGGGCATAGCTTAACAATTCAGGGGGTTGGGAGAATCGAAGTGTACACAAAGCACTGAGGAATGGGCTGGTTTCTTTAATGAATACTAAGAACAATAAGGCAGAAGCTGACAGTAGCACAAGTATGAAGAGCAAGGACATTTCAGACCCGTTGCACATGCCACAGCCCAGGCTGAAGGGTTATGTAAGGATTAAGTTTAAACAAAGATGTTTTCAAAGATAATATTTAGTACAGCCAGCAGCCCATAAATACAGTAAGGAGTGGAGGAGATTTTTCTCTGTTAAAAGTGTATCAGTCAATAAAGGTGGAGGAGTTTTTGCTTTCTTTATAATGTGAACCTTGAAAAACACCTACTAAATATGGATAAGACAATAAACCATCCTCTATATCCACAAAGTCAATAGCCACACACCCTCTCTTGTGGAGTGCTATGAACAAGTGAAAAAGTACCCATTGCTCCCAGCTTACAGACATCTCCAGCTCTTTCTTCATGTTTTGGCATCAAGCAAGCTTCCCAGATGCTTCAGCAAGAGTCCTCCTCGTTGCATGGCCAGCCCTGCTTGCACAGGGAACAGCAGTCTGTGTCTACATAAAGTCCTCAGGCAGACATCAGCTTTCACTGAAACCATGCAGGCCAGACTTCCTGCTTGCTCTCACACCAGCAGCAGCCCTTTTCAAAGATGACCCACTTATATATGGCAGGAGCTCTCTTTAAGATAAGCTCTTTGGGGACCTTTGCCATTTATCTTCCAGACTTTCAGAAGCTGCCAACTCATATCCCTTGATCCAAGGTCCCTTCATACGCATTAATCCTGCAAATTTTCACAGGATTATGACTTAATTTTCTTATTTTTCTTATTTTGTCACAGAAGGACTCCTAGGTCCACATTGAATAGCATTCTTTGGAAGGCCATATGCTTAGGACACACTCTAGACAACCAGAGACTGGACAGCCCGAAGCTCTCTAGTTGTTCAAAACGCCTGGCACAGTTACATCCTGTGTCACTGTTGTTGGAAAACAGGTCTTCAACCTGAATTCTTCAAAGTTTATTTAGGGAAGTGTTCAGAATGTTTGGAATGCTACTGGCTTGCTTTTAAATACCATACTGGAAACTTAGCAAAAGAAAATTAGCTATCCTCATGCACATAAGAAATCTCTATTTTATCCACACGATTTCCCCCTCACACAATAATACTCAGATGTAGTTTGCTAACTCTTGAATGCACCCAGCAAAGATCTTAGCAGTGGCATGAGTGATGGGTGTGCACAGCATAGCTTTTGAAAAGCTAAGCACAAGCATTGTTCTTGCCTCATGGTCACGCTGCAAGTGGAATCTAATGTAAGCAGTGTGGTTCAGAGGATTTAACCTTCACCCTTAGTTGCTGGTTTTGTTGTATCCTTATTTTGCCTGCTGTCAAAGAGCAGTAAAGCTTTAAAGCAAAAAAGCCATCCTCTTGGCTGCTAAATAAAAAAATACAGAAAAATCAAGTCCAATTGACAGCA
Organism: Trochalopteron elliotii; assembly: GCA_024734555.1. Taxonomy (NCBI): domain Eukaryota; kingdom Metazoa; phylum Chordata; class Aves; order Passeriformes; family Leiothrichidae; genus Trochalopteron; species Trochalopteron elliotii. The sequence goes on from JANPWX010000059.1 coordinate 1,897,457, forward strand.
GAGGAAAGAAATCCTTCATTCCACTTACTTTCTGTGGTTAAGCCAGTTTAGTTGAGAGCTTTTAAAAACAGAATTATATTTTTAACATTTAGGGATAGCATCACAATTCAATTACACTGTTCAGTTTAAGTTAGGAACAAAGGGAAAAAAATCAAAGCCTTTGATGTTACCTGCAGGCAGTTCAGAAAAATCCTGATCATCTGACTTTTCAGCACAGCCAACTCTCAATTATTCAAGATAATGGGAAAAGGTGGAAGAGGAAAGGAGGAAATATGAAAAGCCAAACAACATGTAACATCTGCTCAGCAACCAGATGATGTGCTTGGTAGCTTCATTTTACACCTTCACATTTGAATTATAAAAAGGCAGGTTTCTGCATTGCACAGTCACAGCACAAAGCAGATGGGCAAATTGCACATATTCCCTGCTACAAAGAAGAACTACTAGGAAGGACCAAGCTGCTTATTCTGGACATTGGAATCAGCACACACCCTACTGCAAACAACCCCATTGCTGAAGTGGAATCCTAACAGTTGGATTTCCTTCCTCGTTCCCCAACTGTGCCAAGGGTTTGGCCTATGACCTTCAAATTTGGCTATTTCTTTCATATAATTGTTTTGATTTAGCTTTTACCTGCTCTTTCCCATGAAGGTTTCTAGAACACTTCTTTTAAATTTTAAAATGTGAAATTAAAAAAAAAAATCCCAACAAACTAAACCAACAATTGGTGATGCACAACTTCCATTTTCAAGAGGGAGCATTAGAGTTTGCACATAAAAAAGCCTGTTGGACAGGTTAAACTCTGAAATTCCATTTTAATCTCTGATAAATGGCATGTACCTAACTCTCCACAGACCCACTAAGGCACACCCAAGCCTAAAACCAGGGAACTGGATTTTTCACTACTGGATAACTAGTACCTTACAACTGGCAAAGTCCTACCAATATCCCCACCTCAAGTGAATAAACCTGCAAGATTCACCAATTTGCACATCTTACTCCCCAGCTTCCTCCTGTCTAGCCTTCCTATCACAGTCAAGTCCTTTTGGCATCTGTATCATGCTTTTGCACCCCTCCCTTGTTTGCCTCCTTATCTCACCTGATGCTCCTCTAACCATCCTGAGGTTAGCCAAGCATGTTTTTCTGTGGGCTGATGGCAGGGAGCACTTCCTCCAGCTATTCCCCTTCCATGCTGGGTGCAAGCCTTTGTATATGAGTTTCTTCCCTACTGCAGCCCAGGGAAATGGACAGCAGGTTCAAGGATACTCCCTGAGGGGATCAAACCAGCTTCAATGCCAACCTTCCTTTTAAAGGTAAGTAACAAGGAATGAACAGACTTTGCAAGGTGTACAAAGAAGAGGTGCAAGGTTGCCAAGAGGAAATAGAGTGGTATTCAGTACCTTTCACTGCCCATTGCATGATGGAAATGCCCAAGTCAGCATGTAACAACTGCCAAGCAGGGCTCAGTTTTCATTATTGGAAACAGCACTCACACTTTCAGAAACAGTATGAGAGACAAACCATTAGAAACAGTCTCAGTATTTTGATGATCCTTCCCCATTTCCAAGTACTGTGGTTGTCATGCTAGGCCTGACATATTCACAGAAGATCTGAATTGTATTACTTAAAAAAAAAAAAAAATCCAATTTTCCTTGCTTTGGTAAGCCCAAGAGAAAGCCCTAAATACCATTAGCTCCCCAGATTTTAAGATGTTTCCTTTAAAGTCAGAATTTCACTGGAAACTTTTTCTGCTTTACTTAGGAAGAGGAAGATTAGAGATCAAAATCCAATTGTCCTCCCAAATAAGGAAGAAGTTAGTTATGGGCAGGCTGTGAACTTCCAGGAACTGGTAAGAAGATAAACAGAGCTGTGGAGGAGCAGTGGGAAGAGTTAGGTTAATGCACACAATTCCAATGCACTGCAATTTCTGCACTATTACAAAAATGCTTATAGCAGTGGGATCATGTCAACAGTGACTGAAAAGAGTTATTTTTTTAAAAAGTGCTGGATCTGCTTTAAAGGATGTTTTTTTTAAACATACTGTCATCTATGGAACCTATGGAGGAACTAGAGCCTGGGGGATTGTGGAAAACACATCTCTCGCAATCTTTCTCGGTTTTGTTTTGGGGTGTTTTTTTGTTGTTTGTGGGTTTTCTGAAAATGTCTTTATTTGGAAAAGTATTCCCTTTAGAAACTATTATTTCAGCATTTTCCCCCTGCTGCACTGCATCAGAAAAGCTAGGTTTCATACTTTCAGCTTTAATCAGTACAACAGCACTTTTACAGAGGACCATATGCACAAAATGTTCCAGAATGCCTTCCAAAAATAATAAGTCCTAAAAAAGAAAACTCACAGTAAACTGGAATGGCTTCAGGGAAGGAGAATAAAGAAAAGCCATGCAAAGGCAGAACTTACTGTAACCACATCCAAGCTTGAAATGTTACTTTCAGTAACAGGGTGGACAAAGAAGCACTGGATTGGTAAAGTGACTTGTATATATCCAGGATGATATTCTCATTTATGCAGCTACATTAATCTGCTTCAGAGAACGAACCACAAAGCCTGTGTACAGATTTTATAATCCCTCACTACTAGAACGTGCTTCTCCCTATCCTTACCATTTCTTGTGCTTTCATTTCAACTAATGTGGCTAAAAGCATCAGTCTGCTACACATGCAGCTGTAATACCACCAGGCTGCACAGCCACTTCAGAGGACATCCATTTGGAAGTCTTTTTCCTCTCAAAGCCCTCTAAATATAAACTTCAATGAAGCAGCCTGACATTTAAGTAAGGAACTACACTAGGAGATGGAGGAACTCATATTTATTCCTAAAAGCACAGCTGTGAGACAACTCCAGTTTAAAATGATTACATTTCCCAGACATAAAAATATGTACTATATAGAAGTATCACCCATTTTCAAGGAACGATGACAAATATTGTACAGTGCTTGTTATTTGTAACCTACCTTATAAAGAAAGTTCTCAGCAAGAGATGTATTGTTTTATCAGAACATTCCAGCCTAACAAATCCTTGATGTTTGAGTGTCTGTCAGCACATAGATCTTTTCAGAGATAAACACACACACATAAAAACTCTGAAAAATAAAACTCTTCCTTAAGTCCTCTGAAAACTCAATCTTCCAACAAGATAGACCATCAACCAAACTGAGAAAGTTTTAAATTCTGGTTTTGGCCTCAAGACTGCATTTGGGATTCTAACACAGAAGAGAACGACTTCAGCAGATCTCGGTAAGGCAGGCTTTCAAAAGGTCTCAGCACTATGGCTTGGTTTTGCATCCATTAGTTCACTATCTCCCTTTATTTTTGGTTTTTTAGCAGCTGCAAAGTTGCTAGATGTTTCTTAGTGCTTTTCCTCCTTGGGATGCCCTGTGCTAACAGCACAGATGCACACGTATTGTCACAAACTCCTCACTACAGCAGACATCATCATCACAGTGGCACTGGACACGTTTTATTCCACTCAGCCATATCACTCCTGCCAGTGTACAATGAAGAAAGAAAAAGTTTTGCATCCCCATTCAGCCCCCTGGCAATTAAGGCCACAGGACAATTAGCACACTGGCTGCACACAGACCCACCCCCGTGGAGCTGCAGCAGCAGGTCCCCCAGCACAGCACCCTCAGCAGCAGCAGGCACACCAGCCTCCACACCAACACTCAACCTCAAGATTTCAGACTTCAGGCAAGTCGACATAAACTAATTTCAAAAGGCAATAGGACCAAGAGAAGAGGGGGTGGGGAACATGAGCCCAAACAGCTTGCCTTCTTTTAAATCACTCTCACAATTACCAGAATTACTAACAGAGAAGACACATCACTATGCAGAAGACCCTCACAGTCTTTTTTCCTCTAACTAGTTTCCCTGAACAGGCTATGCTTAATTTGATTTTCTTACAAGCGATCAGTTGCAATTACATTCTGATTTAAGCAGCACAAACTGGAAGAACCAAGTCAGAGAGACACTCCAAGAAGGATAGTGGCTTATTACATGTCACAAGGAGACATACACACACCATGATAAGACCAAGTGCTCCAAGCAGAATCCTCAGGGATAGATCCCTTACCAGCAGAGTGGCAAACCATCAGAGACCTACAACCATCATCCAAAGATTGTGCGTTAAAGATTTTGTGTTAAAGATTTCCACCATTAAATTGGGATGGGAGACAAGCACGCCAGAAAAAAGTGTAGGGAAGTAAGAGTTTGCAGAAAAAAAACTTTTCATAAATAAAACCTGTTTGTTGTATCACAATAGGTCAGTTTAAAACTTCAACTTCTTTCCCACTTAAGTAACATTTAGACTTTACAAAGCATGGCTAGTAGAAGAAAAAAAAAATTAAGAAATAAATCACTGTTAGCTGGAGCAAGGGTAGCCCAGAGGTGGCACACAGGGTGCTCTGACTTGCAGAGACTGATTGTCTTCTGCACCACCCTGCAAGTATCAGAGGGATCCCCATCCCTCCACTCTCCAGGGAGGGGCCTCTGTCTAGCTGTTATCAAACTCAAAAAAAATGTTAAGCAAAAGATCCTGAGGCAGCCAAGGAGCACTGCCTCATTGTAACTGCTCATTTAGCAGCTCTCAGGACCTTGTTTATATAGCAGCAATTGTTCCTCACCCTCTACTGACCTGCAGTCTAATCCACCTCTTGTACATCAGCATCTCCCTTTTGCAGAGCCAGCTGGGGTTGTCCCTCCACCATCCAAGCACTTACAGGGTACCTGGGCTGAAGGATGACCCCCTGGCTCTTGGGTGACTAGACACCCCCATGCTCCCACACCCACCTTGCAGCTAAACATCCCCTTTGCAACAATAATGAAACTTTCAGGAATTTCTGGGAGAAACGGGGCCCTTGCACAAGGACAGCTCTGGGGCCAGTGGAAGCAGCAGCTGGGGAAACACTCCCACCTCAGATTTGCTGCCAAGGTCTGAAGTGCCTGAAACCACTCTCTGACTTAAGCAAGCAGCCCAAAATGCTGGGCCAAGAAATTGTACAGCCTTCTTGCTCCTAAAACCATCTCCATTTTCAATCCACACTGAAGTGTGGAAAATACCATTTACTATGCATAAAGATGCTCTATACTGAAATCATTCCCCTAAATCATGGCTCCAGCATCATGGTTTCCATGCAGATTAAAAGCCAGAAAGCTGGGTGAGAGTGTTCCAAAATAGCCAAAGGTAGCACAGGCTTGTTAGAGTTAGAGGAAGGCAAATGAAATCAAAGCCAAAAGAAGAGGGGAAAGTTACACGCCAAAAAAAGAGGGGAAGTTACACAAAGCAGAACAGCAAGAGTCAGCAGAAAGCTCAGCAGTAAACCTTACAGTTTTGTGCAGGGCTACAAAGTAGTGCTGCACACAAGCGAGAATCACACACATGCCTGTGCTAGGTCAGGAGATACACCCAGAAGTCAGAGCATACAGGTTATTCAATCTTCTACCTCACACTTTGGCTGTTTTGCTAGACCACATAGGTCTGCAAAAGCATAGCTAGGCTTTGTCTAGTCTACCTCAAAACTCTAGGGAAAACCCTTCCAAAGATCATATTCCCTCCCAATACTCAAAATGTGCAAAGACAAACTCTGGACAAAGCCACAGGCAACACCTCTTCAGCACTGGGGCCAGAATGCAGAGGTAAAGCAACCTGCTATTGACCTGAGCAGCTGCCTCCCTGCCTGCTGTCCCTCAGCCAAGCACACCACTCCCAGGTGCTGCCTGCCTCCTGGCTCCAGTCATAGTCCTCCACCCCTGAATGGGCCAGCTACCAGGGAACCATCCATGAAACACAAGCGAGTAGACAGATTATGGAGTCTTTTGGATTTCTACTTTTTTTTTTTCCGCTTGCCCAGCGTACTTGTATTCAAATGTCAACAGTCTAGGCACATGAACATAAAAGATACCACACATGCTGTCCCAGACACCTCTATGCCTTGCTCCTCTTGCATCCACAGAGCTGAAAAGTGGAAGATCCTTCCCCATTCCCTCTAAAAAGTGCATTTTAGAGCAGGCATATTTAACACTCCACTATCTGAAGGTAAGGAGTAAGTATGTCAAGCCACTAGCAGCTAAGTGAACAGTACATCCACTTGGGAAACAGGTCACTCCCTGCTATGCTTGGGGTTTTGAGTTGTCTCCAAGCACCCTACACGAAACACTGAAGCCATGAAACTATTTGTCAAGAAAAAACATTCTAGCACAAAATTCCCAGTGACCTCTACTCAGCCTCATGGGAAAAGCACAGCAACTCTAGTTTCAACTGCCTTTAAAGGAAGACTGATTCTATTATTATTTTTCCCAGACATTTTGCAAATAAATACGAAGGTCCTGCGACAGCCAGTAATCCTCAAGCAATTTCCTGTCTCTGGAAACAAGGTTCCCCTCAGACTGAATTGATTAAATAAAGTTTATTAGAATTAGTATAGAGCAAGCTTGTTTAAAAGTCCTGCTCTTCATATTTTTACCTGTAACACAGTGCTCCAAGTAGCAGGACAAAGAGATCAGCTACAAGAGCACACAGCATAACAAAATTAATATGCAAGACCCACAAAAGTGCGAGAAGGTAATTTAAAATGACTTTCAACAGCAGAGGACTTTCATGTTCATTTAAGCTATTTTGAAATTAGTTTCTGAAAGGGTATGCACCTTTTTATACTGTACCCTTAAGATTGGATTTGTTTTCCCCATTTTGTAAATCTGATGTGAGATTTAGTCTTTTGAGAGTCAGCAATTGTCATCACCAAAGCTGTTTTTCTTGCTGCAAAACAACTGGTTAAATCTATTAACACCATCTTTCAGTGTTACCAATTTTCTTTTCCTCTAAAGCCAAACATTCTAAATAAAACCCATACAGAGATATGTTAGTTTCTACAAATGCTACACGTATGTAGAGGAATGCCAACAGCTTGACATCAGAATCAGACACCTGCTCAACAGTTCTCTGGCATCTCTTGAACAGACAAGAAGAAGTAATAGGAAAGTAGAGACACTGGTGCAACAGTTTAAAAGAAAGAGAGCAACCATTTAAAATAAGATATGCTTTACAAATAAAAAACCTTGAATCTTTCAGAAAGGCCTAAACATCAACATCAGACTGACAATGGTCTCATATGCACAGGTTAACTGAGCTTCTTGTTCTTATCCATAAGAAAAGAAATATATTAGGTAGAGTTTTCAGAAAGGGTCCCTGCATAGGAATTGATCAAGAATTTGGGGGGGGGGGGGGGGGGGAGGGGCAGAGAGTTGGTGTTTTTTTTTTAATAACCTTATGTCTCTTCACTAAATGGAAAGTAATGACTGTTAAAAAAAGCCAACAAAACACCAAATGTCATCTGTAGCTCCACCTATAAGGTTCAGAGAGATTGTATTGTGTGAATGTCACAGCACCTATATCCAGAAGTGTTGGTGATCTGTCACTTGCAACTATCTGGATTTCAATTGGCATCTTCTAAAAAGCCACTTGCAAGCTTCATTTTGTGAAAAGACTAGTCTCTGCATGTTTTGTACATATTCTAACTCACCTAGAGCTGCTGTTCTGGGTAAGTCAAACATTGCATTTAACAGGTGTAGGCAACAGTTGGCTCTGGACAGCAAAGGATCTCCATTGTCTCCTTTTCCACTTCAGGGTCTGCTCTCCTCCTGAAGCAGAATCATTGTTTCACATGCAGAGGGAAGTGGGGGGAGCACAAAGACAAGCCTGCATTGTGGAAAATAAATAGCTCCACTAAGGTTCCACAGGACAGTACAAGGCACATTTTGAGGAAACCACCCTTCTTACAGCACGCTACAGAGCACAATAGCTATCAGAAGCCTTTTCTCTAACACTCACATAACCTTCCCTGGTCTCTAGCAACACTGCCAGGGCCTCCACCTCCAAGTCCTGCTCCTCAGAACCACTTGACTACAGCTGCTGGAAATCACTGCAGAGGCTGCTTCACATTACCCTTGAGAATGAAAAGAAATCCCAGTGAAATGCTACTGTGAGCCCTTTTGAAAGGTAGGAACATATGCTGATAAGGACAGAACTCAGCAACATACTTCTGAGGGACCAAGGTTAAGCTTCATCATCTCTGCCAAGAACAGCCATGTTTTATTTACATCAAAGGCATCAACAGTCTTTGCAAGTGCCTTGCAGGCAAATGAAATCTGAAAAAGCTAATTATATTTAGGCTACATTTGCTACAAAATAAGTGTAATTGGGTAGGAGTTTAAGTTCTTTGAAGAAGCAGGTATTTATCCCACTGATAAATTTTTATTTCTGACCAAAGAAAACTGTTGGATTTTGTCACTAGACCAACAGCAAATTTCACTCTCAGAAGTCATGACATAAAAGGTTATTCTTCCCCAAAGGCAAAGGCTTTCAGGAGGGAGGCCTTGCAGAATTTACAGGTACAACCTCAACACCACCATCATTAAGGGAACACTATTCCTTGCAAACACTGCAAGTACTTCCACCAGTAAGAAAAAAAGCAGAGCAGGTGATGGTCTGCAACATCAATAGTTCCAAAATGCCCAACCCAAAATTTTTGCTTGCTTTCTTTTATGGGGAAATAATCTTGACTTCCTAACTGCAGGAAGGGCTCCTGATCTGATGGGAATGAAGAAATACAGAAAGAAGAAAGAACGGGCCTTGTGGGAGCCATGTCATCTCAGAGCACAGTAATGCTCACCACCCACTGCACATTCCTGAGAATAGGCTACAGAGCTCACCTGCAAACCAACCAAGAGATGAGAACATGCAGAGGGATCCCAGTTCCCTTCTACAACTGTTCACCCAAAATGCAAAGGATTTGAGTTAAGACCAATGATAGTAATGTGAGATCTTGCAACAAAAGAAAGACGCATAATCTACTGTGGGACTCTCAGACTTCGCAGAAGCTTTAAAAAAATGCTGAGGAGGAGATTGAAACAGGGGATATGACATTGCTGCCTTAATGTCATCAATCTTGGGAGGGTCTGGTTCATGAAATTACCTGACGTTGAGAGTTGAAACTATTTTTTAGATATTAACTCAAGGTCTGCAAACTCCTTCATTTCAAGATGCAAAAAGGAATCCTTGAAGAAAATTATTAAATCTCCATTTCTGAGACAGAATGTTTTTTCCTCCACTATTGTAAGTCAAGAAAAAGTATGAGGTGGGGAAAGAGTATCAGGAATGAAAGTCTTAAACAACTTCAGAGAGGTGATTAATATAATCAACACTTCTTTTTAAAACCACACCTGAAGCGTAGGTGGCTTTGTATAGGTGTCTTGCGTTAGAAATCGTTTACCCAGAGTCAAACCAGAGCTCTAGAAACCTCTGGAAAGGTGTTGGCTTACCATCAGCTGAATAACCCAATTATGTTGACTTGTGAAATGTCAGGCCCATCCCCAGCAATGCCTGGCTAAATCATCTCACCTACAAGTAGTCAGACTTTAGGCAAGCCTGCCAGAATCAAGCTGGAGAAGACTAGTCTTTAAATAGCATAAACGTGGGCAATAGAGGCTGCAGCTACCACAGGTCTCTTTGGTCTGATTTTCTACAGCTGAATGCTGAAACACATTTTCTGAAATAAATGACAGCCACATGCTTCCTTACAGCAGGCTCTCCTTGCCTTACATGGAAAACATTTCTTTTAAGACAGGCAGGAAGCAAAGGTTAGATCAGATTTTAGTTGTGGGATCTTTTCATGCTGTGCAATAAAAAGCCCACTGATCTCATGCTGCTTCCCCCTCTGCTGCATGCTCCTCCCACTCATACAATGAAAGCCTCTTGGCTGAAACGTCATTTCTCATCCCTTCTCTTTAGCACATAGTTTTTAACATCCTTTTTCCTACAAAACAGCTAGTTGTTGTGACTAGCTGCAGAAGACCCTGCAAAGGAAGAGATGCAGACAGGAAGCCTGGGGCACATACCAAAGGATAAACTTTTGCTTTCAGACAGGTATGTGAGTAGGCAAAAAAGCCCTTCACAAGCACTTCTTGCCTCATTAACACTTACAGGTCAAAGAAAGGCAGAAGTCGGAGCCTACAAATCAGATCATGCTGTGGTAGGTGCTGTATAAACACTTAGGAAAAAAAAAAAAAAAAGACCACTGCTACACGGATATCATAAACTACCATCACGTGGAGAGAAACCACCTCTTTAATCTGAGGGATCACTGGTCCCAGAGATCTTACTCTCACAGCAGGTTCTTGCTATATCACACCCAAAGAAATACAGAGCTCTTCGGTCTGCTGCAAACATGCAATAAAATCTGCACCACGCCTGTTCTTAATGCTTTCTTTGTTCACTACAGTTCATTACTCACTACAGTTTAGAAGATTGAAAAGGAAATTAAAAGGTCACTCAGATACATGAGCTATTTCTGTCCCAAATACGCCAATAATTTGACTCAATAGCAAGAATCGAAGAGCAAAAACTACTTGAAAACAAGTTTTCCCTCAAATTCTTACCAGTAAATATTTAACCCCCTTTTATATTTTTGTAGTTACAATCACTGACATGAGCTTGATACTTATTGATTTATAAAATCAGATTTATGAAAGGACTAAAAACTAAGACTTTCTTTGCCAGTGGCTACCCTCTCCAGTTTTCAGCTCTTTCCCTTTGTTTTCAAGTCTTAACACTGTCTCACCTCTGTTTCATTTCTCTTTCATTCCTCAGTAAGATTTTTACCACACCTCTTTGCACACATTCTAGTTCATGCTTCGCACGCAAGAACGAGCCTTCCCTCTCCCACAGTTCCTTGTGTGATTTCCTCAGCTGAACTCATTAACAATGTCTCCACGACTTCCCATGACTGAAAAAAAAATCGCCCAGGGCAGACAGGAATGAGTTTGCAGGGTTTTGAGGGCAGTTACTTTGCGCATTTCGCCAAGGCGCTGTGCGGCTGCAGCAGCAATCCAGGGGAGGCTTGTGCGGGCACACCACCCCCCAGCAAGGCTGGGCAGGGCCCCACTTTGCCGAGCTCAGCGCACAGGTGAGCTGCAGACGGAGAGTGGAAGGCTGTGTTCCTTCATGCAAGGGATCATCACCACCCTGTAGATACCTGCAAAAGGCTTCCCTAAACAACCACAAATGGAAACACAGGGATCTCCTGCTCCAGGAAAAAGTGCAAACTGTCTCTTCTGCCATGCCAGATGGGCTTTCAAAAAGTGTGCAGGTTTTTTGGTAGGCAGAGCTCTTGGGGAGCAGGGGGTGGGAGAGGGTGGATGAGAGATGGGAATGGGGTGAGGGGATTTTATTTTGTAATTTTTTTGTTTTAACTGTTCCCAGTTTAGCCATGCCTCCTTAACAGACAGAATCTACACAAGCATACACCCCCTCCTTGGCTGAGATCATGAGGTGCTACTGAACATATCTTTCAGAGCTTGATATTAAGCCAAAGCATTCCTGCAGAATAGAACATTGGGTGCTACAATGGCAGTGCAGGGCAAATTACTGAGAGCAGTGGGACACAAACACATATTTGCTATAAAACATCTCCAGCCATTTTGAACACTGATTTTTTCCATCAGAGTTTAAACAACCTTTTGTTTTGTTTTTGCTTAAACTGTGTACATTGTGGCAGCACCTCAAAGATTATAGTAACTCTGTAAATACCAATGAGATTATTACAAAGAAATCTGTCTCTTCTCAATGTCTTAGAATTTATCTGGCCTTTCCCTGCATTTTATCACCCCTAGAACAGCTGTTCCTCTTGTGATTATGGACAAAGATGAAAATACTGCTTTGTTGCATCCTTGTAACTGGGCCCAATGGGATTCTCAGCAAATATGAGTCTGCTCCTAAACACAGCTATCAGCAGGTTTCACTCTTGTGGTTTTGTCTTCTCGTAAGAGTAGTATTAAAATTTTAGAGCCATCTATCATAACCATTAATCCCACAAGAGACTCTTCCCTCCTTAGACAAAGCACTCCAGGTTTCAGTCTCCTTCACAAACAGATGCTTAGAAGAGTTTGATCTGTGGACTGGCTCTGCTAAGGGTCCACACTAAGTTTGGAAGTACTTGCAAGTGGCAGTATTGTGCAGTTAAAGATGCCTACAAGACCACCTTGTCTCACTGAATGTGGGAACTAGAAGCCCTCACAAGCTAAGCAGAGTGCACAAACCATTACAGGTAACTTACAGAATCAAAGAGAAAACAGGCCCAAGAGCACCCAGACACAAGTCTCCCAGGAAGGACTAGTGGTTTCTGAACATAGACAGGAAGGCCAGTTCCTTACTAGAGGCTTCTTCAGTGCATGATCTGAGGCAAACCCCTTGGGCCCTGAGGTAAGCACCTCCCCACTTCTCTTTTTCGTCAGAAAGACAGAATCTGTCCTCTAGAGACTCATGTTTTCCCCACTGGGGATCGCCCCATGTCATTACCACAGGCCTTCCAAAGTAAAAGAAGAGAGAAAATATCAACAGACTGGTCACAGGACCTGTGCTAGCACCTCTTCTCAGTATTACATTAACTAGAGAGCACAATCAACCACACACACACATTTTGAACTGTTCCACATTTGGTATCTGCATTCTCTCAAAAATGAAAGACAAAGATAACAACTGGTTCACATTAACCCATCTCATCACCATATCCCTTACTGAACTATGGACAATTTTTTCCTGTTAAATCATGGCAGCTTCCTTGATATTAACAGCAAATCCTCCTTCTTAATCTAGAAATCTTAAAAAAATCTACTACCACATTCTCCTTTGTTTGACACCCTTCTTAGTAAATATGTCCATACTGATGTACTTATCTTTACAAAGAAAACCAGCAGGCAGGGTTCCTGAACAAGAAGTAGAAATAAATTTTGACCACAGCTAGATTTACAGAGAAAAGGGAAGGAAGGAGCTGCCTTCAACTATGCCCAGACAAGCAGCCTACAGAAGGGCTCAGTCCATAACTAGGCCTGTTCCAGCTGCATGTGTGAAAGATTTCACACAGGTCAGCACAGCAGTGCATGCCCAGCACTGCTTGAGGGCAACAGAGCCCCCATGGCAAAGCAATATGCCCCTTTCCACATGAGCATTCCTAAGAATACACAAAATAGGAAGATCTGAGTTATCTTCACCAACAAGGACTAAAGTTTGAGTGCTATGTCATGTCAAGTAATTCACACCCCATGCAAACAAAAGACACAACAAAGAGCAACTCCTTATGGGTGCAGTCCTCAAACTCCTGCATCCAGACTGCCAAATGCCATGGCCTGTCTGGCACCCAGACTGGGGTTCAACTCTCTATGCCTACTCTTCCATAGTAAAAAGGAATAGAGGCTCATGAGTACATAAAAAGACCAAACTACATTGGCAGGGGAAAACATAGAAAACAACCACTTACATGCAAAAATATCCTCATTCTCTTACTAGAGAAACAATGCACTGGGATACAAAGTGATGCAGATTTGCAAAGAAACTGCTTTCACTAGCAAAACCAAACCAAACTACTGTAAAGAAGATGGGGTGGAACACATTCTTATGTTGAAGAACGAAGTGCAAAGGTCATAAGTAACAGTAAAACAGAAGGAGAAGCTATTGACCTGAGCATACTGAATCAGGTTTTTTACCACCTGTACACACATCAGATCCACTACCCAAGCAACATCTCATGCCCCCCTGTCTTATCTCTAAATGAACATTTAGAAAATCGGGGCAATAACCTGATACACTCAAGATAAGCAATATCACAACCCACTGCAGACAGAACAGAAAGAAAGCAAAGAGAATTTGTGTACCAAAGCAAAACACAGCAGAAGAACATCTGCTACTTTTACCAGGAATACCACATGGCCAATATCTAAAGTAAGGAGAATGAGTTCATTCATATTTAAAAGCAAAAGTAATAGGTCATTCCTTCCAAGTTAAGAGGAGAAATGCCTGTTCCCCTTTCCCTGTTACAGACACAGCATTTCCAGTCCCGCTATGGCCTTCCAAGGAACTGGTACTGTCAGTATTCTGCCCCAGACAGCCAAGCTCAAGGCACTTTCTATGTCAAGATGCCAGAAAGAGGAGGATGAGAATGTTCATGTGGGAGTTTTGCTTAGTCCTAACATAAGCCTGCTTTATCCACAGCCAAGTCAGAGCTGCAACACTGGAAGACCAGTTTTGTCACCAGCAGGTTACAGTTAACACTCTGGAGCTCTGTGGCATTTGGCAGCAGTAAGCATGGTTAGCATAGTACATCTCAACCACTTTGGTGAAGCTCCTGAAAACTGCTCAGAATTGCAACCAACACAGTTGGTTCCAATCAGAGCACCCAGAAACACATCTCTCTTCAAAAAACGTGAGGGCAGGAGCGTGGCAGCAATGTTTCTAACATCTTGCAGAACGCTTGTCTGCCAGTTGAGAAACTTCTACTTCTGCAGTGCTACCCCACATATGGATCTGCCATGCAGCAAAGTTACAAGGCAAGAGGGACAATCTTAATGCATCCTCATTGTCTCTTCAAAAAAACCAAACCAGATCAATAAGGTCTTTTTCTATTTGAACACCTGTTGGTGGGTACCATTTAGCTTTTAAAGCAGATAAGACCCCTGACACTAGCAAAGGCCCTCAACAGCTGCCAGGATAGAGCACACAAGTTAAATCACCTCTGTAAGGGCCCTCCTTTCCAACAAGGTCTTGCCATATTTGCTGGTTCTTCACTCTTTCCAAGCCTGAATCCACACTTACTCTCTGGAATTCAAGTATTCAGTCTGTCAATTGAGTTTTCGTTGCAAGAGACAGATACCAAAAAGGATTAGAAGGAATTTGCAGCAGTGCTGAGCAGTCTAAGCCACAAAGAGAACATAGTATGAAAGTCTAGTCTGACAATCAAGTGCCAGGAGTAAATAAAATGAAAAATGACAGGCCAGATTAACTAGTGTCAATATTACTTCCCAGATTCATTCACATCACATGTCCCAGCTTCCCCTCTCCACCCCTTTAAAACAGTCCAGTGTGAATCCAAGTATATTACTGCCCTGACCCATACATCTCACTTTGTATTTGTTCTCTGCCTACGGAAGGAAATTCAGGAAAAAAGCCAGAGATGGATATTCTTACATGTAGAGTAATCCATAAGTGTCTTCAGCAGACCCAAGCATTTGCTTAGATGAAGACAAAAAGGCAGTGTCCCAGGTACCTGGTGTGTAGCTCTTGTGTGGAGCTCAAGTCCACTGCTGAGACAGCAAGGCTTCTTCAGCCCCCTCCCAAGCAGAAGGTGGAAAAGGCAATGCAGCACAGAAGAGACACAGACAGCAAGTGTCTGGCTCAACAGCCCCACAGCCAGAAAGTCCCAGAGGCAAAAGGAGATGACGTATCAGAATTTTAGCTACTGCTAGGCTAAGTATTTACTGAGAGAGTTGTCTAGAAGTCTCATCTTAGGACCAAGAATTTTATCTTTTATGCTTATGAAAGCCAGCTTTTGATGATGAGTTTGTAAAACAAAGTGTCATTTTCTTACATGTTTTGCCTTCATAATTTACTGATGATCCTACTATAAAAGAATACATTTCACACCAAAGTGCAGCAGAAACAGTGCACTTGTGTAGAAACCTATGGAAGCTGAAAGCTGGATGCAGGCTTCTGAATCTAAAGCCTTCTGCAGCTCAGGCTTTTGCACACAGTTTATGTTATTGTTATGTAAGTTTCTCCATGTCACCGGAAGTTATTAACAATCAATTTGCAGCAAGATCTGTAGTCTCCCTTTCTTCCATGTGAGAAGGAAGACCTATTGCCTATAAAAGCAACACATAATTAAATGCATTTTCAGACACAGGGCAATCAATAGTCTGGGAAATCAGAAAGGTTGTAGCACAGCTTTAAGTAAGCCAAAGGCTACAGGGAGAGATTAAATATGGACTTCCATAACAAATACTCCTCAGCTATTTTTTGTCTAGTATCATTCACTCTGCTTGTGGCTAACAGCAGTCAAACCACAGCAGACTTGTTACAGTTTCCAGAAAAGGCAGTTTTTGTAGGGACAACTAAAATCCATTGTTTGCCTGTGTGAAACTTGCAATAGCCTGTCTATTTAGGATCACTTGAAACCAGAGCTGGACAGTGATCCCTTTGCATGAGGAAGCCCAAGAAGAAATGGTCCGAGCAGATCAGCAGTTGTGTGTGTCACCTCAACAGAAGCACACAGGACTGCAGAAAATGACAGTGGCTGAAGTTATTCTTCATGTGGCACCTGCCCTCTGCCAAGGATAAAGAGGTCAAGGGGACAAGGCCAATATATCACAGGACAGGACAGACAAAAGACTTTTACATTATCTTTTCCCAAGTCTGTCCTCAGTTCTGTAGTGCCAACATTAAACTTCATTACAAGAGCCATGATTACTTCTACCTTGTAAGCCAAGCCATGCCTCAAAAGTCTCACTTTGATCTGTGCATTTGTCACCTATCCAATAAATAAAGGATTTTTTACCCCTGCAAATTAAAAGAAGCTTCAGGTATAAGCAATGCTGCCCAGCTGCTCTGCCAAGGTTAGAACTTTAGACACAGCACAGCTCATCTCATGTAGCACAGAGAAGAAAAGCAGCAGCACAGCCAAGCCTTCAAATTTGGAAAGACCAGATGTATCCTGTGGGATATCAAAATAACCACACCTGTGTCAATGAGCATACTGTGATCTGAAAAGTAAAGGTAACTTCATCTCCAAACTTTTGCATACTCTTACACGACAAATATAGAGAAACTTCTGCAACTATAGTAATTTCCAGTTGACCAAGTCCCTTTACCTAGTCTGCTCATGAGGCATTAAGAAACCCCAGAGCAACAGGATCTTTGTTTTTGGAACACCAAATATTTCAGCTTTCCTGCCCAGTGAAGTCTGGTGAGGAAGCACTCCTGTTTGATGCAAAAGGAGGTAAGGTCTAGCTCAGAGCTACTGCAGAAAGAAATCAGCAAAAGCACCTAAATACCTTTCCTCCCTGCAGCTGCCCATGCCTTTGCACCCCTACAAGGTCACCTCCTCCCCGTGTGCCAGGTGTGGCTGGCACAACCCTACACCAGCAGCTGAAAGCTTGGCAACCCTACAGCCTTACACACTGGGAAAACCACAACATAATGAAGTCACTCACAGGCATGTAGCAGTACAAGGCATGCAGCAGCCACACGTTAGACCCTATTACACTGGAAACAGCCATTAATTGTGAAAGTATATAATTTTTACTCAATGAGCTTTTGCTTATGTACTTCAGCTATTTTAGCTCTTCTTCCAGAAGAATCAAGTAAGCTCATCCTTTGCTACAGAGTTACCTACAGAACACAGACAAGTTATCCAAGTGCAAGGCTCACCCCAGCAACGTCTTCATCATAGAAAGGCAAAGGAGAATGAATGGGACTTAAGCTTTTAATACCAATAAAAAGCTTTAAATTTGCCTAAAACTTATTTTGCCAAACACAGCCTAAAGACAAAAACCTATGGCCAAACAATAATTCTTCCTCACAGGAAGCTAATGAACAGGATTGCATTTCAAGAACTAGCTCCTGGACACCAGGAGACTGGTAGATTTTTGCAAGGGTTGTCTTCCTAAATGTACTCATATCACCAACATCTTAAGAGTAATGTCACATAAAAGAAACAGGCTATTTCAGTTTTAGTTAGTTACATTTTTACATGCCTTTTTTCCCCCCTTACCTTCCTCCATTGCATGTTACTGGCCTTTGACTGGGATTTGTGTCCTCACTTGGGAGCACTGCCTTGCACACTGTAGATTACACCTTGATTACAGACAGATACATACTAAGGAAACTGATCTACCATCAAAAATTGCACACATATAGGTGTGTAAAAATCCACAAGTGATCAAAACAAGCTCATGTAATTTACTGTGCCATTTCCTGCAGATGCTTTGAAAGGCAAGAAGCTCACAGAGAAGCCAGGCAGCAGCTACACAACATTCATGGCACTATACAAAGCTTGCATTAATACTGCCTACACTAATCAACTTTCCTAACCTCATGGGTATTTTTCCTGAGACACCAACAGAGCCTCAGCCTCCAGAGCTATCAGTCTCTGTTCTCACAGGCAGTGCAAGTCAAATAGCTTCCTCAGTAACCAATTCCCAACTAGCAGGCACAGCACCACACTCCTCAAGGCATTCCACACACTCTGGGTGCAACATTCTTGCTTTACTTCCCTTGGCCAAAACGGGAGATGATTTCTACAACAGTCTTTCCAACATCAGGTGAGGGTGTAACAGCAATCACCTTCATGGTGCAACTCTGAAGTAACTCTACTGAGCTCATGGGATAATCCCAGTATACTAAAGTATTAAGCCAGCTTCAAAAAGCCTTCTTCAAATATCTCATTGCCCTGCTGAACCTCAACTACATTCAAAAACTTTTTTTTTTTATTTGAAAAACAGGCTGCCTTCTACACTTAAAGGGAATTCTACCATTATCACTTATAACATTTTTGGCTCCATAGCCAACATGGAGAAGAAGTCAAAGACAAGAACGACTAAAGTAATTGTAAGTCCTAGAGGAAAAAACACGTAGATAAAATTTACTGATTTTACATTTAATATTGATCTTTGTGGCGTGGAAGGATAAAAAAACCCACCAAACCTCTGTTAGTGTATCCAATCTATAAAATTCACCACTCATGGGGTTTAAACAAATTGAACAGTCTGTGTGAGCTGCTGAAAGGGAAGTAAGTGTTGCCTTTAACTTCTCTGAGCACCTTGAAAGTGCCTGGATGTATCTTCACAGAATTTAGGATATACACAAGCCCTTGTTAAGACACAGCACTGTGTTTTCTAAGCTGAATAATACCTCTCAACAGCTCCAAGTACTACTTTAAGTAGAAAGAGGGTGCAAAATTTCCCTGTGTACTGGAAGCCTTTTAAACAAATGGTATAAAAACCCCCAAAATCAATGTCGGGATAAAAACCCCAAAATCAATTTATGCTTGACACAGATGGAATCAGTTATGCAGCAATTAAATGCACAATGCAAGAGGACTATAAAATACCAGCTTGCTTTAGCAAGTATGGTTCCTTGACACCAAGTACATCAGACAATAAAAATAAATCTTATCGCAGATCTCAAATTCAGCAAGGCTTGTCCGGAACAATGCCTGGAAAGCCTGCAGTATATGCATCACTCTGTAAGATACCCAGCTGGAGATGGTAGAAAACACTGGGCACAGGTACCCATGTCAACCAAGATAACAGAGATCAACTGACTTTGTTTCAAATCACAAAAGATGAGGAGGATGTTGAAAAGTGATAGAACATGAATAACTAAGTACAGGGTACCCATTTTCAGGAAATGCCCTGCATACACCAATCAAGGGTAAAGAAAAGATAAAACCAACATCATATACATCTTTCAGATTTTATTTTCAGGTTGTAAAAGCAATCACTCTGAAAATGAGCATTTTCTGGAATTTAACAATCGTTGGGTTAATAGCACTAGGCAAAGGCAGTCATACCTAGCCCATAACTTTACCCACATAAAATGTACCATATCAGGTAGTGATGTCTCTTCAGGATATTGTCAGCAGAATCAATCTTAAAAAACAACAGTGTTTAGAAGTGGTGATAAGCCCCTTCCCACAGCTAATGTTTCCATGCAGGCTTGCATCAAGAAGCCAGGATGGATTACTTTGAAATGTACACCCTACATTGGTGCATAGTCACTGGCAGAAAGCACTTCAAGTCAGTCTCCTCAGTTGAGGATCTTCTGATAGAGCCTTTCTCCCTCTGCCCCATTACCTCTTCACACATGCTTTTGGGCTCAGCTTATCTCGATATTCTATGTGTACATAGGCAAAAATTGTGCAGTTTGCAAAGAAATCAGATTTTTACATCACTGCAGGACTCCTCCAATTTTGCATTAGGGAGAAACACTCCACCAAAATGAAACATGAGAGCATTGCACCAATATGCTCATGCTAGCTGTGCACACATACACAGTCTCTGCCTTCTAGGGAAGATCTTGAACTTGTCTAAATCCTTCCCATCCCTCTGTTCTGCATGGATAACCAAAAGGGTCTCCAACCACCCTGCTGAGGGAACAGGCCCTAGTGAAAGACCACAAACTCCCTTACAAACTCACCAGAAGGCCAGCCAGCCAGAGCTGGGACAGATAATCCATGGAGGATTGCCACCACCGATCCTCAGAGAGCCCCCTATCACTAACAGCACTACTATATTAGCAGACCTGCTTTTAGGAGCACAAGGATGAGCTTCTCATCAGCTTCTTACTGCCAAGGGAAGGCTAAAGAGGCTAACTCCAAACACTGCTTCCCTCTTCTTGATCTGCATGACATTTTTTAGCAGCTCTGTCTGATTCATTTCACATCAGACATAACCATACTTCACCACCATCCTTTCCCCATTGTCACAAATAAGATGTGGTGAAGAGGCACTATTTTTTGTTCATATTTCACTATATACTTTGGTTTCAAGCTTATCTCTGATGATGTGCAGATTATGTTTAAACTGAGAGCAGATTACTGGCGTAAACCAAAACATTATCTAGGTTGCACACACATTCACTACAGAAAACTTACAGAGCTCTTTGGACTAGGGATCAGAAGTTAGTCTCTTAAGGAATCCTTAAAAGCATCTGAGAAACAACACTTGTTTGCTTTGGCCAAGAAGAGACAGAATGAAAAATACCTTCTAAATTTCAGTTACATGTCCCAACATGTAGCAAAAGATGACACTGCATTCAATCCAATGTGTCTCGCATCAACAAAGAGTTGGGGTTTTTTACTTAATGATTCAAAAAGTAAACACACAGCCATCAAGATATCTATTAAACTGAAGTGTATAAGTACCACCCAGGAGTGCCCAAAAAATCTCATAATATTTAAGTAAACATTCCTAATGAGGCCTTCTTAAAACTCAAAACTTTGCACTCAAGGTAGCAGTTACAGAAAACAAGGACATCAGGCAGGCCACAGCAAAAAGAGGTAGCAAAGGAGCTTAATGCCTTATCAGTGCTAGAGGGTTCTGAGGGGAAGAGAGCATAGTCAGAAGAATTATCCCTATCTTGATTAGCATCAGAACAAAGGCTCACATTAGTTTGTCTGCACTAGGACTCCCCCGGAGCACTGGATAATAACCTTATTGAAAGCATTAAAGGGATTTCCTGCCTACTTCACCCCCCTGCAATCTACACCCCTTTTCTAAAGGGGGATAAAAGGATGAGGTCCAAATAACAGGTTTATGTTTAATTCTCTGAAAGACATATCTGGGCAGCTTTTTACAACTAAAACATCAAATATACAATATACAAGTAAGATCCTTCTGTGACAGGTTTTCAAAGGTAACATTTGGGAGCAGGTAGGGGAAAAAAATCAAATCAAAACAAAACCTATTTTTTGTTCAAGAGAAAAGGTCAGATAGCACAGGTGACTTATCATGTATGCTTAACTCTGGAAGGCAGGAAGGACTTCAGTAGTTTCTACAGCAAAACCAGGGAATGGTAAGGAAATGAAGAATACAAGGAAAAAAACCACAGCTTGTGGTATCTGAACACCACACAAACCAGGTTAACAGAGGTGTCAAGAAAAATGCTAAGGCATGGCTACAAAGGAGTCAGAACCTAAGAACGTTTTAGAATACTTCCTGTTTCAAAAGCTAGAGATGCTAGTGGCTGTCTCACTGCAGGATGAGAACATGGAAGGCAGCACATTCAAGGTATTTGGACAAAATGCCGGTTTTAAAAGCAAAAACTCAGGAGAAACAAAGTAACAGCATCAGCTTTCATCTTACCTGGTATTGACACAAGCTGGTATACAACAGTTGTCAAGTTAGCAAGATTAAACTGATGATTCAGTGACCATAGGTTGATTCACACACCTAGAACTGCACAAAAAAGTAGATATTAGCCCTGTAAGTACTAAGAATAGCACTCTGTCACATAAAAGAGCAGGAGGCTTGAGGAGCAAACGTAGCTCTATGTTTTTAGGACACAGGCACACAGCTATGCTTCAGGTACAGACATTACTCACAAAATTCAGATCTGGATCTGAGAGATACTGCACAAGTTACTCAAAATCAAAGAATATGTAAACTATCCTCACACATTCCATTTAAAAATCTCAAGGATAAGAAGAGAACAGTTTCAAGCATAGCAGAGTGTTACCAAAAACATTTTTCAGCAGCACTCAAGCTTGCTTGATGGGGTTTTTTTTCAGCAGGACAGAAACTTCCCAAAAGTTACCCAAAATACGCATATTAAAACTGCATCAAGTCCAGCCATCAGATACACACACGCACTTTCAATGGTTGCAAATACTGCATACTTTCCAGACAAGCATAGGAGAAATTTATTTCTACAGTGCCAAAATTCAGAGGTATATTTTACTTTCTCATAACCATATACACCCTTTTTATTCAGCATTACTAATAAAAATTCCAATATTTAAAAAGATGATTATTAATAAGGCAACCTTCTTCACTTTGGAAAGTACGACAACAAACTGAGAACTGGGAAAACTGGTCATCCAAGTAAGAGCAAAGCCATGCAGCTGAAAGGAATTTTTGTCTAGCCTGCTTAAAGATCTCCTTTGTTGCTAAACATTTCATTGTCGCATTTAAATGTCAGCTTTTTAAGTCACAGAAGTGTGCAAGCCCTGCAAGACAGGAAACCACAAACAGACTTGAGATGAAGGTTCTCACAGCTAATGAAACGTAAAATAAACCTAGCAAACTGCTCTTCACATCTCTGATATGTTCACTTACAAAAAGACACAAACCCTGATCTTACAACCTTGCTCCCCGTACCCATGAAATTATTTTTAATTAATCTCTTAGTAAGTTTGTATTGTTTTATAGTGTCCTTATATACCAGGGCAAAGCTTGCAATGAGTCTCCAGCACACTTCTGCTGCACATCACAGAACGAGCCCGCAGCATTTCAGGATCACACGGCTCTTTGCAATAGTGCTTTAGCTTATAAAGACATACCACTCGATTTTCCTAAGGGGAAAACAGGACCCTCCCTTTCCTGAGGCAAACAGCATGCCCTTTTTGGACTTTGAAAAGGAGCGAGGGGCCCTCAGAGAGAAGCTGGCTTTAAAGCTTTCAGGATGATCGTACATATGGCCACTGGCTCGCCAGTGGCATATGCGGCAGCAGATGGAGACGTGAAGCTTTCATACCCTCTGAGCAATGCTCTGCAATTTTGACACTTCTCTTGAAAAGCAGATATGTCAATCACCCTCCCAGGCTGGTGTTTTGGCACAGAAGAGATTCTCCTCAGTCTGCGTACCAGCACCAAAAGATAACCCGTACAGGTAGTTTCTGCCTTAGATTTCAGATATAATGAATCCATACACAGCAGAGAATGATAAATTGCTGTTGTCTTCACTGCACATCAGCTGGCTTTCGGCTCATTAGAGAGCAACACTTACCCAGTATGGATTCTTTCCTTTAAACGAGGGGTGGGGGGAGGTGGTTTAATTAACATTAGAGCACCTTCCTAGGTCTAACAAATAAAATGCCTTTTGAGAGTAGTCAGCACAAATGGGCTCCAATACCCAAAAAGGGATTCTGACACATCCCCCAGTAAAACTGTATTAGTGTGCGCTGCTCTAATATATTGTCCTTGAAGACTTTAAAGAAGTTACTTACAGAGAAAGGAAAACCCAAAGAGCCTAAATAGGTCAAAGACATTCAAACATTTCACTAATCTATAGGTTTAACACTACACATGCAAACTACAGCTCCTTTCAAAGCAAACAGCCTTTAACAGCTACTACTGTCAGAAATTACATTAAAAGCCTAGCTATTTAAAGATCTGCATTTTTGTATAAAGTAGGAACATAATTCCCAAGCTCACTTACAGAAATTGGGGGATTGGGAAGGGTGTTGCTTGGTTTTGGCTTGCTTGGTCATTTTTTAAAGACTGATTCACCAGTCTTAAAAACTTATGTACCCCTAGATGTCCTGCAAAAAGAGATCCAATATACCAACATAACTTCTTTTCTATCTTTATTCCCAAACAAGCTGCAAACTTAGTTTTGATCAGAAATTCTTGCAATTCCCACTAATTTTATTACAAAATCCCATTAAATCAATGCAAGGAAAAAAACAGGAATGGCAGTCAAGCACAGCAATATTATAAACTGTGAGGAAAATTAGTTGAGGAAAAATTTAAATGGTTTTGAAGTTTTCCAAATGGTCCTGGCACTTTTGAAGTGTAAGCTAAGGGAGCTATGAACAGAGACACAGTATTGAAGCTGGTTCACTTCTGAGCATGAGGTTAAAATGGTGCACATTTCAGCCCTGCAAAGTTCAACTGCCTACAAGAAAGTTACTCCTATGGCAAGTGTACACTGTGAGAATGAAAGCCATTCTATTCTATAGCACAAATATGACGTGGTGTTTTATTCACCACATAAAAAGTGATTCCAGTGGCCAATTTCCCTTGACTCTGCTGAACCAGCTCCAAAAGCTGTACTTTGCCTTGTTACAAGGTTACCGCAGCACTGATGACCAACCCATTCCACTCAACACTCACACCAGGAAGCCCAGGTGGGCTGGTTGCCAGGATAGCAGTTCCCCTCAGGGAATCACAGTGACAAGAAACACATAGATCCTTTGTGCTGCAGAAAAAGTTCTCCATGTACATTCCACTTTTGGAGCCTGCCCACTGTTCAACACACAGGGAAAGACAGAAGGTGGGGGGACAACTGAGACAGTGGTAAAGAAGTAGGGATTTTACACTTCTCACTCCTGGTCCTGCAGCTCTTCAATGTGAGCTTCCTCAAAAAACTGTTTTGAATTA
The DNA here is from genome assembly GCA_024734555.1 of Trochalopteron elliotii. Lineage (NCBI taxonomy): Eukaryota > Metazoa > Chordata > Aves > Passeriformes > Leiothrichidae > Trochalopteron > Trochalopteron elliotii. Next base: position 1,922,175 of record JANPWX010000059.1, read on the forward strand.
CCACACACAAATATGTCAAATAAATAAATAAGCAAGCAAACAACAGGCCAGGCTTTCACTGGTCTCTTATTAGCATCACTATGCTTACTCTGAAAACAGACTTTGCAGACTGCATCATGTAGTAAGCCACGTGAGAGCACTAAGCTTCCTGTGAGAGGGCTGTAGCTGCCACTGCTCGGTAACAAAACAGCCAGCATATGAATGGCAGATGAAAACTTTTTCTGGTACATACAAAAGCTCACTTCCTGACATTTATAGGAAGTATTTCTACTGATTAAACTTAAAATCAGTTTTTGCAGCTGCATAAACAAGACTTCTAGCAGAGTCAGGGAAAACATCCTCTGTATAACTACAGACCGGCAAAGCCAGATGAATTACACAGATGGGTTTAAAAAGACAGAGTGCTTCACTGAAGTCATCTACCTGTTCCCAACTACCACACTCTGTGCTGGAGGTTAAACTGTTACACCTGAAATAATTCTATTTGTACCCATAGTAACTTAATGACAAGAGATTAAACACATAGGATGGCATTTCTAAGGACATGACACTTGTCATGACAACTAGATAAACATAATTACAGACTACTGTATTTTGGCAAAAGAAACCTACTGTAAGTAATAACCACAATACCTTTGCTATATAGGGGTTAATTTTTCCCTTTCCCTGTTCTAGGAAGTGCCTTCATATTTCTATCTACATATTCCTAAAGCAGAATTCAATCCCCGCTGCCTCTCCTCCCTCCTTCCCAGTCTTTCAGGCAAACAGGTTGTGGGACCAACCCTGCCAGTGAAAGATGCCTCTCCCAGCTAAGCCTGATCAGCTGGGATCAGCTGGTTACAGCAGCCAACAAGTGGCTCAGAGGGCAGAGAAGCCGCAGGGAGTCCCTGTGCCAAGCAGAGTGCACAAAAGGACACAGTCCAGGAAACTCTGGAGCAAGGCTTCCAAGCTACTGTCCTTTCATGCAGTTATTTATATATAATGGGCTTCTCTAGAAGTATCTCAGGCAAGCAAAAAGAGATGCAACTTTCAAAAGGGGAAAAAAAATACAACAGCAGTGGCCTGACACAGACCCGGAGTGCAGCGTCCAAGCTTCCTGGACTGACAGAGGCCAGCAACTTACAAAAGCAGACAAGCAAGTTTGCCCACAAAAGCAGAACAAGCAAGAGGCGTATTTAGGTGGCTGTGGTGTGAGCAAGTACACAGATAAAAAGCAGAAGTGACCCAACAGGAAGAGTCACAGAAACCCAAATCTATGGTCACAATGTTGCACAGCTGAAGTTAAGACCATGGCAAGCGGCTCTTACTGAGAGTTGTAACAATTCTCAAGGCAGGAGCAAAATAGCAGAAAACAACCACGACCCCGAGACAGAACGAATTCCACCAAAACCACTACACTCCAGGCAGGACACACACTTAGTGACTTCAGTTACCATTAGTTGTTGACTGCCCAGGCAGCTGTGCTCAAGCAGCCATTTCAGTCCACCTTCACACGCTGCACTAAATATAAACTGCTGATAACTGCGTGGAAACTGTTTCAGCAGAGACACGGAGCACTGCACAACTCAAGGACGTTGGGTCCTCCTCAGAGTCTACAGGTGGTCAATTTGCATGACAAGCAGAAAGGGAAGGGGACAGAGCCAAAGTCTCTGCTACACTTGTGGTTGGGAAGTTTCTGCCCTGAGATCAGTACTTTCCCAGACCCAGACGTCAGAGAGTCATCTGCCTTTAAAGAGGATGTGGGGCACCTGGGTTTTGACAATTTGTCTAAGAGGAAGTTATGACTTCCTTATCATGTGCTACTTTGCTCTACAATGACCTTCAATTTTAAAATCTAGTTAGATTAAGATGCCAATCTTTTAAGCACGTTCTTCACCCAATGCCCCTTAAAGAAACACTTTCCTACTTTTAGATGCTATGGTCTTTTCTAAACGCTCCTTTAAATAACAGGACAAGTCAATGCAAGAGGGAAGATGAAACTGCAAACAAGAAAAGTAGTTTTTTCTCAAAGTTTTGCTTAGAGAATTACTACCAGAAACAACATGAAAGTTACAAAGACAAAAGTATGATCTGTAAAGCTGCCAGTGCCACAACTGGCCACCAGATTACACTACTAGAAAGACTTATTCTCTCTGCATCAAAACATATCCCCCAAAAATAGCATGTCATGAAAAGAAGAAAAGGAGCCAGACTTACAAAGAGATTTATGGCAGACACCTGAAGAAGAGGTGGATGAAATCAATGATAAACTACAGACACCACAGAGAGCACCGATCCTTAAGAGCACTGGCATTTAATATGTAAATTCCTTTCCTGCTTAGGTGTTTTGCCTCCCTTTGATGTATGCAGACAAGTTTAAACTAGAGATGAGAACTGGAAGAGTTCCCTTTCTCCATTATCTCAAGATTTTTTCTTGTCTAAGCAACAGTTAGGTGCTCTAACTGTATCACTTTTGCAGCTGTTCAGAGGGGAAAAGAAAAAAAAACACACACTAAAAAGAGAAGTATAACAAACATTATTAAAGGAGAGAGTCAATGTTTTCCCAGCTCTGATGCAGATGTAAGCAGCAAGCTGCTGCCCGACAGCTATAGCGCAGTCTAGGAGAAGAGAAAGACAAGCTGAACAATAGAGGACGGCAAAGATATTCTGGAAAACATCCAGATGTCTTGAGCTTAGTCCTACTGCAGGAAAAATTAAAGAGGTTAAAACCTCTTAAGAACTTTTCTTCCCATTGTTCTGACCACGACTCTTCTGAACAAGCTGCATTGCTCCAGAAACCTCAGGAATTACGGTGACAATAGATTCTTGCCAAGAGAAGCACCATTACATAATAGCTTTTATGGGAACACGCACAAAAAGCCACTAGGAAGTGCAAACAGACAAGTGCAAGATCCTCTCTGCCCGTCGGCTCAGTTTAGCCCTTGACTACTTCAGGATATTTTTAATTTATACATTTACTTCCTCTCATCCTCTTCCACTCAACAAAATCCATGTTACTGTAACTATACTGAGATCACGTCCATTCCCCACAATAACGTAACCCCCCTGAGAATACGCCCACTTTAAACTACTGTATTTGCATTAATCTATTTAAAAGAATGCTACAAAGATGAAAAACTGTGTCAAAATTTCCATTAGTATATTAGAAATAAGAGAAACTTATTACGGTATTTTTTCATCCTTTACACCATTTTAGGGTTGCTTACAACAATTATTGCTTGTCAGTTCTGAGAAGCCTAGCATAGCTATTTCCGAGTTCCAGGTCTTCTGCAGGGGATTTACCATAGATTTGTTACACGCACACGTAGAGGCTCAGCCTAAGCACTGCACACGTGTAAAGGCAGCTGCTAGGGAAGCTCTGACCTCTGGGCAGTGTTAAGGCACCATAAAGAAGAAAGCAAAGATGAAAACCTAACAAACACAAAGTTTCTCAGGTTGAATTGTCCGCAGCAGTACCTCCACTACCACCTTCATCTCAGACACCACCTTCCCTGTGTCTCCCCACGCACCCAAAAGCTCTACGAAAGGCAAAAGAGAAGACAGCGGTGAATGCTTATCCGCTGTTACTCAGGGGTATTAAATCCTAGAGGTTCATCCCGCACCAAGCGAATCCTCACACCGAAACACACACACACTTTAAGACCGCTGACCTCAGAGAAAGCCCAGCTCTGCCATCACCACCGACCACCCGCCGCTGTAACACGAGGGAGCCGCAGGTACCACAGGTGACATTACGTAAGGGAGGCGGCCGGGCAGCCGGGCGGGGAAGGGCTCCCGCCGCAGCCCCGAGCACCGCCAGCTCCGTGCGGGGCCGCAGCCGGGGACGGCTCCCCTCGCTCCATCCATCGCTTCGATTGCACA
>JANPWX010000059.1:1931009-1943633 GCA_024734555.1 Trochalopteron elliotii
GCACGGTGAGGGTGCCCCTCGCCTTTACCACGGCTGCGGAGCCACCGCAGAGCTCGGGCAGTGCGGAGACTCAGCCACGGGACACTGCGAACTTGCCACAGCGGCACAGAAACTATGCCAACGCTCTTGCAGCAGGCACACTCCTGCCAGCCCGTTCCTTGCCCTGTCCCACCAGCTCACCTGTTGGGACACCCTTCGTCACTCCGCTGGTGACAGCCCGTGGTAGCGCAAGCCACAGCTGGGTCCGTCCTGCTGTGCAGCACCAGCAGAGCCAGACTGCTGGCTGAAAAGTCCAAGGCTGGGCTGTTGCAAGAGGTCACACTCGTGCTCACAGGGGTTTAGTGCATACAGGTGTAGGGGGATGCTTCCGCCTTCTTGCCACCTCCTCTCTCTTAATCTGCTTTTTACGGCTCTCTATAAAAAGATGAAGACAACACTCCTGTCTCCGTAAGTGCCTTCCGGGAATCAAGGAAGAATGCTTTGCTTTGCTTTCCTTTCTATTGCTTGAATTAACAGCTGCCTTCTATGGATCTGCTACATTATTCATATTTTGCTGCGGAGACTGAGCTGTTCTCCCTCTTATATGGGGAAGGAACCATATGCAGTTCTACTGGAAAGGTGAAGGGAAGTTCACCTATTTTTCTGCAATAGTACAGTGATCATTCATAGTAAAAGCCCATAATAGGTTATAGCTTACCAATGGCTTACCATCATTTCATCAAATATAGGAGATGAATATGATACATCACAAAACATTCCCTATAAATACTACCCTTGTAAGCACTTCAGCACCGAAAAGCAGAAAAAAACTACATCATCATCCTGAAAACATGCCTAAAGGCAGGAAGGAAGAGTGGGAGCTAGAGCTGCACACAAACCTGCTGATTGACACAGCTGTTCTTTTTGTGAAATCTCAGATGCAAAGGTGGAAGGCACAGAGTGAAAATATTGGCCTAAGTTTTGCTGTGCTTTGATCAATTAGTGCAGCTGTCCTAGGCCTGAAGAAAAAGTTCAGAAACCTTTGTACCTCTGAAATAAAAGAGCTGTGAGGAGGCTGCCACAGTACTCCCTCTGCTTATGGCATTAATGCATAAAGAAGGGTGCAATTCCTGGCAAATTCTCACTAAAATGACCTCTCACTAGGGACTGATTCATCACATCTTTAGCTTCAGCCAGTTCAACTTTTTTAAACATTTAGAGATCCTTTAATTTCTGTGCCATACTTTGTTTCTGTAATTTTCATTCATACATATTTCTCTTTATAACTGTATCAAGCCACAATAAAAAACACTATATTCCTCCTTTGAGGTCTCAGATACACTAATTTGGCTATACTTTTTTTTTTTAGTCGTGGAATCACAGAAATCAGCATTTACAGACCATCTTAAATGTCCAAAGTATCACAGACATAACTAATGCATTTTACATTGGATTTGCCACACTGCATCGGACCACCAGCCAGTCTAATCCAACATCCTGTTATCAGCAATAGCCAATTGCCCATACTTCAGAGGAAGTAAATGCCACCAACTACCCCCAAAACAGTTACAGCCCTCTTTCAGGCCAATGCCTGTGACCGACTGGTTCCAACCTTTTCAAGCTCCAGGTTCTGAAGAAGGAGGTGAAACATTTTCTCTTTATTACATGTATCAATAAAGAAAGGTCAGGAGCTGCCACCATCAGAGCATCTCTCCCCAAGGCACAAAGCTTATGGTCTCAACCCAGATATTTTGGCACAATTTTCCTAATGTTTACTTTCAGGTTGCTTGAATGGAGATGGAAATAAATAATTCATTGAAACATTTCATTTTCAGTAACAGAAAATTTAAAGCATAAAAGCTGCCAAACTCCACCAGAAGGTCAAAGCATGCTTATTTTGTGTGGCCCATCTGATTAAACAATTTATTTCTTATCCAATGGTTATGGATGTTGCTTTTAATCCACAGAAGGAGTTTTACTATCACATAAGTCTTAGTCCATCAATGCACTCCTTTCTGGCAGAGACACCAATGGGATTTGGTCAGACTCACTAGCACAGGGCTGGGGAAAAGGGCAGCCCATACATGGGGGCAGTGAGACACCCCACACCACGCCTTGCCCTGTTTTTTTTGGCAAATCTACAGCAGTGGGATGGCAGTGGAAGCTGGGCTGGACGTTTTACAACAATATAGAACATCTCTCATAGTGATGCAAATGCACACTGTTCTGCACGCCTTGATAGGGACAGTTGCTGCCCTCTGGATCCAGATATGCCACTGAATTAATCAGATAAAAGAAACATATTTTTAATCCCAGACTTCAAATTTGTATCCTGCCATTCAAACTGCCAAAAGCCTTTCACCACCTTGTGAAAATACATGGTACTTCTTACCCTCCTGCACACATCTGCCCATTCCTTCCCTCCCATGGTGGACTTCTGTAGTAGGTTCACCCTGGCTGGATTCCAGGCACCCACCAAAGCTTCTCTATCACTCCCATCTGCAGCTGGACAGGGGAGAGAAAATATAACAAAGGGTTCATGAGTTGCGATACGGACCAGGAGAGATCACTCATCAAATACCATCACGGACAAAACCAGGATAGAATTAGAGACATTAATTGAATTTATTAGTAAAAAAATTAGAGCAGGATAATAAGAAGTGAAATAAAACCTTTGAAACACCTTCCCTCCACCCCTCCCTCCTTCCTGAGCTCTACTTCCTCCCCCAGCAGCACAGGAAGACAGGGAATGGAGGGTATGGTCAGTTCATCATCCATGCTTCTCATATGGCTCAGGGAAAGGAGTCCTTCCCCTGTTCCACTGTGGGTCTCTCCCACAGGAGAAAGTTCTCCATGAACTACTCCAGCCTGAGTCCATCTCACAAGCAACAGCGAACACCGAACTGCCGCAACCTGAGTCCATCCCACAGACAACAGTCCTGCTCAAACTGCTGCAGTGTGGGTCACTTCCACGGGGTGCAGTCCTTCAAAGACAGGCATTACCACCATTTCTAACTGGTGGTTATCCTTGAGGCATATCCATCTGTGGAGCCACCAGGGATTGGCTCTGCTGGACGTGGAGGAAGCTTCTAGCAGCTTCTCACAGAAGCCACCCCTGTACCCCTCTCCACTGCCACCAGAGCTTGGCCATGCACACCCAATAAAACTTCAGAAGTTATTGAACTCTGTTCAGGTGCCACATATCTAACATGACTCCAGTTTCAAGGTAACTTCACTTCTGAGAGAAGCCACAGATAAAATATGATTTCTGATGGTAGTGCTCAGCTAGGAAAGGTCTCATGACAGTCTAAGCACTATGAAGAGAAAAAAACAGTCTAAGAGATAATGTTACTTCAGGCAGTCATACAATCTGTCCTTGGCCATGAGCCTTGGTAATGTTACCATCCTACGTGACCTCCTTCTCCCCAGCACTCTTTGCCCATGCAGACAAAGAAGGAGTGCTGTACCTGCTCCATGCTGCTTCTTCTCTCCTCCACATCACTGCCCAGCCAGCAAATCAAAAGACTAAGACAGCTTCACTCTAAGCACAGGCTGCTACAGACACCCTGAGCTCCCAGCTCTGTCATCAAAGATGTTTTGGCTTCAGAGGACTCTCTCACAAACCCTTTTTTCTCAGAGAGAGCTCTTACTGCTAAGAGGCAGGAGAGCTACTCACATTTTTCTGTTTCCATCAAGCCCCCACATCCAGATTCCAGTGGGAAAGCAGGTAGCTGGCATCATGCCAGAGATACCTTTTGTTTCTTGGAGCTGCCAGCATGCCAGGCCTCATTCTAGCAAACAGCATCTCCCACTTGGGGATACATGACAGCCACACACACTCTCGTTCCTTTGCCTCCTTGCTGGTAACACCTCTGTGACCTATTCATTGGCAACTTATTTGAAATGGGATTTTTGCAGGAGTAAATCAGTTTTTAAGTGCTTTTGAAATCCTCACAGCCCATTAGCCTCCTGTAGATTATACCTCTCTTGTTTTGCTTTTGTTTTTTCCCTACTTTCTTCTGCACACATCTCCTGGTCTGCTAGCCCTCAGTTACACTTCCAGTATCATACACTGGAAACTACGCACATTTTTTGTGTTTAGCAGGTCATTATTCATTATTAATATTCAGACTAGATGTAAATAAAGCAGCTCATCTCCAAAAGACTATTAAAGCAACATGGGAAAAACAAGAATAAAAGAGAAATGTTGGCACACCATCCACCCTTTTGCTTTGCTAGGGCACTTGAATTCACAGTCTGCTGATGAAGAACAGGTAAGGCTAAACCTGGCAATGAGCATCATCCTTGCCATGACATTTCCCTTCTTGGAGTACCATAAACATGCACTGCATTGAGAGATTTTTTTTCTTTCTGTGACTTGAAAAGCAGAATAAAGTTGTGTAGCAGTCACCAGGGCTGTCATGGAAGCCAGAAGATTCAGCTCACAACCTGCAGTTTACAGGGATTTGGGTCTTAAAGCTGCACTACATTTGTTCTATACATATAGGCCTGTACCAGAGAAGCTCAAAAAAAAAACATCTCCTGGAAACTACCCAGAGCTTTTCTCTCTGAGGGAAACAAATGAGGCCTTAATTAATTTTCTTTCAAATACAGCAAATTGACTTCTGCTCCAGTTGTGCTAGTTTCAAGCCACACAGCACAGTGGTATTAATTCCACTTCACTTAAGGGCTGAATGTTCAGAGCAAGGAAAAGAGTTTCCTGTAGGTCTTGCTATGGTTGAAGTCAACAAACCACCCTGGTTTTCACAGGAGCAGTTTCTTCAGAGTCTGCATTTTTGAGGGTGACTATGACATGTTCCTGAGTTAGCACAACAAAATGCAGGATACATGAAAGGCACTGGCTGAGCAAATTGCCTGGTCCTTTGCATATTTTTAAAGGCCTGCCACATCCTGCCTCAAATTTCATTTTACAGGCTCAAAGATGGAAGCACTTTTAGTGCCCTGTCCTAAGGCTACCTTACTGGTTCACTGATCATCCTAACTAGCCTTGCTGTCTCAAACTTATTTTAATCTTTTTTAACACCAGAGTCTTGCCTGCAGGATTTTCCAAAGGAGGAATAACACACAGTGTTCTGCACAGGGTCTCCTCAGTACCTTGCAAACCAGTGGTGTACTCCCTTTCTATCAGCAACACTTTGCCCAATAAACCAGAAGATCACATTTGCCTTCTTAGCATTTGCTTCATTTGGGTATAATCAGCACCTAACCCATGTCCCAGAAATGGCACTCAAATCCCAGCAGAACCATTTGCCTGGACACAGTGCCACTGTACAGCATCCATCCTACACTATCTCCAGGTATCTCACTGTGGTGTTCTTCAGTGCCATGCACCTGTACTAGCACCATCTCATGAATCTCATCCCTACACTGTGCTAAAAAGCATGAGAGTTGGAAGAAAAAAAATTGTACAACAAAAACCAAATCACTAAGTACAGTGAGCCTGTTAGTTCAAGGAGAGAAACTGCAGGATCTGACCTATATACACATGTATACAAAGCACCAATTCTACAAAACTGTTATGGTAAACTATCCATCCCACCCCCTCTAGTATGTTCAGTGATACAGTAGCTGCATCGCTGCTTATGTGTTACAGTAAAGACGTAAAAGGGATCAAAGAGGATGAAGGACAAGACCTCCTTCACCATAAAATCCTGTGAACAATTTAAGTTACCTTCCAACCATCTTAAAATCCTCCCACTGCCAAGTTTATCTAATATATTTAATATACGGCTTCATTATCACATTGACTATGCACTGCTTAGGGAAGGTGCTATTATTCCTCTCCACAGATGGAAGGGGGTGGTACAGATCCCACAGATACCAACTCATACCATTTGCTTAGTAAAAAAGTGACAAGCAAAGAACTGAACCTGTTCCTGTCTAATACCCATTGTTCCCAACCCTTCCTTCTTTCCAACAACTTCATGTTTCACAATTTCCCAATAAGCAGCCCAATTTACTCTCAGCTTCTCCTCTGCCAACTCTGAAAATTAAATTAAGAAAGTCAGACATCTCTTGACTACTTCTTCAAAATTAAGGGTAGCAGTAGAAGTCTTTCTATTACACAGCAGGTTTTTGTTAATGGATGTTTGTTAACTTCTTAGATTCCCACCTGCTCTTTCCACCTGATTTTGCATTGTTTGGCTACATATAGACTCTGTACACCTCAAGAAAGCAGCAAATCTTTTCTTTATATAAAAATCTGCCCTTTTCAGGCTGCATACTAGAACTACTGTCTGCTGACTTTCATATTTTCTGAGGCAACATCTGGCATAAAAATTGATTGCAAATATGATCAGTTAGGAAGATTTTCTTCTAGCAGTCTTCCAGTTGGCTTTATTCCCAGAAATCAGCCCAATGGAAAAGAAAAATCTATTTGGCACTGTCTCCAGTTGCAATTACTCATTCTTCAGGTAGAAGAGTTTCCCCTCTTGTGGGGGGGGGGGGGGGTGGTGGCTGACATGTGATTCAGATGATGGGCTCTGAACTGCACTGGAACTGGTATGGCCTCTGGGGCTCTGGACAGATGCTCTCTGATGCCTAAGGAATTCAGAATCCCAGCCCATGCTGTAAAACAATAATAGAGGTTATCCTCTCCAAAGTCTAAGCATACAACTATAGGTGTAACTTGAGGAATTTAAATGTAATCCCATCATTATGGGTAGTAGGCTTCAGCTGCAGACATTCACCCATAATAAAGCAGAATTATTCATAAGGGGCTTTGGCCAAAGTCACTGCAGCCTTGGTAGCTCAGGTCTTTGTTAAACAGTGTTAAAACAGCAGGGGGAACTCAGCCCTGGGCTACCTCCTGTGGACCTAATGTGGGAGAGCGATGCAACCCTGCCCATGTGTGTTCACTCTGCCTCCATGAGTGGGATATTTGCCTTCCAGGTCTCCTGAATTCAAGAGCAGGCATCATGGGTTTAATACCTCTTTGCCTTTCTCCTGAGGCCATAATAGATAGCAATGCAGGCTGAATGCACTGGCCCCATATACATCCTTTACATTCCATAAGCATGGGTGTATGGACAGCAAAACAAGGAAAAGTCCAGCTTCCAGCTCCTGACCCCTCATGCTCCCTGCTGTGCATCACTCCCAGATAAGATTAGAAGCAAAGAGCAAATCTTTTTCTTCTGGCTGTTAGCTCCTTGGCACAGCACCATCAGACCAAGTACAATCTAGGAATGGAAAAGTAGCTCATATTTAACTTGGAACATTAAATACTATATCCTAGAATACTATGTTCTGATGTGGCTTCTGATAGTCGAAGGAGGAGCAATGTGAGATTTTTGCAGTTCTAAAAATACCTAACTGATAAAATCCAAGCAGTGGTGAAGGTAAAAATCATACAAAAAGAGAAATAATCTTACTATTTAGCTAATAAACACCTCAGATTAGTTAAAATAAAAATAATTTTAAATTTCCAGCCTTAACCTGACAGTTTGTTCTGTTTGATTACACTTGCATTTTACTTCCCTGGAAGAGGATCACCAGCAATGTCGCATTTCCCACTGCTCTTCAATAGCTTCATGTTGTGATTTCCAGGCTGTGCTAGAATAAATAGCACAGCTTGGAAACTGAAGCAGCATGCAAGACTGATCATTTGCTCAAAACCAACAGTTTCTAAGTAAATGAAAGGCATGTTAATTGCACTTGAGCTTTAGCTTGAAAATGTAACCACGTAGCATTAGGATGTAGCCTTCCTGTTGAGTCTACACTCAATGGCACTTCCTTATTAGAGACTACTCTGTGTCACTGCACTATTTGTATATGGAGAGTAGCTCATGGACATGTAGTTTGTAGGCCTGCATGGATCACTCCAGTGGTGTACTCTGACCTCTCAAAACAAAGACATCCTCATACTCATTTCAGGTATTTGTTTACCTCACCTGAAGTTTCCTCTATGACGTTGGGGTCAAATCCTCCATGATTCACCGTGTGCAAGGGCTCCATAACTCCCTCATGACCCATGAGTTCTCTAAAGAAGCCAAGCCTGACTAGAAGAACTGTGTGAATTGGGTTCAACAGCCACATCTGAGGTTTGGTTTCTGCCAATATATGCCACCATTCTAATTGCTCCAGAAATAACCACTGACAACAGAATATCTCAAAAACCAAATAAAATCTACCCTCACATCTATATTTGTTTCCATGGAAATATGCAGTGGCAAGGTTTTTTCCCCTCACTTCCTCTGCCAGCCTACCATATATTTATTCAAAAGTCCTGGTAACTGACTAGGTTTACCCAAATACAAAACTACTGCAGATGTGCCAAACAGGCACAAAGCCAAATAGAGAGCTTTCAGCATGACCCCAAGAAAGCACCCACGCAGCAACACTGCTGCCAGTCCTCAATACAGAGAGACACAGCTCTCTGCAGATCCTTTCAGCCAGGGACCAACAAAATCTTTTCAATACTGAGAACTAACTGGTTTCAGTGAGACAGCAAACAGCACACACCATGGTGCTTCCCAGCAAGATGAACACAACTAACAACTCACCATCAGCACACTGGCCTTAGACTCCAGCTTTATACTAGAGTGAAAGATACAGTATTTGCAATGTAAGTCTGTCCCCAGTGGCTGCCAAACATTTTGCTTCTGGCAGTAGCCCTCTGCATCGCCCCCCACCATATGTCAGCATTCCCAGCTACCTCCTCAGGCCCCATCTCTTCTCTGCTTCCCTGCTCTGTGCATCTGCCCCAGCCAGAAGCTCCATTTCATTAGAGACTCTGATGGGGGTCAACCACAGATGACAACATTAGGCAAAGCCTCCGGGCTGTGAGCGGTGGGGACGGTGCCTCAGCTTTGGGCAGTTACTTTGAAGCCTCTCAGGATGCTGTGCACTCAGCACACCAGAACAGCCTGGCAGGGGCCACAGAGGAGGGAGGCCTTGCCATGTCTCCCCAGCAGGCAGTCTGTGGCAGCAGGAGGAGAGCAAATGCCCCTCCTGCCACCCATGGAGGAAGGGAAAGGCAAGCTGTGCTAGGACTGCAGGCAGAGCAGAAGCACAGAGTGAGAAAAACCAAAGGCAAAGCAAGGGAAAAGTAAAAAATGAACTGACACTGAAATCTCACAGAGGACTTTGGCTTTTGTCAGGTTGTTACATTGACATTGTGGCATGCTGGGCTTTGGACCTTGGCTATCAGGCAAGCCCAATGTATAAAGTCAAAAGGGACTTTATGTTCAGCATTATCACATAGCAGGCTGTAAAATCACTCAAGTGGATGGGCTCCAGGACTATAAACAAAAGATTATGGTATGTGACCAGTGGCTGTTCAGAGAGAAGGAACCAGGGATACCATGGTGATGAGGATCAATAAAACATTAGACTGACTGCCTCATTAAAGTTTTAAATTAGTGCTTGAACCATCCAGCTGACAGAAGAAGGTTGTGTTGGGGAGGCTCTGGTGTGTCCTGGGAGAGGGGCAGGAGCTGCATCTGAGCAGAAAAGGGACATTTTTGGGCAGATGCTTGGTGTTTGTGTCCCAGCAGCAGCTAGGGAGATAAGAGCAATATGCCTGGAAGATACCAGCAAAAATTGTGTCAGAGGGCTCCTTACACGCATCTCCCCAAGGCTGTTACTTTCCCCTTATCCACAGGGCTCAGGAAGATGCAAGAATATTCTGGTGCAAAACCAGGAAGAGTCTAAGCAAGAAGGAAGAAGCTGAGGGCTGAAGTAGCTACACAAAAGGTTAGGGTCAGGGTTGTCCCAACATATAAAACAGTATAAAAAGACAGAGAGTAGAAATTGCTAAGTAAATGAAGACAGGATCCAACCTGGAAAACAAAGGCCATTTAGCAAGGAGGAAATAATTCACCAACCAATGTTCCTCTTGGCAGAGGAGGGAAGAGGTCTGGAAAGCCAAACTATATTGATCTAGCCTTAGGAGAGCTAGAAAATTAGAGAAGGAGACACAAAGAAATTAGCTAGAGAGAGGAAGGCAATGCAGCAGGACCAGGAATGTGCACACAGCTACCCTGCCAGGCAATACAGAGCTGAGTGCTGGGCAGGAACCCACTGCTCAGTTCAGGGCTGTGGCTACCATGAGTCTGACACACTGGGAGGAGACAGAAGGTGATAGCTCCGTGTGCAACTATGGGGGATTGATTTGTGATGACAGTATGCGTTCCTTGTCTCTGAGGGGACATAGAAACAGTTTACAAATAATAATAAGGCATACACCCAAGCAGGAGGGAGTGCAAATTACTTAAAGAAGACAAAACAAAGAGGGAAAACCGAAGCTGAAAGTAACTCAAAAGCTTTTGCCAATGAGCTGTAGTAGGTTGTGAAAAAGCTCTCATGACGAGAGCAGAGAAGAACCCAGGTATGGCTAGTTTTAAAGGTGAATGGGAAGAAAGTAAATAATGCATGGGCAATGGAAGGCATACGGAAGAATTTGTTGAAGTGATACAAAAATTTCCACCCACTTTTATCTGTAATTCCAGTCTTCCACTGCCCTGCATCTCTTGCTATCATTAGTAGAGACGCAAAACTGGAAAATGTTTATTAAGGGGTAACCTTCTAGCATGCCTCACCTGAGCACATAGATTTCTAGACATATCTAACCAACAGAGAATTAGGCTTTATAATTGTGTCTGGGAAAATGACTCACTAGCAGCGATCCACTTAAACTCCTCCAATGATCTCCTCCTTCCCCATCCCAAATCTCCTTTAGTCTTGATGAGGTAGGGATATGACTCCGTGTTTTGATAGTGTTAATGTCTCCTAAAGTCACATCCAACTGCTTCTAAAAACCCCCTGATAAATCCCTTTTTAATTGCATTTACAGGGCTTCTAAAGATCCACATGGAAACCTGAAAAGATCAAGGCCCAAATACAGTCCCACTGAAGGCTGAAATAGCAACATGCCAAGAGCTTGGAGTAGCCACCTTACCTGGCATATACACTTACCAACTTAATACTTCCCATGAGGAGGGAACACGGCTATAGCTTGATGTAGCAGAATTTCTTAGGGAAGGTGGACATGATTTGTATTTAGACTGTAATTGAATCACCCAGACTGGGCCTCATCGTTGAGGCCTGTTAGGAGTTAGTGGCGCAGGTAGAAATTCAGTGCCAAGGCTATGGTGCAGTTAGAATTACAGCTTAAGGTGCTGGCAAAGGACAGAGGGTTTTCTAGTAGTTAGCAAGTACAGTAATTAGTGTGGACACAGTAGCTGCCTTAAGAGTTTGTTCAACAATAAGTGTTTGCATTTTTCCCTGTGCTGTATGCCAATGAGGATACACCTGTGAATGTAAACTATTTAGGCATGTATATAACCTGCCATTTTAGATGGAATAAACAGAGAACGTAGCATTAACCATACTGGTCGGATCTGCGTTTTGCTCTCGCCCAAACTTCCCATTATTTTGGGTTCCCTCACAAGTGCTTGACAGCTACAGTGCTACAGCAAGTATGAATGGTTAGCCCCATCAGCCAGAAGGCTGAGCTCTTCATACAGCAGAGCTGTTCCCTGGCCTGAGGATTTTTCAGATGACTAATAACCAAGCTTTATAACTGTCCTCTGCAGACTATCATGATGATGAATGAATGAGATCAGACTAGTCAATATGGCTTATTGGTGGAATTTGCACACTTGCTATGGATGCATCATTACCTTGTGCATTCATCAGCACAGCCTGCCTGTACAATATGAAATGACAACCAACCTGCAGCTCCTCAGCTTTCTGCTAAGAACTCCCAAGCCTTTTTGGGTCCTTCTTTTGCTCTGTATCCTTGTCCTGGGTCATCCTGGAAAGTTGTTTGGTGAGTACCATATCCTTCCTTATTAAAGCAAAGCATATTAAGACGTACCTGTAGAAGTTAAATGAGAAATTGCTGAAAAACATCAACTTCATAACATAGTGATTAATGGTGCATTTACTACTCCTGTCCTCTGCCTGAAAAAATCAGAGTTGCTCCACTAAGTGGCACAGATGCTCTGCAGCTCCACAAGCAGCAGTGATCCTCTTTTGGCTGAATGGTATTTCCAGAGCAAAGGATTTCTCAACTCCACTGAGGCTGTTGAGCCCAAGATTCCTGTAGAAACCAGGGATATTTCAGAGTAACTGCAAGCACCATATTCAAAGTGGGTACTCAAAAAGGTGTACTGTATCGCCTGACGTATCTCTGCATCAAGCAATAGCTTACTTACACTAGCACAAAAGGGAATAAGGTTTCATGGTTGGAAACTGCCCTGAAATGAAATCTGAGCGCTTTACCATTCCTTTCCAGCTCTGGCGTGAATTCCCTAGGTGGCCCAAGGCAGGCACCTTCATCTCCCTGGGGCCCAGTTTGCCATCTGTAAAACTGGGTTAGCATCTCCCGTGCCTTCTTACACCTCTTTTATCCTTGTCTATATTAATGATAAATACAGATGGGCTTGTTTGTGTGCAGGAACAGCGCAAAACAGGGGGCTCGACCGTGCAAGTGCCGCTCATTTAGGGGAGGTCTGCAGGGAAAGACATGAACTCGGAGGGGCAGGTGCAGGGCAGGACGCACGGATGAAGGGATGCGCACACAAGGAGCGGGGATGCCCGCAGGGAAGGACGCTCTCCTGGGGGGCCGGGCGCTTACCAGCCATCCGAGCCAGCGCCGGGCCCGGCCCCTCGCGGCGGGGA
>JANPWX010000059.1:1944026-2020300 GCA_024734555.1 Trochalopteron elliotii
CGGATCCTCGCGCCCCTCGGCAGCCTGCCGCCTTCGCCCGCCGCCCGCGTCTCCTCCCGGGCTGCGGCCGCAGCTGCCGGCGGGCCCCGGGCCCATGGCGGGGGGAAGGGCAGGGCATCGAGGGGGGCCAAGGGTAAGAGCCACTCCCTGGACTCCTTGCAGAAGCGCCGGGAGGGTAGCTGGGGCAAGACCTCCTCTGAGTCGGGCGCTTCGTCATCCTACAGCGGGGAGAGTCTGCGGGAGCGCGGGGGCAAGGTATGTGGCCGGGGTCGGGGGTTAGCCGCCGCCAATGGGACTCTGCTGGGGCGCAGCTTCAGCCTGGGCGACCTCAGCCACTCACCACAGACTGCCCAGAGAGTCGAAAGGATCGTCAGGGAGGTGAAGAGGAAGAAGGGTCTCTCAGAGGTGCCGGAGAGAGACAAGAAAATCGCGGCACTAATGATCGCCAAGCACCAGGAGGCCAATCTCCTGCGGGAGCAGCGGCAGGCAGCCCATCTGCAGTGGGACAGCCAGCGGCGCCTGGCTGAGCAGCGGAAGGAGCAGGAGGAGAAGGAGAAGCAGAGGGCCCTCCTGCAGGGTCAGCGGATGTGGGAAAGCCAGGTGGAGAAGCGGCGAGGGAGACTGAACCAGGAGCAGGAGGAAGCCGCTCTGGTGAAGCAGAGGCAGCTCCTGGTTTGTGAGGAGAGGTGGCGGGAGCAAGCGGAGAAGCAGGAGCGGCTGCGAAGGGAGAGGCTGGAGAGGGCCATCAAGGAGGACAAGCAGAAAAAGCTCCATCAGGAGCTCAACCTGAAGGCGAAGGAAGAGGTCAAGAAGGAGCACCAGGAGCGAGAAGAGCAGCTCCTGCAGGAGAAGCTGTCCACAGCTGCACAGAAGAGGCTGAAGAAAGAGGTACAGCTGCAGAAGGAAAAGAGACTGTTCAACCAAGCAGAGAAGCTGAAGCATGAGGCCTTGCTCAAGGAACTGGCCAAGCAAGAGGCAGAAGAGAAGGAAATGCTGAAGGCATCCTTGAAGATGAGTTTGACAAAAGCTCAGGAGAACTACGAGCAGCTTGTGGAGAAGAGGAACCAGGAGCTGAGGGAGAAGGCCAGGCGTGAGGACATGCAGATCCAGAGAGCTAAATTGGCAGCAGAGAAGAAGGAAAGAGAGCAGAGGGAACACTTGGAAGCACTGGCTAGAGAGAGAGAGAGAAGGCTCCAGCATGCTGCTCAGGTGGCTGAAGAGGCTGTCCAAGAAAAAGCCCGCAAAGTGGTCTTGAGCCGCCTGGAAAAGGAAAAAGTGCAGAAGATGAACAAGAAAAAGGTGGAGCAGTATGAGGACTTACGGCGCAGGGAAATTCTCCTCTCTATAGAGAAGAAACTGGAGAGAAGTGAGCAGATCTTCAAGGAGAAGAAGACTGTCTTAGAAAATGCCAGGTCTGTTGCTCGAGCATCCTTCCATGTCCGGGAAAAGGTGCGGGAGGAGACGAACACACGGACCTTTGACAAGATGGCCTTCGAAGCAGAACTGCATGCTCACCTTAGTAAGAAATGAAAGATCTTGTCATGGATGAGTGAGGATGCACCACTGGTTGTCCATCATAATGTGACAGAAAGCTCCTCAGCATGAGCATTTAAAAAACAACAAAAACCAACATCCACCCTAATTTCGTATTTTGGGGGAGCAGGGTACCGCACAAAAATGTGGCAGCTATTTCACATACTGTTTTAATACATTTTTCGTCATGGGTGTGTTTTAAAGACTGACCTCAGTCATCTTTACAGAGGAAGCAAGTTTTCATGTCCTCTACCCCACAAGCACATGCATTTTTTTCAGAGAGGGCTGCAAAATCTGCTTGAAGCCTCTGAGTTACTGATTGATTGTTTACACCAGAGATGACTACAGCTGCACTCTCCAGCTGGAAGTGCAGACAGAGGTTGCTGACTACTAGAGCCTGCTGAATAAGAACTGAAATCACCCAAGCTGATTCTGCCTGGAGTGACGGGCAATTTAGTTTAAGTTATGCAATTGTATTTTCAAAGCTGCTGCACTCCCATGCTGAAGGTGAAGGAAAGCTGGAGTACAAAATGCCATATGCCCTGGGTGCCCCTTGTCTGCTGCTAGTACCAAGCTAGGGAAAGCACAGATCAGGGCCATGTAAGTAGACATCATGATCAGAGCTGGGCAGAAGCTGTCTGAAAGTGCTCACAAACACAACTTCCTTTTTTCTGTTTGTAACTACTACCTCTCCCAGGTATCCTCACCTCTCCTTCTTTCCAAGTTTCTCTTATAAACATCTGTAGAATTCCTCCTTTTCTTTTGGAGGAGGGAGAAAAGGAGAGAAATTTGTGGACAGTCCACAGACTGATGAGCACCCACACAAGCCACTTGTTCATTAAGATATAAAAATGAATGAACCTGTGGAATCTGGGCTTTGGGGGAAATATGGAGGTCACTTGTAAATGGAAATCACCACCCTTAGGAATTCAAAATTCAAAAAGATCCTCAGTCATCTTAGGAATTCTCAGAACTCAAGAAGACCCTCAGTCATCTTATCCAATTTGCCCTATCTTGAGCATGAGGTTGGACCAGATGTTCTCCAGAGTTCCCTTCCAACCTTAGAGCTCTCATGGGCTGCATAGAAAGAGAACCCAGCTCTTATCATCATCTACTGAGCAGGGCAGCATTTCTCTGCCACTGGTGCTAAGAGTCGTATTCTTATATAGAGCACAAAAGAGAGTAGATGCACAAAATAAGGTACATTACAGATTCTCTTAGATGAGGATCATGTCTTTTTTGTAAGTTAGCTCAATGCTGTTTAGAGGGAACTGAGTCCTTCTGCAATTAAATACACCAGAAATGTGAAAATCCTACCTATGTCCTGTGCACAGCATTCAAGTACAACGGTGTTCTGCTCCAGGTTTCCACGTTTACTCTGTTGAGTTGGAGTTGCAAGCACACATCCAAAGCAACCACTATGGTTTGGTATTTTTCTGGCTCCGGGCAGTGTCAGCTCTCTGTTCCATCATCCGTGACGCCGTATTGTTCTGGTGATAGCAGTCAGACCTGCAGCATGGAGGAGAAGCAGCAAGAAAAGACAGGATCTTGTTTCTTTGTGGATGTCTCTGACGTACAACGCAGTAGAAGAGACAACCAGAAGAGGGTTGACATATGGCACAGACATGCAGTCTTGCATGCATAGATTGCTTACCAGAATTTCCCAGGAGGTAACAGCAGGTCAGAACCCTCCTAGAAGGCTTTAAAGATGACGTTAAATGGGCAGTAACTGTAACAATAGACCAAATAGACCTTGGTGCCCTGCAAGGCTAGAGGCATTACACAAACAGTGTTGAAAATTAAGAAGTAGGTATTTTTTTTTATTTTTATAGAACTTGTTCTTCTTTGAACATGGTACAAATGGTGGTGTTAAGGGCAGGCAGCACGAAAGTAGGATTTAGGGCACCTGAGCAATGTTTGCTCTGTCAGTCATTGGCTCACTGTAGTGCCAGGCAAGTCCTCAGCAACTGGACTTGCTCCTCTTGATATAAATGGAAGCAGAATTGGGCTCTCGGGGTTGCTGGGACTCACAGGAAATTGTAAGACTTGGCTTGGTAAAGCACTTCAGAGACTTCGGACAAATGTTGCTTATAAAGCACAAAGTAATATTTATTTATGTATGTATGTATTTATTTATTTATTTATTTGAGTGGTTATTAAAGTAAAACATCCCTTGGTGAAAAGCATTAACACCCAAATCTGGTAGCTGTGGAAATGACAGCTGCATTACTGTTTCCAGCACGGAGGCTGCCCCCTCACCCTCATCCTCAAAGCAGCAATTAGAACAGTGAAATGAATCCTGCTCTAACACTGGACATGGTCCTTGAAAAAACCAGACTTCCTCATGTGTTGTCCATGCTGCAGTGATCTATGTGTGCCCTTTTAGCTGTAAAGACCTAGAAAAGAGATGGCCAGTGGCCCAAATCCAGCCAGTGCAAAACTGCCCTTGCTCTCTGACAGCACTAGAGTTGGGATAAAACCTGCAGTGACTCCAGCATAGCCTCAGGTTCACCTGGTGTGTAGCCTTTGGGGCCGTAGAGAAAGCCTGCGTGGATATGAAGGGTTTTTGCTTCCTGTGTCATTGCACTGCGGTTGAAATCCACTGCTTGGTTAATTTAGCAGAGGGAGAATGGGGAGAGCTGGGAAACAGTGGAAAGAAGGCAGATGGTGGTGGGTGAATGAGCAGGCAGCCTCTAACTGGAGCAGCATGTTTTCCCTAAAGCTCTACTGCAATCTACCTGAAGACTGTCCAAACCTCCCTCTGACAAGGGCATTTCCAGACAGAGAACATTCTGCAGCCCAGGAGACATGTCCTGGCCACTGACTGTAATTACACCTGGGGTCCATCTCTTGCTGCTGACTAAGTTTGACACCTTGGGGCTACAGCTGAACTAATCAACACAAACCTACATGATGGTAATTGGATTGGCAAACTAGTGTTCCTATACTGTGCAGTGTACAGCTCAAGTTTTGAATGTGCAATCTGAGAAAAAATATTTTTTTTCAAAAGACGTTAATCTGTGTATGGATATTTTTTTATTTCTGTAATGGTTTAAGTCCAAAGTCCATGAAATTCAGTGGAGTATATGAGTTTAAAATTGTAGCGTGGAAAATTTAAGTAAGCAGTTTGGGTGGAAGCATGAGAGGTATTTCTTGGGTCTGCATATGCTTCTGTTTATTTGAGAAGGAATTCTGCTGCTGGATTTCTGTAGGAACAGAAATTAAACCATGGTTCCCATGTAAAAAGTACGGCCCTTTTGGATGGGGCTTATTTGGTGTTTTTTCTATTGAGCTGCAGGTTAGGGAGAACTAAAAAAGCAATCAACATGGAGCAGAAACACTGACTAAGGAGCAGTTTCTTTTGGTTGAGCTCTGGAGGAATTTTGGAACCTAATGAAACGCATTTTGTATGTTCAGAAACTCTTGTTTATGTGGATTGTCTAGTTTTTAATGGCATCTGTGCTAGAACTCGAGCCCTTCAGTGCCAGAGAGAGTGCCAACAATCTTACCTGCATGCTTCCTCTTCACCCAAAATTCATCACTAAAATACATTCACTCTGTCAAGATTGAATTTGGCAGATACGTCTAAAAGCTATTAGGAGGAGCAGCTGCACCACCAGTAGTTAATATTTTACAAGGTAAATTCTAAGCCAGTTTATACTAAGTTCTTTCACTACATGAATAAGAGGGATGTGAGGATTAGATTTCTTGCCTTGGTTACCTACTATTTTCCTCTTAGGATGCTTGTGGAGCTCCAGACTCATTCTGTGTTGAAATTTCTCCCAATGCCAGGGGAATTCTGTTCACTAAACAAATGCTGAATATGCAGTGCTCACAGGTTTGAGAGGGGATTTAGTTTGATTTACATCTTTATTAAGCCAAGGCTGGTCAGGGAAGCATGGGAAACAGAATTTGCAATACACAGCCAAGCTTATCATATCCTACCTGAGGACAGCTTCTCATTGCTGCAGTTGTTGCATCAAAGAAAGACTTGCTTTCAGCTGTGGGTGTTCTTCTGCTGGTAAAGACAAAAATGTAGTAGTTGAAATGCCATTTTGAACATGGCTTTTTTTGGTTTGGGCTTTTTTAGGTTCTGTTGGGGTTTTGTTTTAAAGAAATTGCAGGGAGATGTAAGGATGAGATACAAAGCTAGTTAGATGTGGCACATTATGGATGGTAACTGTGTCTTAACACATAGTTGTGCTCTGTGGACCTGGGACTGTTGTTTAGTAGAGCAGCCACTACATCCAGAGAGCAGAGGTACTCTGGAAGGTGCTCTGATCTGTTCTCAGATCACACAGGCTCCCTTTAAAGCAATCAAATGTAAGCTCTAATGCTTTGCTGAGTCAAGGGAATATAGTTGGTTAGGATTGGACTTAGCCTGCATAGTTGTAAAAGAAGGCTGTCATAGGCAAAGAGGAGGAAGACACTGGCTTAGCCCAGTCCTTCTGGAAATCAGCCCTGAGACACCAACTTTACAGCACAGTACAGGGATGTTGTGGTGGGAGCTGACGGAGCCCTACTACGACTAATGCAACTGCTTGGGGGAGTGCAGCAAGCAAGTAGCACCCACTCTAGAGCCAGTACAGAGGCACAGTAAGAAAATTATAATGCTTCTGGAGTCTAGGCAGGCAGCAGCTATTGGTGAGATATTGCTGGGTGATGATTTGAAGAGAAAACACTGGGAACAGGAAAAAAAATGGAAAACTCTTCCAACACAAAGTATCTGGAAACAGGTTCTCCACTTAGGGAGTGCATCCAGAAGTCTGGGGAGGCCAGTCTTCAGACCCTCCATAATGGAATAAGCCCCACACCCCACATGCCTCTTAACACCAGGACATGAAAAAAATTCAGTTCTAGGTCTGACTTCTTTGTTATTAGCTCGTTCTTTGACCATGCATCTTTACTGTGAAACATTACGTTGTTATTGTAAGATTTTAGTCTGAAAGGACCCAAGTCTTTCTCTGGTAACTTGGCACGCATCTACATCCCTGCCATTCAGCAAGGAATCCTCTGCATTACAAAACCACTCTGGCAGTAAGAATCATCCTGTATTACAAAACCAAACTGCCAGTGCTATTTTGTTCTTACGTGCTTTACACAGCTCCCTGCATCTCAGCTCAGGACCTGGCAGTGAGGTAAACTAGTTATCGCCCCCAGCCTAAGTACAAGCAAACTGAAGCAGAAAGAACTGATGTAATTTGCCCTGGGCCATGTTGGCCTCCCTGATCTAGCTGGAGCTCTCACTCACGTCCTCCCTAATCCCCAAGCAGTCTTCTAATTAACCTCCTGGTTGCAGTGGAGGGATATCCCTGTGCCCCTGCTGTGGCAGCTCCCCTGACTCTTGATCTGCAGCTGGTGCTTCACAGAGGATAAACATCTTAAGCTACCAGCCACCACTTCTGGGCATTGCCCCCAAACCCTGAAACACTTTTAAATGGGGTGCCTGAAGGTTACATAAGGCTGCGCTGGGAGCCCAGGACAGGGGCAAGGTGAGAGGAAGAGGTGCATTAGCAGAAATGGGCAGGAGCTACAGATGGAAATGTTAAATGAATGAGTAAACATGGACTGAGTATCCTTATACCAGCCTGGCTAGCTAGAATCACTTAGATCTCTATATATGACAGCATACAATAACACTTTCTTTCAGCACATTAAACTTACAGGGCCCAGTTCATCCCATTAGTTACCTCTCTAGGGCCAGCAGAGTTATTCCAGGAGTGAATACAGTCTAGATATTTTAAACTTTTCATTATTTATGTAAATCACAGTGGCTTGGCAGAGCTTATGCTTTCAAGAGCTCAATGGAAATTTCCTCCTGCCTGAGCAGTACCCAGGCAATGGGATGGGAGGGTCACATATCAGTTGATATTTTTAGACTGGGTGACAAATTTGTCAATACCCTGGTGCTGGACACTGTGTTCCTGGGTGTTTACAAAGCAGTGTCTGCTTAAGCCACTCAGTGCAGCTGAGGGGAAGAGCAGCTGGCACAGAAGTACCTTGTCAGACAGTAAGATAAACAGTGGGGAGTAAGAGATTTGGCTCTTTGTGTATTGGGTGCTACTGGGAATGTTTTGGTTTGTAGGAGGGTGATGTGATAATTTTGTCTCTTTTTTAATCACCTCCAAAGTAAGCTGTGCTATTTTTGACAATTATTTAATGATCTGTAAGAGACAGGAAAAAAAATGAGGAAAGGATCACAAAACACAGATGTGTAGGTATAACTGAAAGCCATTTTTCTTTCCCTCCTGAAAAAAGCTGTACTATGCCAGCAGGTGAAAATTTTGTTAAGTGCCGTGTTGTGTGCAATTTCTTAGACCCTAGGAGGGGACCACTCTGTTCACAAGCTTTGCTACTTACACACCTGTCTCCTGTACGTGCTGACAAGACAGTCTTCATATTTACCTCCCAGCAACAGTTACTTCAAGGAACAGGTGAGATCCATGAACAGGCACTATTTTCACTGCAGTGGGACCACTGCACAGCCGTCGTGGGTGGAGTCGGTCCACATCTGACATGAACCCTGATGCAAGAGTGGTACTTTGTTCTCATCAGGGAATTTCAGCAGCTCTCATCCAGGCATTCTAGGAGCCTCTGCACCATTTTCAGCTTCCACCTGAAGCAGTCAAGCTGTCCTTGTTTCCTAGTTTGATCCTGAGGCTTCTGCACCCGTTGCCTGCAGCTAGGTAGCTGGGGAACTGACCATAGGGTGCAGCCAAGTCTCCCACTTGTCTGCAGAGGCTTCAAAAAAGCTAATTTGCCCTGCTCTTCCTTAAACTGGGGCACATCAGTGCACCAGCAACTACAGGAACTGTCTGAATCTGGGCTTTGCGTGGCATAGATTGAAAACCCGCAGAAAAACTGAGGTGGTGTGGCATAGCAAAAGAGTGCTACTGTTTTATTTTTAATTATCAAACACCACTGCTAATTTACTTCCCCTGCATTGCTTTCCCAGACAGTACCATGAATGGGGCAAGCATTAACAGCCCCGGAGGAAGTGCTTAGCTGTTGCCCTCCCCACTTAGATCTCTTAGTAAGAGGTGTCCCTCCTTGCCTGAGAGGGGAGCTTTCCTTTCTGCGATTATCACTGCATCATGCACAGGTGCTCTGGGGACAGGCTGGCATCCTAAGATACATCCATCCTTATCACCACTATCACCAGCTTCTCCTTCTGACCTGAACTCTACCAGTAAATTCATATCTAGCTCATATAGGTCTGCATGACCTGTCATGACAGGAATTTTAGATGTGTTGTAACAGCTATAAGTCATGATGTTGCTTTTTCTGTTAGCAGTTTCACCTGCTGCTGCTCAGGAGGAAGTAAAGCCAGGGAAGATTGTTTCCGTAAACCAGAGGTGACCTGCCTGGTGTCAGAAGATGGTAGGCAGGTAGGCAAGCTGAGAGCTCCAGGGCTTCATGCAACATTAGAACACCTGACATTCTAGGTTAGCTGTAGATATACTCCATATCCCTTTTCATGGTAGCTGTCACTCCAACTTACATCTCTTGGGTGCTGTGAGTTTTCTGTGATTCCTACAAACTTTCAAAAAACCTGCACAATCTGTTTGTAGAATCAGGTATTTCAATGCATTTTACTTACGGTTCCATCAAAAAAAATGTAGAAGTAGAGATTCCTGAAGGCAATGACATTCACACCCAGAGCTACTGTTCTCCCTAAGTGTCTCTGATCAGACTGCACTGTGCTACTCCACAGATTTCTTGCAGCTCCTGGGAACCTGCAGATCCCTCCCTGCAGACACTGTACCATAACGTAGGTGCCATGTGAGTCAGTCACAGTCTGCAAGTCCCCAAATGCACAGAAAATTTGCTGTAAGTTACCAGGGGAATTGCTGCAGAGTCTCCTGGAACCCGCAGGGCCCTTTCCATCCATCCTGACGCCAGTGCTGTATAAACTCCAGTGCTGTACAGTACCTGCTGACCCAGTAATGCTGTCTGAGTCCTCTCCATGGCAACGCTCTGCAGTGTCCTCAGGTACAGGGAGGCATCTTGCAAGCAAGCAAGGCTGGCCAGGGAAGTTGATGAATCTGATGTATAGAAAATAATTTTAGCCTAAATATTTCCATAGGGAAACTGGCATCACAAAATGACTCCCCAGAGGAAATGAAAGAATGTCTGAAGAAGAAAGAAATAATAAAATGAGTTATTTAAATATCCTTAAAACCATAGGAGACATGATTTATATGTCTCATGCAACAGATGTACGTGGCCAAGCAGCTTCACACATTTAGGTACCCTCAGGGAATGAAGAACAGTGTGTAGGACCTCAGGCAAGAAAGGAATGATGTTTTCCAACAAGAGTTAGGGTTGGCCAGAGTGGAAAATTGTAGAAAAAAATGTTCTAGACATCTCCAATTATGATGGCTCTCAGCAAAGAAACATGTCCTAAATGCATGGTAGGAAGTAAGGATGGAAAAGAGAAGCCAGGGATAAGCACATACAGGACTTAAGCAAATATATAATATAATGAAAATAAGACTGGGACCCTACATGAAAGTCATGATGAATTGTTAATTGTTTTAGGTCTCCTTTCTGTTGAAGGCTCCTCTGTTACAGCAGCAGACAAATGCCTTCTGGAGCACCCCAGCCCAGTGGCTTCCTCTACCTCAGGCCTGCATGGGTGCTGCTTCAGGCATCTGTCAGGCAGCACCCCGCAGTGTTAGGAAGGAGCCTGAGCTAAACCACCTCCCTTTGGGCTCTTGGGCAGCAGCCAAGTGTCCCCAGGGTTCTCCTGTGAAGCAGAGGGTGGTGAGGAGCACCTCTTTTAGTATTTGAATCTGAGCTGGCAGAGAAAAGGTTTTACCTTGTGTCAGTGCTAGGATCAGGAGGATGAGCTAAGAAGAGGTATGTATCTCAAGACCACAGGATGAAGAAGCACTTTTCTACTAAAGACTGTTCTAATTCTGCCTTTTTTTTGGGGGAGGGGAGGGGGCATTGGAGGGGGGCTTGGCTGGTTTTTTGGGGGGGTTGTTTGTTTAGGGCTTTGGGGTATTTTTTGGTTTTTGTGGGGTTTTGTTTGTTTGTTTTGGTTGGTTGGGGGATTTTTGTTTCATTTTCTTTTATTTTTCTTTTTAAGTTGTTCAGTTTTTTCTTCCTCAAAGACCAAATTCAATATCAAGCTGCCAGGGTTTGGTAGAGACCCATAGCATGCCCATAGTCCAGTTCTCATTAGGGAACTGGATTGCTGGCTGACAGTGTTCCACAAAGACCAGATCCATACCCGCCTGTATTTGTAAGCAACCATTTCAATTCAGCCACCAGACCCGGGGTTGGTTCCTGCCTGCTAAGGTCAATTGCCCAAGGGCAAGCACATGGTGACAGCTAGCACATTCCTGTGTCCAACAGAGGTGGCACCACAGCCAGAGGTAATCTGAGGCTGGGGCTGTTTCCAAAGAGAGCAGGGATCTCGTGAAAGGGAAAAGCCAGATTAAAGGGGAATCATAATCCTTAACTATGCAGTGACAGCCTGGGAAGAGAGGATTGCTCAAAAAGCCCAAGGGTCTTCCCTCAAGAATGATAGTGCCTCACTGCTGGCAAGATGCATGTGGGCTCATGTCTCCACTTCTTCTCTGGCAGGGGCAAGAAACAGAATTACAGCAAAAAGCAAGGGACAGAAGTCTGGCTGTGGGGATGAAACCTCCTAGGTGAGACCCTGTCAGTCCAAGCTCTCCCCGATTTCATTTGCAGACAGAACCTTAAATACCACTGGAAGAGTGGGCTCCAACCCTCAGTTTGTACAGCCTGAAACCTGGTCGTGCACCCATTCTCTGATGCATTTGCTGCACTTACTTGGAATAAGGCAGGCTTGTGGGGCTTTCCAGCATGCCAGCTGCATGCTTCGCAGCCATATCCCAGCCACAATTTTGAGGCAACGGGAAAGGTTATATCTCACTCTTTCCCAGTTCAAATCAGCAGGATTAGTTGTTTATTCAGGAGTCCCTTCCCCCACTGGCAGGGAAAATAATTATAAACCTCCTTTTTATATATGCCAGCTAGCAGACAGGATCAGTACGCAAAGGGACACTCTGATTTCTGACATGCCTAAGTCCTCAGACAACTGTGGGGTTTTTGTACCATATGGCTCTATCACTTGACAAAATAGTGCCCTAGATAGGCTGTTTATTTTCCAGTCTGCCACCAAATTAACTTAGGAGGATGGGCCCATACAGCCTCAGTTTCTGCATTGTTGCCACCATTTCTGAGGTCTCCAGTCCTATTGTAAGCCACTGTATTTTTGCAGCCCCTCCTGCCCCCCCCCAGGACCAGCTACCAAAGGGATTAAACACAGCGTGTTATCTATTGCAGTGGCTTAATCACTAAGCAAAGCACTCATCCCCTGACCACAAGGTCAAGGAATTATCTTCCTGATAGATAACGCAGCCAGGGCTTGGAACAAAATGAGGAGCTGAACTGTCATTGCAAGCTCACAGGACACAGTTTTATTGCTGTTTCTGGGGAAGTAATGCTACTAAGAAGCTATGGAAGTGCAGCATGACTCTTCTCATCTGCCCCAAAATGTTTTTTGGTGTCAGGGGATGATAAACACAGCAAAAATGGTATTCAATTTTGAGTATTCTCTTTGAGTATCTTCCTCTCTTAAACACCCCTTATTCCAGACTTGTCCCTCTGAGAGCAAGGGGTTTTGATGGCTGGATGTTTTTGGCACCATGTACTAAAGGGACTGAAGAACTAACTGAGCAGTAAGACTGGGCCAAAAGAGAAATTACCTTGGGAGAAACATACATATCTAGAAATACAGTTTCAGAGGACACAGATTATACACATCAGTTTCAGCAGAAGGTGGTAAGTCCTATTCCCGTGTAAGCTGGCCTGTTAGGGGAGAGCTGCAGGGCCTACCAGCCCCACAGCTCACTGCACTGCGAGTGGGCAGCTCACACCAATGGGGGGAAATGTTCTTCATTTGAGATTTAAATATAGAGAGCCCAGTCTGCTGCCACCATAAAAGAGTGAGGAAAACTCCTGACACAGAGAGCTGCAAAGTGAGGCTCTTACTAGGTCAGCACAGGGCATCAGCTCCCACAGCATTGGCGTGAGTGCCTCAGGTCCCTCTGCACAGAGCCAGGCAGGATAAGCCATGGTCTCCTGCCTGGGGACTGCCAAGAGCAGCACCTTTTCATAGAAGGGGAAGGTGTAAACTGAGATTACAGAAAAAGGCTGAGAGGATGAGGCTCTACCTGAAGCTGGGTAATACAAATATCTTGCAGCTTTCCAGGTGACTTCCTCACATACATGACAAGAATTTCAGAGGAGGAATCCTTGTCTCTACAACAGTCTAGGTCCTGAAGACTCTGGTTGAAATTACACATGTGCTAAATCTTCCTTGTTGTGCCTTTCAAAAGCAGCTAAGCAGTCAAATGACATCTTCTCACCTCCCTCAGCACATCTTGCCTTTTGCAGTCCAGCTGCTCCCTAAAGGGCCTAGTTGTTGCCATTTGTCTGTGAAACATTCACACCCTGCCAAGTCTGTGTGCCTTACCTGTGAACAGCAAAGGCCACACTGCAGCCAGGGGCACTGCTCTTCTCCCTCATCTCACCAGGAGATGCTTCCTGCAGCCCCGGTGTGAAATGTGAGAGAAGCAGCTCCCACCTTAAAGCACAAGATTAACACAGCTTAGCAAATTTCACTGTTCTTCAGCTATAAATCAAAAATAAAAGTGTTTTTTATTACTTTAGCTCAGAACATGAAGGGTCTGATTGTCTCTGAGATGTCTGTCTCTGTTAAGCTTGGTGGATCCTTCAAAGAGCTGAGGTTATGTGCATGCTGTTCATCCTCCTGGGACAGGGCACAGGTATCAGAGCCCTTTCCATACAGCCACCTCAAACCTAACAGCTAAGGCACAGCAGAGACACAGGCAGGACTGGCAGGCAGGGTAAGTAACCTGCCTGCCCTGTAAGGGGCCTGGGTGAGTTAGCTGCAAATAAAGGTCCTTTTTCCCTATCTCTTATCTCAGGCAAAGGCTACAACACCCCACAGTGCTCTGTGGAAAACAGAGCGCTAATAAAGCTTTACATTTTCCACTCAACTGCTGCTCCTCGGCTTCCCTCACTTTCCCACCTGCATTTCTCTGTGCCTTTGAGAAAATCTGACATTATGTATTTTCTACATTGTTCTTAATTAGGGAAAAAAAAAATCTCCTTCCATTAAGAGATTCTCAAGAGCAGAGACAGGGGGACATGCACTGAAAACCATCTGCCTTACAGTCTGCCAGGGCCCCTCTCCTCAGTGTCTCTCCCATGGCCATTGCCCCTGCAGCCCCAGGATCTGCAGAAAGCCAATCCAAGCCTCAATATCACTTTGTCCATAGCAGAAAGCTGCTGCACTACCCCTTCAGAAAAACCACATCTCTCTTCTAGAGCATGTGAAGGAAAGGAACCCTTTTAACCACATGGAAATCAAGCACTGCCCTACCTGTCTTGTGTGTGCTTCTCACCACAGGGATGCAGCTGTGAAGTGCAGCTGGGTACACAATCCAGATCTTGTTCTGACCAAGATACAAGGTGCTCCCCAGAAAGGGAAATGGTTGCATGGGTCCACCAGGTCAGCTGGGGAATGGCATGAGCTGCTTTCTCCCATGGAGCTCCAGCCTAGTACCTCTACTTACTAGTTTTTCCATTTCATTTTCATCTCCTCCCTACAAGTACACTTTAATAATGACTTCTCTACATTTCTATCACGCTCCAGATGACAGTATGGCCACCAAAAACAGGACCATCTCTTCCAGAGGATTCACCAACCTTCAGCCTCCAAAGGTTACAGTACCTAGCCTGGTTAACAATTCATCTTCCCCCAAAAATGGTCCATACACGTTTAGATAGAAATAGCTCTTGGAAAATGTATGCAAATATAGCCCCTCTAGTAGTAAATCTAGGAACCTGGGACAGCAACTGCTTTCCTTCATCTCCCCATTAGTGGTACCAGATCCTGCCTGCTGTGTGAGATGGGCTCCCTCCCACTAAGCCCCCTGGTTCCTCTCCTTCCCCTTGCTCAAGCACTGCCAGCAGGGTTTGTCGGGTTTCCCTTGGGAACTCCTCTGCCTTCTGGCTCTCAGCATGCAGCCAAGCCTGCTGGCTGTGTGTAGGAATGTGTTGGTCCAGCCAGCAGTTATTGCAGGTGGGGAAATCCCTGATGTATGCCAGAGATGACATGCTGCAGATCCTGTTCCCATGTCTTTTTTGCCATAGATTAAGAATGGCACTAAAATTCACCCTGTGATAAGTAGGTGAAACATACTTGTCTGTGGCAAGCAGAAGAGATTAAGGCTGTTTTCAATAAATCTCTGAAGATTAAGGAGAAAGGAGATTCCATAAAATAAAATCTGATTTGTGTTTGGCACAGCTGTCTATCTAAAGATGAGTACCCACATCCTACTTCTGTACAATTCACATTTCTCCACACACAGTCTCCAGAAAGTGAGCTGAAGTTATGGCTTTACTGCTGTTACTAGCATCCCTAACACGGCAGGCTGTGATATCAGGGCTGTGGGGATGGCAAATACTGACCCATTTCTCCTTAGAAAGGAGACAGGATTAATTTCACGTTACCTTGGGAACTCACACCCTGCTATGGCAAACATCACATGAACAGGCAGAGAAAAAGCTGAATATAGTCCTGTCTGTCCTACTGTCTTCTGACCTTATACAGCACAGCCTCCTTCTTCCATAATTGATGTCTCCTGCTGCAGAGACAGCCACAGCTTCTGATTGTCTGGCTATCCCATTACAGCAGTAGTAAGTGCAAGCCCATTATTCTGCAAAACAATTTAAATTAATTCAGCCTAAAACCAGGAAGCCCTTCTTTTTAACACCACCTCTCCCTTGCTGCACTGCAGCTACAAGAAGTCAGCAGCTCTATCCCTCCATTTTCCCCATGAACCCATTGTCTGGGACACACACGACATCTCCTCCAAGGAAACAGTTTCTTTCTTTTTGTCAGGGACATTCAGAGATACTTAAAACATCCCCGCTGCATGTAAGACGGATGTCTTTCCAGGGCTCTTAGGATATAGCTGCAGTCTGTTAAATCATGCAGATAGGAAAATGTTGAGGAAATTTCTGGCACACCAGCTGTCTGACCTGACTTATTTACATGGTGCTAGAGCTAGGAAATGCACTAGTTTTATAGCCCTTGTGATTTGAGACTGTTTTTCCAGGGAAAAGCAGCAGCAAGGAAAAGGGCACATCAGGCTTTCTATGTGCTTACCTTCAGAAACCACATTATCCCGAGCCTCATGCCCCAGCCCCTGCTCTGGGACATGCTGCTTTCTCCCTTCCCCAGCATGGGAGCTGCGTGCCCAGCCGTGATCACAGAGAGCTGCCACCACTGACCCTCTTCCAGAGCAGCTGGGAAGGTGTTCAGTCTTTAGCAGGTTGCTGAAAATCTTGGAAAAGCTGAGGCCACCGCTGACCTGGCAGCTGTGGAGTGGAGGCACAGATGTGTCTCTAATGCAGGATTAACTGGCTGCTGTCCTTGCCAGGGCTCTTTGCCCATGCACAGCTTTCTGTGTGGGTCTGGCAGTGCAGCTACAGTAGAGATACATCCTCCAGGGCCACCTTCAGTTACAAAACACACCGAGCTTCATCTGAAAGTAAAACTCTCTGGTCTGCTCTCTGCCTCTGAGGAAAAACCAGAAATTAATTTTGGACAAATTATTTTCAGGGAAAACAATAAAAATAAATTAAAAATAAACTGATTATGAAATACTTCTTTGACTAGATGACAAGCTCCTCTGATTGAAGGTCCAGTGGAGGGGACTGGTTCCTCTGCCTGCCCCTCGCCCCTCTGAAACACACTGGGATAGGACCTGCACAAAGACCCCGAAATGGCTCCTGCTGCACGTCCGAGGTGAGGGGACACCTGGCAGCACCCTGCCCAGCTCTGTTCCCACATGTGGCACACAGCCATATGTGAGGTGGGCTGTGAAGCGGGGAGGGAAGGTGCCTGGTTAAGAGCCCGGGGTGTTCACTGCCCATCGCTGTGCATTTTCTGCATGAAATGCTCAAGTCGGAAAGACTTTGGAGCAGGATGAATTATATTTCTAGACAGGAAGCCAGTGTTATGAAAAAAGCATGAGCAGCTATGAGGGCGTGTCTCACCTCCTTTGCACTCCAAGGAGAGCAGCTGCCCCATCTCCACCATGGCAGAACTGTCCTCCCACTGTTCCTGTTGTTGCAAACCCCACCAGGGTGAGGCTAATTCCCACCTTGGAGAGACAGCCCCAGCTAGCCAAAGAAGAATAAACAGAAAGCTGAGGGAGCAGCCTGGAGGGGAAGGTGAGGAATAGCCAGCTTACAATCCTGTTCAAAGCTAGGGAGAGCTGGATAGACAGGAAAGGGTGTACAGTCACTGTGTAAAGCAGTCTTTGTTTGCTAGCTTTGTGATCCTCTTCAAGTACAGACAGGATGGAAACTCCGGCTGTGGGCAGTGCACCAGAACGAAGGCCCAGAAGCTTATTTCAGGTCTATTCCCTCCTGTCTTCATTCCTTCATGGACACTTCATTCCTTTGCAGGGTTTTACCCACAACAGCTATTTTTTGCTTCCCTGGTAGGACTGTTTTTCTTTCCCATTCACCTGGAAAGCGACTGCTCTCTCTTGCCCTTCTCTGCTTCCCTGGTCTGGGAATGAAGCAGAGCCCACACACAGCCCCCCTGAGAGCCAGGCTACACTTAGGAGCTGAACCAGGTGCTTATAGCAGAGCACTGTGGGGGTCAAGATCAGACGATGCTCTTCTCTCTTCACTCCTGTTCCCAGTAGCCTTTCCTAAGGCTGGCTCACTAAATTGCTTCTTTCCATTCTGCTGCAGAAACCTTGGTGGCAAGTTCTGCCTCAGCCTGCTGGAATCCAACAGGCCTGAGGTGCAGGAGCAGCTCAAGCTGTGGGCGTGGGGCTCTCTGCTCCCGGGTGGCCGCAGAGCTGCAAGCTGAGCTCATGCCTACTTGCAAGGGGAAGCCAAAGGCTCCCATGACATGGAGACGCTATGAGTGTGTCAGGAGGGGTATCATGCACATCCTTTGGGGCATCTGAGGGTTCTCCCTGGATCCACAACCACCACCACTGTTTCTGAACAGGCCAAGAGTAATTCTATGCCAGCACCAGGAGCCAGCCACATGCT
Source organism: Trochalopteron elliotii (assembly GCA_024734555.1). Taxonomy (NCBI): domain Eukaryota; kingdom Metazoa; phylum Chordata; class Aves; order Passeriformes; family Leiothrichidae; genus Trochalopteron; species Trochalopteron elliotii. The sequence continues at coordinate 1,961,709 of JANPWX010000059.1, forward strand.
AAAAGTGGACTAATTGTGCACATTCTCTTCTAGTTCCTTCAGCATCAGCCAGGGCAAGAGACTAAAACGTTTCCTTCTCCAAAGAAATTAATTTTCCCTTACTGCAAGGCTTCAAGCTTCAAATACAGTGTATCCTGCTACTCCTTCTTATCCAAGCTTGATATATGTGATAAGCACAATTATTTTACCCATCTGTGATACCTTTGAATGGCTGAGAATTTTCTGTCCTCATTTTAGAGCCCACGTTCCCCCTACACAGGCAGGAAATATAGCTTTGCCTGCACATTCTTTCTCTTAATCTAAAATAAGTTCCACATTAAACTACACTTAATCTGTATTGGTGTAAGGGAGAAAACCACTGCAAGAGAAATTTAGGAGAAGGAAAAGAAGCAGAAAGAAAAGCAGCCTTCACTGCCATTCCTCACATCCCTTCATGGGTTGCAGCATCTCTCTGAAGTACCACACACTTGATCAGAGAAGGATCTAGAGGGCTGCTGCTCCAGGTTAGCGTTTCTGAACATCCAAATCCCTTGAGAGTTACAGGAATTTCCAATCTCTTCCAGTCCACGTTTAGATACCCAAAACATTTCCAGCACCTTTTCAGTCCCTTAAGCAGCCTCTGTGTAAAAAAGCTACCCACAAAGAATAACTCTAAGTGTATCCCTGAATCCCAGGGATCATATTCCTGCATCACAGGGCATGTCTCATGTAAAATGGGGAGAGGGAAAAAGGGCCTTAGCTGCAGACTCCTTTTCTCTGAGCAGCTGGGGCTGGACTCTTTGGTTGGATTCAGTAAGATTTTTGCTTACTGCAAAATGGAACAGCTGTCTTCAGGTTATTGCAATGTACTTGCCATAGCACACACTTTGTTTTTGAAGCACACTGACTATCAGCAGTGCTCCATCTTTTAGTCACACCTGCTGCACTCCTACCTTTCAATCTCCTTCCTCTTGAAGCCTTCTCACCTCCCCATCAACCCGAACAAGCATGTGGTGTGCCTTTGGCAGAATCAGGAAAGGAAAGGAGAAATTAAAACAGTGGCTACTCCCAAGCAAGTTACAATCCAATCAGTCTCTGGCAATCTTTGCATTAAAAGCTTGCTCCTTTACTTTGCTACAAAAGCCACAGCATTCTCACCTTCTTGCTGTGTCATTTTTATTGTGATAAGATTTGTGCACCTAAAAGCACAGCCCATCTCTGCCACCCAGGGACCTTGAATGCTCGGTGAGCTGTCCCAAAGAGAGTTCTGCTGAACATGCTATTGCCCTGGTCATGGCTGGGCTTTCAGCAGTGACAGACACAAACCTCCAGCCTTACTCCATCTCCAAGGCTGAGAGCCAGAACCTTTTTTGAACAGGGCCTAATTCCATTGCAGGGAGTCGGTTTTCTTACACCCACCACAAACAGCTTGTTTTTAAACCCCCTTATTAACATGGAGATGTCAAAAATATTAATTCATGTTTTGCAGAACTTAGATAAACCATCCCCCCCCTCCCCCCCCCCAAATAAAAAACTGAACCTGTTTTCCTCGTGCTGGAAAGGCAGGGGCTGCATCTCCCATGGGCAGCCACTGATGTGTGGAGGAACAGGGAGCTCTCTCCCATCCCAAAATTAATGATGAAGAAACCAATGAGAAGAGCAGCTCTAGGAGAGGACATATTCCACCACTCTTGGGTGGTTTCCACAGAGAGGTCTGAGGCAGTGGTGCAGTCAAGAAGAACTCAAGGGTAAGCAGAGTTTACTTAGTATTTTAAGCAATGCAAAGTTTGCACTTTTCAGGATACAGCAAAATAAGAGCACACGACCCTGCTGAGTTATTTATTGCAACACCTCTGAGTTAGAAAAAGGTGCCTTTGTTACCCCCACAAAATTGCCTTTATAATTTTTCTTCCTTTGAAGTGCCAGATCTGCCAACACTGAAAAAACCTGAAAATCTGTATGTTGGTTCAAGCACTACAGTGCATCCTGCAAAGATCAGGAAGGTCTCACAGACCTGAGTACGCGGTTGGATCTTTTTGCATTTTGGCTATGGAGTTAAGCTTGCAGTAAGAAGTGTTACTTAATATAGAAAAAGGGCTGTTATCTCAGAGCACAGAAACGCACTGCAGGTTTTCCAACAAACCGCACATAGTGGCTGAACTCATGGTGACTGTCACCCCAGGAGGCCACCTCAGACCCGGCTCTCAGGTGACTCACTACAGCAATTCCTCTGGCTTGGTCATTTCACCCATTCAAAGCCATGCTCCGACTAGGTGAAAACTGCAGAATTGTCCTTCTGCATGAGGAAGAAGATGCCAGGATTAATGCATCCTTCACAGGCACACCAGCACCAGGGAGCACCGAGTGTCCAGGCAAGCCCCTGCCTTGGACAAGACTTCCAGAGCATGGGCCACTTTACTGGGAGCAAGCTTCTCCTTACTAGATACAACATCAACCAGCTTCTGTCCCTCTAATAACCACAAAATGTGACTGCACTGAAAAGATTCAAAACAGACTATTCCTATGGAAATCTATCATCTTATTTCCATAGAGATACGCTAATATTACACTAAGTCGTAAGCAGAAAGCCTGCCTACTATCTGGAGCTTAAAAAAAGCCATACTTTGTCGCTGAAAACCACTACCAGCCTATGTCCCTTGTGTGCCATGCACAGCAATGCACAACATGCACCAGCAACCGTTTATCCTTTATTATTGACTTCTGACCCCGAGGGCAATTTCCATTTCTTATCCACTTTCTCTGCTTTAGAAGCACCACAGGTTGGGGACAGCAGGGCTAGAGCTGCCTTCCTTTCTCTGACATTTACTTCTGTGCAAGAGCAAAGCCTTGGGGCAGTGGGCACTTCAGCAGGAACCACTCTTCTTCACTAGGGACTGAAAGAGCCTGTGCATCTTACAAGGAGGATGATGTTAACCTTTAAATCAGTTAACTGAACCTTTAACAGGAGCCATCCTTCACACCTTGAAAGGTAGCCAAGACAATGCAGAGGAGAATCAGTAGGCTTCACACTTGGCAGTGTCTCCAACAGGAACAACAGGGAACGTCTTCAGAGGGAAAAGAAGTTCCCAGGTGTTACCCAGAATGTGGAGGTAGTGAAGAATGGCCTCATGCTTTTCAGAGCCAGTCTAGCTGTTCTGCAACTCCTGAAGTGAAATCTTAAAAGTGTAAACCATCCCATATTTTCTTCTGTCCTCAGACACAAGAGAACAAGTTAGAGAGCTCTTCTCATTGGAGGAAGTTATTACCTCATTCCCAGTTTTCCCAGTAGAAGAAAGCAATCTAGGATTGATTACTAGTGGAGGTTATTTGAACAGAGGTGAATTGCTCCCTAAGCCATTTTCCTGTTACTGCATTGCGTTAAAAATACGCAGAGAACATTGAAATCAGTAATTTCTGTGTCCTTTGAAAGGAGACAGTCACTTAATTAAGATGCTGTGGTGCAGCTCCGTGCTGACTCTGCCAGGGAGATTACAGGGTAGATTCCTGTGCAGCAAGGAATGACTGATGGAAAGCATCTCCTCACAGGTGGCTCAGGGCACATCTTGCTGGTTACACACAGAGTTGTTCACTGATGTCAGGTAAGCAAGTAGGAGCTTTCTACTTCAGATGTGATGCATTCTGCTTTAACTTCAAACACAAATTAAAAGTGGAAGTGGGTAGCCAGGGTGAAAGCTTTTTCCATACAGCCAATCTTTCTCAGAGGTGATGTTAAGCACGTAGCACAACAACTCAGCGAAGCAGAGGAACTGTGCTGGCAGTAAATGAGAGTGTCACAATGATTTGTTTGAACTCCTGTAGAGACAATTTAACATCATTTTGGTGACAGTGCATCAAGAACACACAAGAATTCATTCTAGTGTCAGCATAACTTTTATTTACTTATTGCTGTCAATATGCACAGTAAAGGAAGACCTGATGTGGCTACCTCCTGCATACAATACTTCAGAAGAGTCAGATATTGTGGCTTTGATGGTAACAGAAAAAAAATGCTGTATCCACAGGCCACAGGGTGATTTCCCTAAGTGCCTGAATTATAGATGCATTCCCTAGCTATCCTTTATTTTGTCCCTTCCATCATCACCTAATATAGACCTTGTAACTGGAAAACAGCTAGAGATGATATGGGAACAGCATAAAGGAAAAAACTATTTCTGTATTGCTTTATCACAGCCCTTCAAGCCTTGTAGGAGCAAGAATTGATTTGTGGCATTCTAGCATATAAACACAAGTAGATAAACCACAGAAGGATCAGGTATACTAAGGCAGGATGGCAACAATCTTTTTCTACCCTACGACCTATTATCACAAAAGCATCATCCTTCAGAGCTGGATCCTCTGGTTGGATGAAACCTCCCAATGCCAGCAGAAGGATACTAGTCAGAATATAGTCAGTGACTGACTGAAATGGGAAGTACAGGCTGTGCTCTCGAAGCTTTTCCTCTGGTCACACTAGAATGATTCCATCCAGGAGCATTACACTGTCACAAGATGATCCTCTACCCAGCATTAACGCCTCTCCTCAGGCTGGTAAGCCAAGGCTTGCTTCCCAGCCTCATTCTTGACTTTTCCCTAGGAACAACACTAAACTGGTAGGGAATTATGTAGGTGGCCAGAAGCCAAAGGCAGTGAGTGAACACTGTCACAGTCTGAATGGGACAGTAGCAAGCAACTACCTGTGTGTTACTGGACATACATAATATCCAGGGGTCCTGATGCCATGAAAGGTACAGTAAATCTGCACTTTACCACTCCCTAACCCCTAACTGTACTTCTGATGCTAACTTTATTCACCTTTGTATTGTCTATTTCTTTATTTCCAAATTAATACGCAGGAGAAAACAGGGAGTCTACTCCTAGTGTGCTTATCCTGTGCTTTGTAAGCAGCAGGCAGTGCTGTTTCTACAGCATGGGTAATTACTAGCCAACTGCTTGCTTCAAATAGGTGGGAGAGGCTGCAAGGGGGTCCACAAAGTGACTCCCCTCCTGTACTCCTCTTCCACAGCCCTGACAGCTTGCCTGAAGTAGTAGTGGGTTTTGTTGCTGGACAGTCCTCACTCTTCTGCCCTCCAACTCATTTTACAGAGGTGTTGAGAAAGCCATCAAAACTGAGTCAAAGGCTTCTTCACACTGAGGAATAGATAGCCAATACCTAACACCTTCCCTAGCACACATTCCCCTGTTCTGACACAGCTAGATATCCCAGTGCGAAAAATGGGCAAAGGTGGCCCTGGAATGTTCTGCCCACCATTAATACAACAGAATCCTCCCTCCACCTTGCACTGATGCCACTGAGTTACCTATAAGCTCTTCTCTGTACATGATCCTCCTTGGACCCAAATCCTCAGCATCCTCTTGTTGTCTTCATCTTGTGTTGTTGCTGTTTGCTTGAAATGACATAGCATCAAGACAAAAGTTTGGCCCTGTGTTTGATACTTTTGCCTGTGCTTGGGAGGCTGGGACTGCTGCAGTCTTCAGGAAACGTGCCCCACTGAAGGCTGATTGACTGAGGGTGTGCAGGGAGCCATCTCCGAGAGGGCATCAGGCAGAGCAGGGTGATCTGTGTTCAGCTGAGGAGATTACACCAGCTGGAACATAGGCTGCTAAAGGCTTCCTCAGAAGCACTTGTGTTTGGCAGACACACTAGACAGGGAAGGAAAGGAGAGGCACTTCCTAAGCTACGGTCTCTGGTTCACTTTAACACCAACTGTGGCATCTTGGCAAAACATGGCTTAATGTAAGCAGCTGAAGCAAACGGGTCTGGAGTGACCAGCAGAGAAGGTCCACCAGGCTGCAGGAGCACTCAAACTAAAGCAAAGCCAATAACTGAAGGGATTGCCCACACACAACTCTCCTCCACCTTCCCCACCAAATGCCAAATCTCCCTTCCGAGCCTAGTGCCCAAGGCTGTAACTTTTGCAGAGCTGAATGGCAGGTTGATCTCAGAAGCCTCCTCCCAAGAAGAGTCACTTTTTGTCTGCTGAAGCAGAATCCTTTTGTGACCTCATGATTTGATAGATAGTTTTCCTGAAGCGCTGGTCCCGGCTTAGTCTTTTGGCTGCTTCTTTCAGCTCTTCAATGTTTTCTGCTTCTGCATGGGAGAAGATGAAGGACTGGGACTGTTTCACTGAAACAAGAACAGCACAGAAAGGTAAGCACTCTCCATCAGGGACGCAAACTGTAGGTAAAGGTTCACTAGAGTTCACAGGCCACGTGACCAACATGACTGACCCTAACTCAATCAGTGATTAGGCATTCTGATGAAGTCATTTAAATATGTTTTTTTAGGGGCCCAGGACCATCACAGAAGTTTAGCTTTCAACATATATAAAGAAATGGGCGACAAGTACACAGGCTCAGTGCCTGCTCTCTGGGAAAGGACGCCCCAAGTAGCACTGTGGCTCCATTCTACTGCTAAGGAACATGAAATACAAACAACATTTGCAGACTTTACTGCTCTGCCAGCCCCATCAGCACATATCTGCTCCTGCAGGGTATCAAGTAGAAGGCTGCCCAACACCCACTGTCATTCCACGAAGCGCTGGTTCTCCGGCAGCGGAAGCGGCAGCTCTTTATGCGGCGAGTGGCAGCCTTGTGAATGTACACGGAGTTCTTCATGATCACAGGCATCTTGGCCTCCAGCTCAGCGTTACGGATGCACTCCTCAAAGAACTCTGGGGAGAGAACACCACCGTAGCAGTGATGGGACAGACACTCCAGCAATGAGCCAGTCACAAGGGACTGCACTCAATGGGCTGAGCCAGGTAACAATGGCCTTCATGAACAACAATCCAAAAAGCTCCAGAATATCATCAGAAAGAACATTTTCAAATGTTAGTTTTCAAAGTGACAAAAACCTCCAGTTCCCAACAAATGCATACTCAAATTTGGAAAGAACTGCAGCCATCCATTCCACATCAGTAGTTCTCACAACTGCTCATGATTCAACTGCCAAAAGCCTTTGATGTAGTGATAAAACTTCTCAACTCTGAAGCCTTGCTCATCATACTTTCTTTGAAGGACTTCTAAAACCAGTCAGGTCTAACTGGGAAAGGAAGGTGTTGGCAACACCAGCACAGGCACACATGTCCAGGCCACACATGGTAAGGGATTTCTTAATAGCCTAGCAAATACTAGCACATAGTTACATATATTATGGGCTCCAAGAAAAGCCCCATGTCCAAACTCTAACATTATTCTCCCTTATCTGCCACACAAACTGCTTTTCCTGGCCCATTTCTCCTCTTATGGTCTGACCAGTGTCTATTCTGCCACTCCAGTCTCGCTGTCCTCCTGCCTGTTGCTGGTCCCTTGCTGTTCAAAGGCATCATGAGCTAATGAGCCCAAACTCTTCTATAAAGGGCAGGGCAGAGGTGCAGGAACCACTTGGAAGGACTGAGGCAATCTGTGCTGGGGCTAATGTTACAGGAAATACTGTTAGTCCGTTATTTTCTCTAGTGCTCTGCTCATCAGTACATTTTTACTCTTTTGAAGAAAATATCCCCCAAAATCTAAGGTTGGAAATATCAGGAGACATTCAGTACCAGTTACTCATTTACGCCCTATGAAGCTCTACTTGAATGCTGACCTCAACACATCCTCTTTAGCTCTGTTTTCTTACCATGGCTCTGAGCCAGTGGGATGAAGTTAAGAATCATGACTGTTTTTCTCCATTTAGAAATCTTATGTAGAAACTACTGAATAATACTTGTTTTATTTAAATATATATAAATTATAAGTATGTGAATAGATATAAAACTATTTATACATTTATTTATCCCTATTTACCTAACAGTGCTCAGAATATCACAGGACTTTTTGACTTTTCTGTATTGGCCCAGTACATCCACCCTTCACTGAAATGAAGCCTTAACTGTACAGACACAGCATCTTCATAAACGTTTTTCCCTGCACTATAACTTGAGCATGGAAAACAAGCAAGATTTCACTCAAATGAGGCTGCTAATGTCAGTTCCCAAGCCTGACTCAAGCCAAATGCTAGGTAATGCCCCCCAAGAGAACCAAAAAAGACCCAATCCAAACAAACCAAAAAAAGGCAAAGAAACAAGGATAACCTGTGAGGAACATCAGTCTTACACCTGACCCGTGCACTGCAGTGCTGGGCTGGTGCTGTGATTCAGCTCTGAGTAAAGATTCAAACTTCACCCTCTGGGTCACCTTAGCAGCACGTTGCTACAGCGACCATGGGCCTCCTTAAACTGGTGATATTCTTGTAACCAAGGCAGAGAAATAAAGCCTTGAGAGGAATCAGAGAACCCTTTATAACTCAGACCTAGTCAGTAGTCAGTTTTTATAGCTCTGCCATAGCTTCCCTGTTTGACATTTTTGAAAGTATTTGCTCATCTCTAGGTTTCCCTTCTGCCCAACAGAGAAGGCTGGAATAATTTCATGCTCCTTTGAGAGGCTGGAATAATTTCAACCTCCTTTGAGGGCAAAACCCCAACCTACCTGCATAGCACATTATGGCTCCTCAAAGGGAGGTGTGGTGGAGGTACAAGAAGCTGGGAGACCACATTTATGTGCAGCTTTGCTGATTTGGAACCTTCTTTTTGTGTCTGGGAAGATAAGTAGAAATTTCCTCTCTTAAGCTTTTTCATCAGTAGAGAGGATGAATGACTAACTTACTTCTTAAGTTACTGACATCTGCTTTCATCTTTTTCTCTTTCTCCTTGTTGCAATTCAGAGAATTTAAGCCTTGCTCCAAGCTCTGCAGCGCTTCCTCAGCTTCTCTCAATCTCTTCTCCAGATCCATGCGTACCTTCACTTCAGCCTGAGGAAGAAAATAAGAATTGCTGAAAAACAGCTTGTTTCTCAATAAACATCCTGGTAACTCACAAGATCTATGAAGGACTTGCCATAGATGAAAATGAAAAGACAACAGTGATGGAAATCCTTAGAAATATTGTAAGGCAACATAAACTTGTTTCTCATGTCTTCAGACAGAATCTGAAGGCCAGACTATTAAAGTAATTCTCCTTTACTCTGACTTCATTTTTCACAGTTTTCCTCCCATTGCATAAACCATATGGAATCAGATATGGTATTTTAACACATGAATTTGTGCTAAAGCAAGTACTTGCAACTGAGCAGGAACAGAAGGACATCAATCCAGCTGAGACAGACTGAGATAAAGGCAGACAATTCCCACAAAGGGATGTACAGTGCTTAGTTTCAGAAACAAAACACAAGAGAAGTTAGAAATACAGTACTAGTTTACCAAATGAGAAAGACTACACAGCTTAGGTCAGCTTAGCTTTAGTCTGACCAAGTAGGTTACAAGATAAGAAAATATTGGAGGTGCAGGAAAAAGAATAACTCAGGGTTAGGTTTTTTGGACAAACTATTTGTATAAGGAGGCTGAGTGTCAAACAGCCAATTATTAACATAACCTTTACATTATGTAGATTTCAATAAAATACCATACTTTGTCCAGTTACCTTTGCATGGATTAATGTATTGTCTGTTACAAAGGAGGGTACTACATAGATATAAGATGGCAATTTCATGTGTTACCATGATATCATAGTGCTTTGGGTAGGAAGAGACCTTAAAGATCATCTCATTCCAACCCCTCGGCCATGGGAAGGGATAATTTTCACTAGACCAGGTTTCTCAGAGCTCCATCCAACCCAGTCCTGAACAGGGATGGAATATCCACAACTTCTCTGAGCAACTTGTTTCAATGCCTCACCACCCTCACAGTAAAGAATTTCTTTCTAATACCTAATCTAAACCTTTCCTCTTTCAGTTTGAAGCCAATCTCACGTGTTCTATCACTACATGTCCTTGTAAAAATTCCCTCTCCAGATCTCTTGTAGACACCTTTAGGCACTGGAAATGCTATAAGATTTCCTTCTCAGAGCCTTCTCTTCCCTAGGCCAAATAGCTTCAACTCTCTCAGCCTGTCTTCACAGGAGGTGCTTCAGCCCTCCATGCACCTTGGTGGTCCTCCTCTGGGCTCGCTCCAGCAGGTCAATGTCCTTTCAGAGCTGGATGCAGCACTGCAGGTGGAGTCTCACCAGAGTGGAGCAGAGGGATAGAATCACCTCCCTCGCCCTCCCTGCTACCCTGCTTTGGATGCAGGCCAAGATACAGTTGGCAATATGAAGCACAGCTAATGAAGATTTATGGCCACAATGTGAAAACTAAATAAAACCAAGAGTTTGGCTTGATAGGGAATGAACTGAAAGAGAAAATGGAAGCACTCTGATCCCAGGGACAGCAGTATGTGACATATGCAGGGGGTACCTTGAGGTCTCTCTCTGCCTGCTGTTTCTCTGCAGTCAGCTCTGAGAGTGAGTTCTGCAGCGCTTGCGACTGGGAAGAGTAAAACTCCCGCTCCTCCTCCAGTGCTCGAGACCGCTCCTCATTCTCCTTCATCCTGGTGCATGGCACAGCAAAGAAAGATGACCATTGCCACCCCAACACAACTCACAGGAGGGAAAGGAGCTCATGATGGTGCATGCTCAACTACCTGACTGCCCAGAGCAAAGAGACGCTGACAGGAGCACTGTGTGCTCCACTCCAATAACACAGGCATTGCTGCAGAATGCCAGGTGGACAGTTCCTGAATGGAATATTCTCAACTCCTGGATGAGGCCCAGGAGCACCAAACACTCCTTATGGACAGGCCATGAACACCTTCACATGTCCAAGTCCTGGTTTGAAAGGAGCAGGCCCAACTGGGAGCAAGTTCAGCTTCCCTGCCTCACTCTCTCCTCCCAAATCCTGCCATTGGAACCAGACAAGCTTCCAGACTTGTCTGGTGCTGGCAATCAAAAAGCAAGTCAGCAGACAGTCACATCATTTGGCACCACTAAGCCTGAGCAGAAGTGTCCTCTTTCCCCACTTCACCTTTTCTCTGCTAGGAGTTTCTCCTGCAGAAGTTGCTGCATCTTCTCTTCAATCTGTCGCAGGCTGCAATGCAGTCCCCAGATGGGACTTTCCTCCTTGCTGGGGCTGGTTGGAGGTGGGACTTGGCTCTCATTTTCTTCCAGCATCTCCAGCATTTGTTGTTTTTCCAGGGAGAGCTCCTTGAAGAAGGACAGAGATTGTGAGTATCAGCCAAGTCTAATGTTTCTGCTCCTGTTCCTGCCTGGTTCTTCCTTACTAAGTGCCTCCATCCTTACATCCACATGCCTCATTCAGGTTAAACACAGGAATAACAAAATTTGGGTTTCATTTCATACCTGCTTCATGAGGAGCAAGCCCCCACCATAGCCCTCGCTGCAAAGGGGTGAACCAACAGGGTCCTTTGATGGGATATGCTAGTAAGGACACAGCTCAGGGACTGGTACCTTGGGCTTCCCTGGTGCATTACAGATGCAGGCAGCTTCCCTGCCTTCCCTGCTCTGCTTTGCTTGCTACTTAGTGGAAACTGGAGACAGTTCCCCCTCTGCAGTCCTCCTAACTGTGGACAATAGAACACATCATGCTGTTTGCCTCCGAAGTGTTCAGTGTGCAATCAGGGCAGAAATGGTACTTCCATAGCTTTCCAGGGTTTTTTTTATAACTGTGAGCAAGGAAAAGAGCTCAAAGGAACAGATTTTGGGACAAACTTGCAAGATCTGACAGAAACATTAAAGATGACCTTGCAGCTTCAGAATGCCAACTGTGTGGAAATTTCACAATCAGTATACATTTCAAAAAGACACTTTCCACAAATCCACCAGTAAGGAATGATTTTAATACATCAAGACTCTGTTTCCTAGATTCCATTTCCTTCGGAATCATGCTCCCTTCTGTGAACAAAGAATACCCCTCTGCTGCTTGAAATTCCACCAGAAGGTAGGGAGGTGCAGTTAAAAAAAAAAATGCTCATCACAGACTTACATTCATGTTGGCTGGGAGGGACCTTCTAGTAGGCTCTTGTCCAGCCTGCTGTTCAGAGCTAGTCTGTCAGCATAGCAGGATATGGTCAGCTGTGGCTGTTTACAGCCTGAAAACAGTCCACGATGAAGGTTCCTCAGCCTCTCAGACTGACCGCCCATCTGGTGAAAATTCTCTCCCTCCTAAACTACAACTTATCGTGGTTATTGTCCTACCACCATATCACCTGGTACTGCTGAGAAAATCTTGGTTCAGTTGTGCTCTGTGTCATTTCTCATCCTTTTCTGCAGGGGATTTTTGTGTTCATATCAGCTACCAAATGAACCTGTTCATCTGTACAGCACTTCAACTCTGGCATTAGCAGATGTTGGACCCATTCCATGGGACAGCATTTCTTTCAGGCCAAAATTCTGTCACTCAAGAGTGGTCACTCACCTCTAGGGTGTTCTGTAAGGACTGTGTCAGGCTTCGCAACTCTTTCTTTTCTTCCTCCACTCCTTTAAGGGAGCGGGCTGTGAGCTCCAGCTCCCTAAAGAAGCAAAAAGGGTGACAGCTATTGCAGGGGAACAACAGCCCCACAGACCATGCCCAGGCTGTGCGGGCTGTGGGTCTCCTGGGGCAGGACCTGCAACCATCAGTTGGCATAGCCAGTCCTAGAGAGCCAGGAGTTTGCCAGAAAGCATCACATCCTGCCTTGGACACACTACAGGAGTTCAGGAACTTCACTGTGCCTCCTCATCATGAAACCCGACCCAACAGTTACTGTGCTTCTCCAGCAAGGGCAAAGCCATGGTTGCAACTGAAAGAGCTCAGACAGGGCAGTCACATCTGAGCAGAGCCTATGAGAACAAAAATGGTTTGCAAAATCACACTGGCTTTTCTGAGATGCTACTTAGGCAGAAAAAAAAGAAAAATAAAAAAGAGAGCAAGAGCAAAAAATGCCCTTTCAACACTCAGGGCAAAGCACTTGGATCCTTCTATTTCTAAGTACATTTGCTGCTCATATTTTGCATAGTTAACTTTAAAAATGACAAAAGTAGTCTTGGCGAGGCAACGTCATCATCTATGCATTGTTATTCAGCTGATGGTGGAGAACCAGATCCAGGTGTCTGGACCCCACATAGCTGCTCAGTCAGTCAAACTAATTGCGTCTCTGAAATTTTCTCTTGCATCTGTCCATTGCCATGCCACCCCAACTAATGTGGGGATTGCTTGTGTCCCAGCACTTTGAAATTAAATTGCTGGAGGCCTGAGTGCAAAATGAAGCAGCTAAGCTGTATTCTACTGGTCACAAGAAATAGCAAATGCAGGTGAAGAGCCCACAACCATTCATGTTTTGGTCAATCTTCCTCCTACTTGCACAAAATAGGTGGATTTTACAGACTGTTTTGATTCCCCACCACAGTGGTACTTTTGCCCGGTGTGGGAGTTGTGTCCCTTCCCTGCCCTGCTCCCGTACCGTCTGATCTCCTCCTGCTCCAGCCGCAGCTCCCGCACCACCTCTTCAAAACGCTGCTTCTCTGCTTCCAGGATCTGGTTCAGACGCTCAAGCTCCTGCTCCAAAAGAGAAGACAGGATTGTACTCTGCCAGCACAGTTGGGAGATGCTAATTCCCTGTTAATAACGCCTGGGACTTCTAACACGGCATTTATCCCAAGCTGTGTAGAGCTACAGGGTGTCTGATTCCACCACACTTTTGTCCAGGGGCAATCAGAAGGATTTGAGGTTGGCTGAGGTGTTTCAGGCATCCAGAAGTCCCAGCCAGGTTACCAAGCACCTGGAAATCTCAGACATGCTCCCTGCACAGATCAGCTCAGCCACATATATACAGAAGGTCCAAAACCCCCTGGGAATGCTGGACTCACTTGTATGTACCATTTTCAGGCACCCACACGTGCAGATACAGAAAAGCCAGACAGCCTCAGAATGCAGCAGCCCTAGAATTTCTGTGCCTGAAGTGTGGCCTTCAGAAAGGCCAGCTCAGCCTTTCTTCTCCCCACCACTGGGGCAGGAAAGCACAAATGATTCAGTTACAGCTTTGCACAGTTTAATCAGCCTGTCACTATCTTTGTGCTGATAAAACCATATTTAGAGAGCACCAAATACCACAAGCTGTCCTTCACATAGTGAAACTGTCTCTTCCCCTAGTCTAGAGGAAGCAGTTGAACTGAGACCTACTGCTGATGGAGAAAGACAGGACCAAAATTCAGCAAGGGTACCTCTCCTGGTCAGGTCCCCTTGCAGCCACAGCTGCTGGCAGCACTCCTGTTACAGGCCCATGCCAGTCACACAACAGTGCTGGCACTGGATAATTTCATAAGACTCTTGCTCCATGGTGCAGGTGCACAGTCCAAGCTGCTTTCCCACCATACTGCTCTGAAGCCTTCAGGCTCCCAGAGGGTCAAACCACAGTTCAGTGAGCTCTGCCTTCAGTCCTTCACAGCACCAAACTCCTTCAGAATAACTCAGCCCCATCTGCTCTTTGTGGGCAATGGAATTACTGTGCATGGCTTTGGAAGAGCAGAGATTTGTTCCAAGATCTTCAGACAAGGTCATTTCCCTCCCTGTGGCTGTGGGCTGTGCAACAGGCTACCTCACCAGAGGAGATGTCTCCCTGCAAAGGCAAAAGGAGCTTAGCCCTAAGTAAGTGTCCAAGCCACTTTTGGATTTTATGAAATCCAAAAATCCAGAAATGTATGCAAGAAATATATAGGCCTAGGTCAGTATTGCCATCTTTCCCTAGGGAGAGGGGACAGTCATTTTGGATCAACTGGAAAAGACCATGAGGCACTTTGCAAAGTTATGACATGGTGGTCCATATCCATACAGACTTTCCAACAGTGTAATAGGATAATCTATTTGCACAGCTCTCTTGCCATGGCTTTATAGCACCATCACTCTTGTGATGGTGCTATAAAAATCAGTATAGATTTGGATCAGTAAATATAGGGATGTGCTACTTTTATTATATTAAGCAATTATAAGTTAGGAATAGTTTGAAAAGCAATTATAAACCTGATAAAGCAACTTGGCCTGGTGGAAGATGTCCCTCCCTGCCCATGGCAGGGGGGTTGTAATGAGATGATCTTTAGGGTCCCTTCCAACCCAAACCATTCTATTCTAAGGTAACTTAAGGTATAATAGTCACATCTAAGGGAGTGCTCTCGATTTTTTCCTAGTGCAACATTTTTTATTCTCCGCATCTCTGTTGTGTCCAAAAAACAAACCACATTGTTTTTGTGCTCCTTCTTTCTCACAACAGTATCCCTATGCTAGAACAGTGTTTGTTTACTTGCTTTCTAACCATGGAGATAGGTCTTAATTGCGACAATCTTCCTGAATCTGCCAAATAACAATTATGTAATTCAGTCCAGTGAGTATGAATTTCATTTGATCTTCCTCCCTGGTCCTCCTGGAGTCATAATGGCAAGCCTGTTGCATGGAAAGTAACAGGGAAAGGGAGCAGGGATACACCCCCGTGACCCTTCTCATGGCACAGGTCTGATTCTTCTCTTCACCCACGGGACCCAGAGGTTGGCTGGAGACTCTTGTGCCTCCACCAGCCCCTCTCCCTGAATGCTGACATGCCTTTGAATCAGCAAGTCCCAAACCCCCAGCCCTGCCACATGGCAGTTGAAGGAAATTGGCTTGTGATGAACTCACCTCTTTTTGCTCCCTCTGCAGACATAGCTCTTCTGTTTCTTCCATTAGTTTGTCTGCAAGCACATGAAAAAAGTCCAAGCACAGAGAAAAGTATTTTATATCCTCAGGATATTTACAAACAAAAAACACTGACTTTTTGGAGGCTTGAAAATGCAGCGTTCCGTATTCTTATGTGTGTATCTGTCTGGGAGGCTCCAGAGGCTGAGATGGCACTAATGGGAAGTTCTAGAATTTCCCTCCTGACAAATAACTTAATAAACTAAACAAGCATATTGTTTTGCACTCCTTCTAAGTTTTCCTCTCAATGTTCTTAAAGAGCATTAATGAACCATCCTTCACCATCCTCTAGCTGAGTCAGGAAAATATTCTTATCTCTGCTTCACAGATAAGGAGCAAGGCACAGAACAGTCAAGTGAGTGCAGAGGGTCACACAAGATGTCACAGCAGTCAGTTTTCCTGCAGCTCAGTGCCCCATCCTCACCTGCCTAGCCCATCATCCTCTCCTTAGCCCTCTGGACAACCCTGCCAACTCCCTATTGTCACCTTGGGATGTCCCAGCCAAGCCCAGAAATCAATCCCTAACTTAGCCACAAAACTTCTGCTGTACAGAGCAGTTCCCCTCAGCATCAGCTGCTCTTGTCCACTGAAGACACACAGGCCCAGCAGAGGCTGTGCTCTGGTTCTCACCCTGCAGCCTGGTGCACCTATGCTGGGCTAGCTCCAAGCTCAGAGGCTCTCAGCCACGCTTACAGGAGCCCAGACAGAAACGTTCCTCATGGTTAAGCCTTGGGTTTAACTCTCAGCTCTGCCAGATGAGCAGGGGCAGATTGACTGTAGCACTTCTACCTTCCTCATGTCAGGTGAGTGAGGTGCTACTGGTTTTCCTGGTACTGAGGACCTGACAAGGTCACTGCTGCTGGCAGGGTTACTACTTCTGGGAGGAATGCAGACTTCTACCTCCTGCCCAGAGCAGGGCTCCTGGTGCCAGAGAAATAGTGTTACATTACCAAAGCTCTCCTGAGCACCACTGCTGCCTTTCTTTCCCACTCTCTCCCTCTTCCTCCTGGCCAGAACCCAGCACAGATGCACTGTAATTACACAGAGGTTCTCCCACCTTCACTCTTCTGCCCCTCCTGAGGGTCCCAAGCCCTGGACTTGATGGCCTTCTGTAAAATCCATGTCTGACAGTGAAACCTGGATCCCAGCTGGATGGAAGATAACTAAGTGTGGATTCAACAAATTCCTCAGAGCAGTGTTCCTCCAGAACCCCTTGACCTGCTTCCAGGAACAGTGTTTGACCTCAAAGCTTGACTGCAGGATGGACACAGATCATTGAAGGTAAGGCTAATGAGGCAGAAGCCTTAGCATTTATATAGAAATAGACAGTTCCTGTCAAAAGAAAGTAACCAACTGTGACAATGACCAGCTCTGAATGTTCTTGCCATGGACCAAAGAACCCAGTGAAATATATATTTTATATTCCAAATATCTCCTGTTTGCCACAGAATGTGTATTCCCCTATTCCTCCACCACCTTTTCTTTTATCATACCAAAGACCTCTTTATTCTTTCAAGCCTTTTAGTTTGTTCTGGTGGTTGAACAGTAATGTTTTGACAAAACTGTCCTGTTTCTAATTTTCCTCCTGTTTCTGTCCCTTCAGGTCCTCCTCTCAGCATCCCCTGTTATTCCTTTATCAGGTGTGGAACCACTTCTTCCTGCCTGCCTCACGTACGAGCCCATCCGTCACCTCGCATGTGTGAATGGTGCTGAGATGGACAGAATAAACATGCCTTGATACTTGAGTTATGATCACTCTTACATGTGAGTCCATGTTCTGAGATCAACCCTGACCAGTGTGGGTACAGAAATGCAAAAAGCTCCTTAAGATTCCTCCAGTGGCTTGATGATTAGGAGTAGATATCATGAGCCCCTGCTCAAGGCATCACCAACCTGAAGCACCCAAATTTCTGCTATCTTTTTTAAAGCAGATAACTCTTCAAACAAGTGACCCCCCCAGCCCCCAGGTCAGAAGGTCTCTTAGACCTGGGGAATGCTGTAACTTAGAGGGCATCTGGGTTAAAAGGGTTACTCTCCCTTGGCTCTTCCTATAGCAATGTGGGGAAGAGATAACTGGACCTCCCAAGGCAGTCAGAGCATCCAAGGTATCAGGCCATGCAGATCCTAGTTCCTAAATAGGGTATTGGATGACAATCTAGCTCTCTTCATACCTAAATTATTTTACATTATTCTGGAGCAACTGTTCTTCCTCCACTGTCTACAGAGAGAGCACTGACAAATTAGCCACTGCCATTAGATACTCCAAACAAGCCCATGTAGATGCTTCCACTTCCAATATGAACAGTGTGAGCAAACACAAAGAACAAGTAGAGTAAGACCAAAAAAAACACCAGCTAGGTAAAGAAAACTCATGTATGAAAAGGTGTAACCAACCTCAAAGTATCAGTCCTGTCTGATTCAAGGAGACAAAGCTATTGTCTGTTTGCCTGTGAGCAGCTGAAACCAGCAGATCCAAATCTCTCAGAGGTGGCAAATGTTTGTACACATGAGCCATGGAGGACTGCAGCGTGCTGGGCAAAGCATGTTCCTCCTTCACACTCCACACAGATGTCCAGATCCCACCTTAACTTTTGCATGTTTTGACTCCCTTCAGACCTGAATTTCAGTGCTGACTACTCAAAAGCTTCATCCAGAGAAAACCTGTAGCCGCTTGGCTTGACCACACTGACAACTCCAGGAAAAGCAAAATTACTATTTTGGCCTTCATGGCTTTTCAGAGTAAGAGTTTCCTACCTAAATATTCCTGTTTCTCCTTGGCCAGCTGTAGTCCTTGAGCTTCCAGGCTCTCAATCATGGCTTCTCCCAGTTGGGCATTCTTCCAGGTCCTAGGGAGATGAGACACAAAGGAGCAAAGTAAGAGAGCTAAGGATTCCACGGACTAGGACAGGGGACTCAGCCTAGCAAGCTACCAAGGAGTTTGAACATACAGACTCTCATCAGTTGGGACCATGATTCTCTAAAAGTTTTCTCCACAAAAGAATTGGAAAAATTTCCCTGGCATTCAGTAATTTTATATTTTTTTTAATACATAGGCTGTATGTCAACACCTCACAGCTATTTAAATGTTTTTTCCAGTGTTTTGGAGAGTTCAATACTGAGCTTAATTTTGAGGGCTCTCCAGACCAATCTAGCACATCCACAGCCTCCAACTGCAACAGGACATACCTGGAACCCTTTAAATGACAGACTTTAGAGCCAGATTTCAGCTTTTAACTCTAATAACTTCCCACAGCCAGTAACATTGTCTTCTGCAGCCTTTACAATATTTTGCTGTTGAAGTCACTCTTCCCCTTCAGACTTCAACCACTGACTGAATCCTCCCTATGGCCTTTATCTTCAGTCTTTCTGGTATCCATCATCCATCCTGGAACCAATCAACCCCTCCCCACTAAAGTTGTAAGCCAATAGGACGTGGTGTCTGGCCCTACACTGTGAGTCAAGTGCTTTTTCCTGACAATGGAGAGGCAGAGATAAAACCCAGACAAGATGCTGGCAAGTAGGAAACTTTAAAGGAAGCAGGCATATTCGAAGAGCACCTTGTGTTATTGTAGAACCACTGGCCAGAGGATCTCAAGGTCTTTTACAAACTTTATGAAGTGAAGCTAAAAAAAAGACCTGTGAAGCAGATACCCATTATTGATTGAGTTGACAGACAGACTAGGTTTTAATAGAGATATTAAAAACCAAGGGCAAGGACACACAAAAACCAAAAATAGAACCAGAAATGGAGTTTGCTGCTCACTTCTATTCATGCTTCATTAGAAAAAAATCTACACATACAAAATGCATAACATTAAAACATACATAAAATTGATTGCAATCTGTTTATATAGATGTGCATACGGGAAGAGCAATTGTTGCCCAGAAATTCTACCGTCTTTGTTAAATCCTAAGGGATCTTATAAATATTAAATATCTGCAAAGGCCTCTTTGTGAACAATTTGAAATTGTAGCTTTTTGGAAACTGTTAATTTGGCAATCTCTTATTTCACGGCAAGCTGTACCTTGTCTCTTATAAAAGCCAGACAAATAAATTAAACACACACCACTCCAGGGGCCAGGCAGCTCACAGCTCCAGCAGCCCAAGCTCTTTGCAGATATGTGTTTCTTGTCAGCTAATGAGGCTATTTCTAAAGCAGAGAGGAAATTAGAACGCTAATTTAAAAGGTGCTGTTTTGCCCATAGGTAGACATTTTCATCTGGAGTGAGAACATGTGGGTGTGAATGTGTTTTCTCACTAACATTCCCTGCTACAGGACGAATCTGATCCCAGAGAAGCAAACAGGTCAAGATGGGAGTGGGGGGAATGACAGAGTTTATCATATGATTTTACATGGAGGGTTTCAAAACATCTGTAGCCTTTAAGGTGTCTGTTTATAGATTCACCTTTTCAGTGCTCCATCCCTTCTCCAGACTAACAAGACATTTCTCTGTCTATTACTCAAAGGTTCCTACACCCACTGCTGTGTGACTTAGAAAATGCACTCGTATCACTGTGTAGCATTTTAGCTTTTGTTCCTTCATCTGCTGGAACCAGTGCCAGTGTAACCACACGGGGAGGTACCAGGCTATGACTTCAGCTGAGGGGCAAGCAAGGGTTTCTTTTACTTTCTATTTCTTGCCAAGT
Organism: Trochalopteron elliotii; assembly: GCA_024734555.1. Classification (NCBI taxonomy): domain Eukaryota; kingdom Metazoa; phylum Chordata; class Aves; order Passeriformes; family Leiothrichidae; genus Trochalopteron; species Trochalopteron elliotii. Next base: position 1,981,924 of record JANPWX010000059.1, read on the forward strand.
GAGTTTTCATCAGAAAAAGCTACATTACTTAAAGTACTGGAAGGCACAGGGCCAGGAAGGCTCATGAGACAAGTAGAAAAGCCCTGCCTGAAAAAAAAAACAACCCCAAAGCTGTAGAGAATCTTCATCACATATACATCTTAGTCACTGTCTGTTCCAGTGCTTCTGCAGCAATAAGAATATCTCCTTAGCTTCGGCTGCATTTTACCTTTCTTGAAAGCACCCACAGCCATTTTTTGGAGACACTTAGCACTTTATAGTCCACAGGACTTAAGTACTATGTTACTTATTTTCTCCTGCATTGCCCACCAAGTTTACTTTCTACCAGTTCAGGGAATGCTGCTGTGGACAGAGAGAGGTTATGTGTGCCCTTCTCCCCCACTAGCAGCAGCAAAGCCTTTCTGGGTAGGAAGAGAGCCTGGCAGTCTGGGAGTCAGGGCTTTGTGTATTTCCAAAAAGCCTTCACAATCTGGCAAGTGTGGTAAGTTCAAGCCACAACACTTTAGAAGCATGGGGAGCGCATCAGTTCCCCTCCACACTGAAGAATCCATTTCCCTATCAGGGCAGGAGGCTTGGAAAGGAGGGAAGAACTGAAGGGATCACTGAGCAGACTGTGATGGTGGAGGCAATAACCACTTGTGCAGGCACATACACATGACCCACCCCACATGGAAAGAGGCAGTAGACAAAATTGAAACAAAGGACAGAGGATACTTCCCAGCCTGGATTTGTTTTTCCTCCCTTGCCTATGTCCACATTTCAGTCTATTTTTTTTTTTTTTTGAGGTTGTTTGTTTGTGAGTTTGGGGGTTTTTTTGTTAGGGTTTTTTTTTTTTTTGGTCAGCTATAAATAATGATGAGAAGAGCAGGATGATCCCAGCTAAGTGCTGCAGTGCCACTGGCAGTACCATCTCTATCTAGGAACAAAAAAACATTTTAACAGATTGCCTAGAATAATTCAACTGTATTCTTTTAGCTTTTCTATTCACTGCAGATCAATTTATTGGCTCATGCTGGCCTTTCTGACTGCTGTTTAGCTCCCAACCTGACCCTGTTAAATCACATAATCTGTGCTTTTCTTCCCATCCAGGCTACCACCAGCACTGATGAGACTGGCACCAGACATGCACCACTCTCTGATGCAGGAACAGAAGCGGAGAGGGGAAGAAAGGTGCCTCTGGGGGAATTTCAGCTTAGGTGCAGGTGGTCTGCTGTATGATAGCAGCCACTTCTAGCTTCTGCTTTAAATGCTACTACTGGAATATTAGAGCATGGACTAGAGAAAAGGCTGGCTCTGTGACACACGCAGCAGTGCAGGGCTTACTTGAGCATACTCCTCCTGAGTTGTGCTGCCTTCCTTCTTCCCTCCCATACACACCTGAAAGATGAACTTGGTCCCAAATTGTTGCCCTTGGCAATAGCTGATCTTAACATTGGCAAAGGCAAGTGCAGACCTGTCCTATTCAATAAAAATCTCCAAATTGCTCAAGACATAACTGTGTCTGTCACTTCCCCTCTGCAGTGGCCAAGGCTGCTCATGCCAAGTGGGTGGCAGACCTCTGCCTTGGCTCTTGTGTCCCATGGGACTCCTGTTCCCATGAAACTTCAGTGGACACCTTTGTGTTGCAGTTCATATACTACCATGGAGGTAACAGCTTGCCCCAGCACCAAAGCCAAGCATACTGTGGCAGCACAGAGCTTGGCTTGGGCTGATCCACCATAACATTAGGTTCCCTATTAATTACAAATTGACATTTTGAGCCTCACAACATTGAAATTAACTGAGATATTGCCTTAGCATGTACACACACATGTACACACTGGCATTACAAGCTAAACAGCTTTTGTCCCTACAGTGACAAGAGACCACACATGTAATGCAGCCAGGAAGCGCAGAGCAAAATGCTCATTGCTTTAAGCCTCACAGCCTACACACCCAGGAAGTTTCTATATCTCATTTGGGAAAGTCAAATCCCTGTTTAAGTGTTATCTCTTCCTGCATCTGCTGAGATTTAGAAGAAGCCTGCTCTGGTTTTGCAGGACAGCTGCTCATTGCACTGTCAGGCTCCTGGGTGCTGGGGGATTGCAGAGCTGAAGGCCAACAAACTGCAAATCTCTGTCCAGCATCCTCAGCAGAGTGTGAACCAGTACTGAATGCATACAGCAATCAAACCCTCTCACCCCTGCAGGTGGGCTGGAAATGCTTTGCTAACACTGCCTCTCCTGGGATTTAGGCTGCCTCCGCATTTCACAATTCAACTGTTTTGAGAGGCCAAATCCTGCTGCATGGCCTGAGCACCCGCAGGTCTGGGCAGAAAGAATGCACACCCACAGACACAGAACTGCACCCCAATTACTGTTATTGATCAGTACTGTGCTGTTGAGGTCCCTGCTCATAGCAGGACATAGAGCCACATGGGTAGCTGCTCACTAGCTTCATGTCTTGCCTGTTCTGCTCTCACTTTACCCCAAATTCATATGGAGAGGTTGTCTGCCCCCCACTTCTGTCAAGCCTGCAAACCTTGCTTCCCACACCAAATGGACCAGGAGGGCTCCTGTTCAGACCCGGGTCCCATCTCTCTGAGGCATGAGAGAGGGATGGCAGATGGAACTCAGTGTATCAGCACTTGGCAACGACAGCCTGGGGTGGTGAGCAGAGAGCCACACTGCACACACACTGCACAACAAGCTGGGACGCTTTGCATCAATTTTAGAACACTCCCCTTTAGAGAAAGGACAGGTCCAGGAGGTGAGTGAAGCTCTCACTCTTTTTGAAGAGCTTGTCTGACTCCCCACAGCCCTTCTAGTCAGGCTTCTCCCTCTTTATCCTTTACACACCTACAGAGCAGATCAAAGCAAATAAGGAATAGAAAGAAGCTTACACTTTTCCAGACTCCTGTAGCATCTCCAGCCACTGAGCCTGCTCAAACTCTGATTCGGCTGCTAGAACAATGTTACCCTGGAAGAGGGGAGGGGAGGGGAAAAAAACCCAGATTAGAGAGGCTGGTGCCTTATGCACCTCTGTGCACTCATGGCATGAACTGGACACACCTGTGGTGGAGGGGAGCCTGTCACAATCCTCCACCTCCACAAGAAGCATCGCATGGGAGCAAATACGACCTAGGCCTAGCACACATTGGGAAGTGTGCACACAGCAAACAGTCACAGTAGGAATAACACTGATAGGGCAACATGAGCTCTAGGGCTCCTGAGAATCTGTCTACTGGTCTGCTAGTATCATAAAACCTGGTGTCAGAAAGTGCAAGTTTCCTTGCTGGGTGTCAAAGCAGCAGCAGCAGCAAAGCCTTGAAGGGACCTGGGATGCTAAGTCACCCTTGCTCTCAGGATAGTCTGTCCAGGGAGAGTAGGCATACCTTGGCGGGGAGGGAAAAGACTGCCAATCCAGCTCTGCTCATCAGCATTAACCTGTTCTGTGGTGTTTGAAGTGTTTTAGAAGAAAAGAAGTCTACTTACATGGAAGTCTTCATGAGAGATTTTTATGGCATAAGGCATGTTGGCCTCTTCTTTGGGCTCCACAATGCAGCCTCCCAGGGGTATGACACCCTGGAGATAAACCAGAGCACTCTAATCAGTCAGAAAAATTAAGTATAACTATCAACTAACCAGGAGCTGAATTCACCCTCAATCACTTTGTTGGCCCCTGCCCTGCCTTGGCTACCCCAGGAGGGGCAATACACACAGTTCCTGAAAAGCAGAGGACCTCTCATTACCACCAGGAAACCCTCAGCCTGTATGTGGAAGGGGGTAAAGATGGCAGTCCTGCCTTCAGCACAGAGGGAAAGCTGTTAGCTAGAACATGGAAGCAGAAACTGTTTCATTAAGGAGAAAGTGATTTCCCAATAGGGGCAAACATTGCAGATGCAGTATGGTATCTATCATGAGAGAGGCTGTGCATTCATTGCAGCCACTGACAGCAGTCAAAACCCCACATGTGCTGTGTGTTGATGGGTGAAATCAGCACCTTTGGAAGCTCATGTGCTACATCAGCCTCCAGTGACTACAGAGGACAAAAGCACACTCAGAGCACAGGGTTCCCCCCATGGAGCTCCAGAGGCCATTCAGTACCAAGGGCAGGTGGGCTACCAGCTGCTGACAGGAGCAAGTACAGGTTAGGAACAAGAGGCAAATGGAGCTCTTAGCCCCACCACTGGCTTTGCCAACAGTATTTTTATAGTCACAAGATTAGTTGACTAGATCATGAAAACAAGGGAATATACCTACTATCAGGCAAAAAAAAAAAAAAAAAAAAAAAAAAAAAAAAAAGGAAGTCATATGCCTGCTGAATTGTTAAATATTCTGAAAAGGTACCAACATGATTCTCTCTCTTTTGAGGCTTCCCTGGACCTGTGGGATGTCTGGGACTTACTGTGACTTACCTCTTCATCACTTGCTGGGCCCATGGAGGAAGGGGGAGGGAATGCTCGAAACAGAATAACTCCCTCCTTGTGCAAACACTGCTCACCTTGGGATGGATATTGAAGTATTTATTGCTTTCAAAACTCTTCTTCTCACTCTCAGCATAGTACAGCAGGAAGCTTTCCTTAATGATGAAGAACCTTTGAGACAGAGAAGGAAAATACATTCTGGTGAAATGGAGGTTGTGGCTCACAGCACAAGAAAATCTCCACCTAACTAAAGTTGCTTTCTGAGCAGGAGAGTTTACTGCTCCCACCTAAACCTAAGGTGAGGTGCCTCACTTCTGCTCACAGCCAAGAGCTGGTGCTTACATAGCAAGTGCCTTGTTCAGGGACTTTGTGCTTCAGTTCACCCCAGCAGGCACACAGCAGAGCTGAGGGCAAACCACAGTGCTGCAGGGCCACAGGGCATTCATGGCACTCTGTGCCCACAACAGGACCACAGACTTCTGGCATCTCTACGTGTGTGCCTCCTCTAGCTCATGTGTTGAATTCAACCTATTGGAGAGAGCTGCTCTTTTATTCAAGAGTCTCTTGCATGGCTAAGACCAACTAAATGCTTATTTTGCAATATGCTGCCTTGCCACCCTCTTCCCTCCCATCTCAGTGTAAGCTAGAAGGGAAGTGTTTTCACTCTAACAGAATCACAGCCTAGCATCCCCAAGCGACTCTTGAGGCAAAAATTGGCCACCAAAGCACTCAGGAGCAGAAATAAATTTGAGAGATATTTTTAAGCAGAGCACCTGGCAAGCTCTCCTGTCACTGACCTTCACAACTATAAAGGAAATTGGAAATTTTTTTCTCATACGTGTAACATTAAAATATGCCTTGTTCTGCTCACTTAGCCTTAGCTATGCTCTGGTGATCATTGTATAGTAGCCACAAAATATCATAGCTTCTGCAAACCAAGCCCCTAACTTACTGGAGTGTGTCCTCAAAATTATGATTAAAGGAGTGCCACCTTTAACTTATTTGGATTTTTGAAATGCCCCTTGGAGAATCTCTCCTCTCTTCAAAAATTGAGGTTGCACGTATTCTGCAGTCCGTGGTACAGGGGAGAGATACCTGACTCTGTTTCAATTTGGTCTAAATCTCTGCAGGACTCAAAAATTATGAAGAGCAGCTGGAAAAAAAATGGGGACAAGTGTAGTAGGGAGGTTTCAAAACAGTAAGTGACTAAGAAAATGTATTGTTCTGTTCTGTACATATTTTCTGACACAAGAAAGAGGGATTTGGGAAGAAAGTGGAAGGCAAGAGGATGAAAATTATTTAAAAATGCCTTTTTACACTTCATAAAACACACCTGTGTAAACCACTCTCGTGTGGTCCTGAGGCCAAGAGATCATGAGGAAACTGGAAAAGATAAGGCGTTTCTGGGAATAATAAGAACATTCCCAAGAAACCCTCCTGTTTCTGGGAAGGAACAAGAGGAGACCTCTACAGGCAGTGCTGCCCACGTGTGCAGCCTGGGCATTCCTGCACCTTTCCTTGCAGCCACCATTAGTAATGGGCTACAGGCCAAGGGGGCTGATCCACAAGGACAATTCTAATGCCTTCATGTGCCCATCTCCCCTCGGTCCTCTCCTGAAGTGGATGGGTTGTCAGATGGAGCCAAGTCCTGCCTCCAGTACAGATGAGCACAGCAATCTGGTACCAGTTTAGTTCCAAAAGCTAAAGTAAGATGTTGAAGCTGGCAGAGAATCATCATAATCATAATAAAACAACATATATAATTATTATTCTCAATATTTTACCTGGGTGAAAACTTTAGTGCTTCCATCAACTTCTGTCTCTTGCTTTCTGCTATGGCTCTGGCAACACAGATGAAATTGCCAAATGCCATGGAAACAGAGGCCACAGGTGCTTAGGGCAATAAAAAAAATGCAGAACAAAGCTAAACTTCTGAAAATCTGCAGCAAACTCAAGCTCTGGACCTACTTTGTACCTTCTCCAAAGTGTTTAAAAGTGACTGTCATTGAACAGGTGCATATTTACATCCAGAAATCTTCAGAATGAATGAACACCAGCAGCAGTTATTGTTCCCCAATTTTTTTCTTCTCCTTGTCCTCTCATTTATACCTGCTCATGTTGACATCAGAGGCGGGGAGAAGCAGGCACTTTGCCAAGGCAAACATCAGAGATCTCCAGAAAGCGGACAAGGTTTGTTCCTCTTGTCCACATCACTTCTGTGAACAGCAGCCCTGTGCCTTCCTGATTAATTTTTCCTCACATCTCTGGTCACTAACTCCATAAGAAAGTTTTCCTTTGAGTGGCTGCATCTTTCTGTTGTCTCCAACTCTATGCTTAGTTCAGGGAGGACTTAATTTTTTAGAGCGAAATGTTACTTTATCTGCACAGTAAATACAGAAATAACATCTTAAAAAAACAAACCTGCCTGCCCAATGGCCTGTGCTTGGTCCAGTGAGTCAGAGGGAACCAAATACTGTGGGCACAAGTATGAATCTAGAGATGTCAAAGCCAATACACCACATGAAAGAGAGAAAGTCTACTCATCACTTTCAACACTCTTTTCAGTCTGACTAATCTCAAGAAACATTTGCCAGACAGGTAAAGATACTGATCTTTAACTGTGTGTGATTTTTTAATCTAAATATTAACCCCCAGTTAAAGCCAGGGTTTAGTTTGTTACATACTTTTTATTGTTCAGTGCTGATAATCCTCATACTATAGATTATGCTCCACTGGAAACCAAAATCAAAGCAAAAATAAGAACAAAACATAGCAAATCTCACAATCTGAAAATTGATGTGTCTCTCACAGATAAATGAAATTTTAGAACCATGACCTCACAGATGTGGAGAGAAAATATGAGGATTTGGAATGAAAATATACAAAATAAGAGTTTAAAAGATAATAAGAACAAAATCCCACTGCAAATAATGAAGAAAAAACATTGAAAAATCTGGTTAGCTTGTGCACATAATGTATTTATGCTCAGATTATATTCCCTCATCTATCCTTATCTGGAAAGCAACATCTGAGCAACCAAGATCATCACTTTAAATGACCTTCAGGACAAAGTCTCCACACAACAATCCAGGGACAATTGATGCAGCATGGTGAAGAGAGGAATGAAGCAAAAGAATAGAGGAGACAGTTACAAGACTCAAGAGCAGGTTGAAGACTAAAGCAGCAGCCAGGTGAGTAAGAGCAGAAAGGGAAAAGATGGCCAAGGGAAGAATGAGGAGAGACCCCCAGTTAGGACTGTGACTGGAGATGCTGAACATGTGTCTGAATTAGGCACAGATGTGGCAGGAGAAATGGGAGTGCTGTAAAGGCAGGGGAAGATTTTGAATACAAATAAGAACCCTAAAAAGAAGCAATTCAAAAACAGAGCAGCGTTCAAAACCTTGGAGAACAGCAGCAAAGGTGTAAGAGGTGAGACAGGCTGGCACAGCCACACTCCACAGGCAGCAGAGGTAATACACATGAATGTGGTCAGCTGCTGCAGTCACCCATCCCTGCTGCTGGATCCTGCACTAAGGAACCGCTGAAACCACAGTGTAATTAAACCAGAATAGCAGAGGAATGGTAACAACTTGAGTGACTCAGATGTAAAGCAGAAACAACAGCTCTATAACTGGACAAACTGACCTCTGTAGAGTAAGAGCTCTCTTTGTAACTCAGAGGGCTAAGGAAATTAATTAGCTAATCTTTGTACGAGTTTTTGACATGACAATGGCCCAGATGAAGTAGTTACACTATAAAACTGCAGCAGTCTCTCTGGTCCTTTATTCCTTTGGTGTTTCTCTGGGCCAGGAGCACAGTCAGTGAATCCCATTTCCTAGATCAACCCAGTACTCTATCCCCGGGGACAGCTCAGGAAACCGATGGGCAAATGATCTTTATCAGCATACAGATCAAAGCTCGCAGTCCCTGCCCCTCACTCCTCCTCTCCAGACAGCTCCAGGCTTCCCTGCTTTCCTCCCGGCAGCCGGAGCACGCCCAGCCTGTCAGGGAGCGAGAAGAGGTGGATGCTTCCTGACAGCAAGCAGCAAAATGGGAAGATTACAAGGACGAGAGGGAAGCACATGCTCTCACAGCCCCGCTGTCTCGGCAGCTCCTGCCGCCCTATGCTGCACACGCAAGTTGCTCTGCAGCTGCGTGATTCCCAGGGGGGTTTCTGAGCAGAAAGCAGTCCTAAACAATTATCTTTTTCATCTGTCCTGTGACCACATGCAGTGACTGTTAGTAGCCACTGTGGAAAACAAGGTTACGTGCCTGCTTTGCAATGCCAAAGACAGGACTGGTTCAAGAAGAGACAAAAAGTTCTGTCTTAATCGTGATGTGTTTCCCTCCTTCCAACGTGTCATCTCGGATTTATAGACAGATAAAGGCCTATTCTGTGTTTTGTTCTCTCCTGCCTTCAATTTCTTGTGCTTCATGTTGCTTTTCTGATGCTCAGTTGTGCACCGAGCAGATGCCCCTTCTTGGCACTGTCCCATTGAACCCCGAAGACTCAGACATGGACGGTGACAGTTTAGAGCCTGACATTCCAATATGGGACTGGGATTACTCATAGTAAAGAAGGATACGCCATTTCCCCTGGAAAGCTACAGCACCCTGTCCATGCCATATCCAGGGCAGGTACACGCATTGGGCATTTCACTCCAATCTCCATGCCAGGCTGGTGCCATTACCAGCAAAACTTTTGTAGTAGAAGAGACTAAATTGCTTGTTATGCACTGGAAGGAAGAATGGGGTGCAGTTGTTCAGAAGAGAAGGACCATTATTCAAGGACTGAGAATATGGTTTTCCAAAGCCACTCCAGCAGTGACCCAAGCTTAGACTGGTCAAAAGCACCAGTAAACTCAGAAGACAGTTGCTTCTCTGTCGGAAGGATCCTACTTTACAAGGAAAGAAAATTCATATTAGGAATAGAACTCCTTTCCTTTAAGAAATAGGCATTAGGATGCTGCTAATGGCATTTCAAAAATCAAGCTCTGAAAGGCAGCATGCTCAGATGTCAGCCCTGGCCGATAAACACAGCTACACTGGTCCAGTGCCAGAAGCATCCAGCCCACTCTTGGACAGTACCTGAGGCAGCACCCAAATATTTGGGCTACAGAGCAGACCCACTGCATGGGCAAAAAAAAGAACTGAAAATGCTCCAGACAGCTGCCACAGGTCAAGTTCAGCTGTTTCCACAGATGGCATCAGATCCAGCCCTGACTAAAACAAGGCTCTGCTACCCTTCCCTGCTCCCTGCATAACCTCTACTGCTGTGAAATTCCAAAACCTGGGATTTCCATCACCAAAGTACTGGACATCATACCTGGACACGTTTTCCTTGATCTCCTATCAACACAGATTCCATCCTTCCCTTAAGCAGTTGCTTTTCTTCTCAGTTTCTCCAGAAGCATTGCTGCTGCTACAGTCAAATGAATGGGATCGAGCCAGTAAATATCACGTATCTCCCACATAGACCCATCTTCATGGCTGATGGCCTGGTGAGATCAATCCTGCCCTTACACACAGTTTTATCTCCCATACCTTGGAAAGATTTTCCTTGGGAGTGGGAGTGGTACTGTTGTCCAATATTTCAGGACAAAACCTACATTTATCAGAGATCTGGTCTTCAATGACATCAAGCAGTACTCAAATTTTTTTCTTACTTTAACTGGAGTGGGAAACATCTCCTTTCCTTTTCATAAAAAAATGTACTTGACCAGCTGTGTGTTGCTGGGCATGGAGGGAAAGAGGGGGAAATGAATGAATTGCTAATTATCTCCCCATAATGATTTGTTGTAATAACATGCAAGGTTATTTTACTTTAAAGCAAGTCTCTCCCATGATAAAACAAACAAACACAAATCAACAACACATTGTTCCTCCTGTTCAAGTCTTTTTACCCCAGTATTTACTTCCTTCCAAACCCTACAGATTCCGTGTTCAGCTCTCACTGACCTGTGTCTGGTCCCCAGGACCCTCATCTGCTGTGCTTGCAACTAATCTTCCATATCATCCCTGCCCCACAGGCACCTCCCCTTCTGTTCCCAACTGCTATCACTAAAATATTTACCACTTGCCGAAGGTGGGGGTGACTTCTAGGAATAGAACAGCACTAAATAAATAATGACAGAGGGAGCAGAGATGGGCCATTTGCCTGCAAGAAATTTTTATTAGGGAGAGCCTTTTAAGAATGCCTTCTCCATGGCAAATTACCTTTCCCTCTGTTATTCTGTCTACTTCTTTTCCGTAACACAATCACATTAGTTTCCAGACATAATTCATTTATTTATCAATATTTGGGAGCTGAGTAGGGAGCATCAGCACAAATTCTTTTCTGGGTGAAAATACACTGTTCTTGGCATGGGAGGGAATAAAACCCACACTCAGGTCAAAGACTGCTACAAACAGAAAACTGCTTCCCAAGTAATGTTTTTTTTTTTTTTTCTCAGGCTATGCCATCTTCACAAACTGGGCAGCACTACGGTTACTACAGAGAGCAAAGCTGGGAAAGCTGGCTTTAGAAATGGGTTGTTTGCATCTAAACTGCAGGCTGCAGCAAAGATACTTACCCACAAAAGGCAAGTGCCAGAGATTCAGTCATTTGCATAAAGAAACTACACCAACTCTAAACTTAAAACTGACTCCCTACGTCAGTATTACAGAACATCTGTCCTTGGTTAAAGGTTATAGCAAATGCTTTCCGGCTCCAAACTTCCTGGCTGCTGACAGATAACACACAGCAGCTTACAACTCCCTAACAGCAGATGGGAGAGAATTCAGAGCCACCTTCTCCCCAGGGAAGAGTCTGCATATGCTGTTCCAAGCACTGTCACTGTCAGTGCTGGAGCTGGTGCACAGACCCCTGCAGATCACACACACACACACACAGACCTACACACAGTCAGCTCAGCCCTGCCATCTCACACCCAAAGGACTCAAAGAACTTTGAGTGCTAAAACAAAAAGGTCAGGCAGTTTAGGGGCAAAATACATGAGCTGACCCTTCCCCCTTTGTGAAACTATCATAATTATCCAGAGGAGGCAGCTAGTCTATTCCCACCCTGAAGTACACATAGCATAAGGTCTGGACAGATAAAGAAGAAGGCACAATGGGGTGCCACATGTGTAAAGCAGACTCAGAACAGCAGGGAAGCTATGCCCCAAGTTTTACCCCTAGCCTCTGCCTGGCTGGCTGCACTTGAAGAGTCAAGCACCCAGGCTCTTATCCCAGAACCCTTAGGCTTTGTATTTCACCCGAGCATCCCTCAGCAACTGTGGCTTACCTCCTGGACCATTTGGCTGACTGCCTCCCAAAGGGTCGCTTCCAGAGCACACCGTACAGCTGCACTTTGGTGCTGATGTCCAGAGCATCTGAATCTGCCTGTTCCATGGACGGAGAGGGGGATACAGAACTGGATTTTGAAGCGAACATTATAGATGGATCTGGTTCTAACTCGCCCCCTCCGCGTGGCAGCTCAGGGAATCCGATTAAATGCAATGAACCAGCAGGATGTAACCAGCCCAGCAGACAGAGAGACTGGGCTTTGGTTTGAATCAATAACTTGACTGCTCAGCACTCAGTCAGTAATTCTCTCCCTGATGCACAGATGATGAGAGTTTTCTCATTGCGTATTACTTCTTGATGCATTGCAAACAGCACACATCCCAGCCCAAGGGAAAAAGAAGAGTGAAGAGAGTCAGACATCAGAAACATAGAGAGGCAGAAAGAGCTCATCAGAAAGAAAGCTCTCAGCAATAACATAAGCCAAAATACCTCTGCACCAGAGCCAGCTTGGAAGGTTATTTCACTCGACATTGCAGCACTCCATGCAGAAATTAGGGCAAGACGGATGTTTTACTGACAGGCATCTCTGACACATATTCCCAAAATCTTGCGCTCGGAGACAGGTTCTTCTCATTTGTCCTGAGGAAAACTGGGGCAGAGTGAGTGGGAGCCAGCAAGTTCAGACTCCCTCTGTCATCAGGGAGGGTGAGGGGGCCTTACTGTGCCAGTCTGGCACTGCTCACCTGGGGAGAGTTCACGTGGCTGCTGGGTTTGGACTGGGCAGTGTCCATACTGCATGCCTTGCTCTGCCTTAAAGGGCCATTGCTGATCAAAGTTAAGCATAAAATTCTGCCTGCCTTCATGTTTTGCTGCATCTTGGAGAGGTGGCAAAAACAGCCTCTGCCCTGCCTCTTAAGTACCAGCTCCTTCTTGACCCCAACACAGACACACAGGAATAAGTCACACAGCTCAGGTCCATGTTCAGTTCCTGCTTAGTACTCCCACAGCAAGTTTTTTAATCTGGTTCTCTATGTCCTTGTTCCTCTCTTGAAACCCTTTCTCCCTGCACAGATACAAACACAGTTCTCCAAAAGAACCTGTCTTTTGTAATGCCCACAGGAAAGCAGCTTAGCATCATATTGTTCTTTACTGCGTCCAGCCTCCCCTCCAGGATTAGAATTTAGGAAAGAAATTAGAACTGGAAGAAATTTTGGGATATCCTATAACCAATGTACATGTACATGCTGTATGGCATGTATGCCATAGATTCTGGGGGTATATGCTCCTGATGTAACCTGTGCCATCCTATGTGCATAGATTTTGATGCTGTAATTGTTGGATGTCAGCCCTTCCCAATGCAGTTGTTCAGAACAGACACAGTGCAGACACGTGATCCTTTCCCGTCCCTAGTCAGAAATCTGGAATGTGCTATAGGCTAGGTGACGCCACAGGACATGGGCTCATTCAGATTTATACAGTCAGAGGCACTTGCAGAGCATCTTAAAGAGAGGAGATGCAGACAGCCCACCTCAGGCTGACAGGCTGCATTCAGTATTAGAGAAATTAGAGATGCAGGTCCCTAATAAAAGTCACAGTTGATCAATAGATGAAAGAGTCAGCAAACTCCATGATTTGTTACTTTCTCTCACCCTGGCTTTGACCAACCTTTTGGTCCCAGACAGGACATGTCCCATCTCAGAGTGACATTAAGGCAGAGGGTGGAGAAAAGAGCAGCAGATACTGCCTCCATCTCACCTGAGCTCTAACTCTTGAATAAAACACTGCATTACAGAAGAGAAGCATTAATGCTATAGACGCCATTCCATACACAGCACCAAGAAGGAAATACTGCTCATCATTAGGAGAGGGAATATTTTCCCTCAAATTATGTTGCACAAAGGGTAAAAATGATTCTGGGCCATACAGCCTCACTCTACTCTAATGTGCAGTGAAAAGCCACAGAGAGCCCATGTAAAAATGATCCAGTGCCCCTGCCATTGTACTGCACCAAAAATGCAAAGATCTGGCAGCAGTGACCCGCCATGAGGAGACAGATTTTCACCCTTTACTTATTGTCCATTCTTTCTTATTTTTACCTCATACAGACTAAGAGAGTAGAGAGGTTTCTAGCTTTGAAATAAAAAAGTGGTATTTTTTTTTCCTCTGGAGGCATCTAAGACAAATAAGGCACTGAGTAGTTACAGGAAGTTCTTTAAAGTCAACAGGCCAGGGGAGGGAAAGAGCAACTTGCTTTTGTCAAGTGACAGGCTAGCAATACTAGGGCAGTAGATAGCAGCAAGGTGAATTTTGTAACTGCTGGTGTCTGGACACAGTAATTAGAAGTAATAGTGGCTCTTTTAACATTTCCTTTATGTGTGTACTAATCTAATGAAGGGGAAACACAACTGTACATCCTTGAGAGAAAGCACCGGACCTTTAATCAGAAAACCTTTCTTTGGAGCAACAGGCGGCACTGGTATGGCAATTATTTTGCTAATATGTTGTCTTTAATTTTACTACACATCAAGCCAATAAAATTTTGCTAAAAATAAACATTTGAAGCAGACAGCAGTGCAAGCTATACAGAAATAACACTTCTTAACAGAATATCTTGAGTCAGAAGGGACCTACAAGGAGCATCAAGTCCAACTCTTAGCCCTGCACAGGAAATGCCCAAGAATTACCCCATGTGCCTTCATAACAGGTCACCCTCCAGCTCAAAGATGGTCCCTTTCAGTTTAAGGAGACACACACTGGCTAACTTCAGCTGCTGAGGAGTTGTGGTTTTTTGTTTGTTTGTTTGTTTTTGTTTTGTTTTGCTTTTGTTTTTTTGGGGTTTTTTGGGGGGGTTGTTTTTTTTAAGTGAAAAGTTAAACCTTCACATTCTGGGCAGCCTGACAATACTGTGTTATGCAGAAAATAACAAACTGCTTATTGGGCTGGGGCCAGTAAGTTGAGACGGATCAGAGCCACTGCAGAGTTGGAGAGATTCAGATCTTACCTTCCAGTAAGGTAGATTCCCTTTCCTTTTACAGCTTCTGATAGGTTCCACAGCCATTTTTAACCCTGAGAAACATTAGCAATTATGGGAGTTATTAGCAGGTACCCAAACAATGTGGAGAAGAGAAGTCCAGCTCCAGTTTCATTTCTGATACATCATTCTTGCAAAGACAAAATGTCAGATGTACTCCTCAGTGTGATGCTCCACCTTCCTAGGCACACAGCTGTGTGCAGAGGCTATTTTAAGTAGAAAAACAACTACCATCAAATTCACCTCTAGTGAGATACACTAACAGAGCATGTTTCTTTTGCACAATGATTAAGTTTTCAGTGTCAGATGGAAAGTCAGAGCTGCTCTGCAGAACTCAAAGAAAAGTGCCTCTGTAGATTTGCAACCCCAGCAGACATCATCCTTACAGCTGTGTAACTCCATTTGGCACCACCCCTTGGTAAGAATTACACGGTCGCAGTGACCTGTTCCAGCCAAAGCCCATCACCAGTCCCAGCCCTTCAAACGCACTCAGATCCATGCTGGATGGCCCAGGAGTCATATTAATCCAACTATTTGCTGTGGATATACTGCCACTTCAGAAGACTTAGAGGAAGACAGAAAATAAGATAACAGTTTACTGAAGCAAAGGGATCTGATAGCAAGCAGCCAGCCCCATAGCTTGGCTTTTGGGAGACAGCTTTCTCAGGAACTGACACCATAGTCAATGACTATTTCTCTCAGCATGAAAAGAAGATAATTTGTTAAAATCCTACTAAGATATCTCTTCTGGAAGAAAACTCATTTACTCTGGCGATTTGTTTTGTTACACAAAGATTTCTGCTAAAAAGTCGTTTTCCAGAATACAATCAGTGATTAGCTACCTTTGAAAGCTTCCTTCAGTAGATAGCCCACAGGCTTCCTGCAAGGCACCAGTTTTTCCCCCATCAAGCCTAAATACCACAAAATGATCACAAGGCTGACAAGCAGAAAATGCTTGGAGCTTCCGTAGTTAAATGGGCTGCTTATCTGATGGAGGTTGTCCTGTGCAGGGCCAGCAGTTGGACTTTGATGACCATTGTGGGTCTCTTCCAACAGAATATTCTATGAATCTAAGCACGTAACTTGATTTCCCTCAGCCACTGTTCCCCAGGTGTGACACTGGCACTAAATCCAGAACACCACAAGAATACATATACCAGGACAGTAGTTTGGGTACCATGGGCAGCCAAAAAAGTCCTGCAAAAGAGAAGGATTTGTTAGCATTTCCTTGGGAGAATAATGGAGGGAGGAAATGTAATACCTCTACATACCGAGACAGGCGAACAACCAGAGAACCACCAGCACATTTCAGATGTGACAAAACAGTCCAGAAGGAAGCAAATGAGATCCAGGCCTGCCCATTCATGAGTTCTTTAGCTGTTTCAACACCAGTAAGTATACCTGAATTCTCCAAGTTTTTAGAAACAAGTTAGCTGCTGGATTTCTATCCACAAGGTGTTTCTCAACTGCAAAGGTTTCAATATTGATTGCAGTACACCAATTTCTACCCACTTTGTTCCCTTTGGTCAAAAGAAGGAAAGAATTATCAGGCTTAACTTTTAAACATTAAATACATATCCAGGAAGACAGAACTGGCCAACCCCTGTTTTTATTTAATCTGAAGATCATAAAATGCCTCACACATGCACACAGAGACCACAATTGCTCTTGCATACACATTCAGTGCTTCCTTTACACCTACCATTGCCATGATCACTGAAGACAAGGCCTTAAACAGTATGGACATTACAATTAGGACTTCATTCAGGAGTGGAAACTGCAGAGACCACACCATCAATGTTCTTCACACCCTTCCCCTACACATTGTGCAATACCCCTCAGCTCTGGTTGCAGCAGCCTCTGCTTCATGTTTCTCCTTCCTGGTCCTGCTCCTCCAGCCAGTCACAGCAAGGCCAGAACTCCTGCTGCACACATACACAAGGCAGGCACTTGCCTCCTTCCTATCCACACTCTCAAGTGGTTATCTAAGTACACAGGCACAAAGATCTACTGCTGCCATCTATCACAGCAGCAGACCATGACAACTGCACTCTGCAATGTTAAGGAGAGCCAGCAGCCAGATGAAAGATAAAATGTCTGGCAAGGAAGGGCATCGAAGACTTTGCTCTCTACAAGATACAGCAGGCTATGAGGGCCATCTCCTTTCATCCTCCTGTAAGCCATGCTGCCACACAGCTTCTGTAGATGAGGCTTCTTTCATAATGCTGAATTTTAGATAGTAGGGATAAACATGGAAAAGCTCCCAGACCCACTGCCTAGTCATCCACTTGTACCCAGTCACCTTCATGTGAAGTGTTGGCACAAAGATGTCAGGGGTACAAAGTTTTGTTCAGGATCAGTCACCTCTCAATTTCTCTGTCAAAAAGAAACAACTGAGCATGGGAAATCCATTACAGTCCTAGAACTCGATTCATTCTGCTGATAGCATCACCCTCTGCGGGCAAGAAACGCTTGAGTAAGAGGTGCAACAGTAAGCCTCGCCCAGAGTACTAGTAAGGCCTGTAAGCACGGGTTTTAGCAGGCCTCTTCAACCCTGTATAACCAGGAGTATCTCACTGAAAGTGTTCCTTCAGACAGCAGAAGCCCATTAACCTCCACAGACTCCAACATAACTATAAACATATATCAGAATTACCCCTTCAGACACTGGCTGGGCATACAGATACAAAATAAGCATTTTCCCCCTATTAATTTTAATCTGCTTGTAGATTTTCCAAATAGTATGTAGCCTTGGTGTCAGTCAGCATGATACAGCTTAATTTTTATTAGGTCTACAAGTTTTTCTAAATGAGGAATTTTTCTTTAACCCCCATCCACAATAACAGTTTGTTATCTCTCGACATCACAGACAAGAGGGAGAGGTGCTGTGATAAGGAGGGTGGAATGTTGTGCAATTCTGCCTGCAGGGGTATTTGGATAAGGCTTGCACATATCAGTAGAAGAATGGCTTAATTTGTCAGCTGGAACAATAGATGACAGCTCATCATCTTGCTGCTCTGCTCTTCCCTAATGAGTCGCTCATAAAAATGCTGATGTACATTTTTATTTCCTTAACAAGTGAAGGAACACTCTACAGCAATCACCAGGAAGCCAGCAACACCACAGCTCCTAAATATTTAAGTTTGTAGTAGTAACTTTCGGAACATAAATGCACCCAAAGCACTTCCTCACATCTCCGAAAGGATTTACCACAGACTACAGTGATTAAATCTCCAGTTACTGAGGTGACATATTTACTAAATACACTAAAGGAATGCTAATATACTGCATAATGCTTTACCATTAAAGCTGAGTTTTACTTGCCAAAAAACAAGAGTCTGTCTGGGAAAAATACTGGCTTTCCCTTCTTACTACTTTACATTTGCTTGTACCAGCTTTAACAGCACCTCTGTTGTTTGCTTCAGTTCTCCTACTGACTTTACATTAATCATATTCTCTTGTGCTTAAGCCAGTATAAAGAGATTACACCTTCTTAATGACACAAGTCCTATGAGCTACCAGAAAAATCAAAAGCAAGCAACCAGCTGAGAGGATTGCTTATTGCTGGAGTGAGAGATAAAACACTGTGTGACAGGATCTTAGATAAGTCTGTAGACAGCAAGTGCAGGAGAAAAACATAAATCCCTTTTTTAAATGAATTGCTTATGAATCATCTCCATCAACTGCTATCTCTTAAATGGATGCATGAAGTTTGCAAATGCATACATCACTCATCCTGTAACAGCATCATTCCCCTTTCTCTTTTCTGAAAATACAGGTCTAAACCCCAGTTCTGCTTACAGGGCAGCTGAAAAGTATGGAGAACATCTATACACTATGTCAGCTCAACAGTTCTAAGAGGAATCTCATCAATGTACACAAACACTTGAGAGAAGAGTGCCAAAGGGATGGAGCCAGACTTACTGTTTGCTTTTTTGGTTTGGGACTGACAAGATTGAGACCACAGGATGGAAAAAAGATGATTTCCTTTAGGTTCAAAGGGTCCTCAAGGCTTTTAACAGTGGCCTGGATCAACCTTAAGCCCATCATCTCCTTGCTGCCCTCCAAAGAGGTCTCAGCCTTGTGAGCTCCAGAGATCTCCCTGGGGGTGCAGGAGGAGAGAGCTTCAGGGCAATGCCAACTCCTAAACACTCTGTGAGAAACACGAGTTGCCAAATGCCCTGCTCAAGCAGAGCTATCACATCATCTCTGCATTAATACCTCTGAACATGTTCAGAGCCATATCCGAATCCACCTGCTACACTGCCTCCCAACATGCAGTTTCACATTCCAGGTTTGCAAGAGGTGCTCAGACATCATGAAGAAATGCAGGAAACACACTCCCACCAAAATAAAACACTGTCTGCAATGCTTACATCCCATTTAGGACTGTCATTTCTTTCCATCAGACCTGTCACAAAACCCCATGCAGTAAATGACAAGCCAACTCCAAAGCACTGCACCTAGTAAAAATTTAATATAATAAAACAAATTGAAAACGGCAATATTATTTTAACCATTCACAATTAAAGTGGAAAAATTATAAGGCAGCCATTCATGGAATGATTATGTGTACAAATGGTTTGGAAAAAAGACATTAAAATTACAGTTCCATACATGGAGTCAGGTAAACAGCAATGACCACACGTTTTTCCCTGGAAAGCCAAGGCTGCTAAGAGACATAAGAACAGTAAGGAAAAAAAATATTTTTAAAAGAAGTTTGATGTGAACAGGAATCTGAAATTTGTGATAAAGAATCCATTATTCATCACAAACTTTCCCACCATACTGCAATCACTCCTCCTCCTTCCACCCTCAAAGGAATACAAGTACACTTTCCTTCTCTTTTTCCCAAGTGCCAGCACAGAACAGGAAGGGAGCAGCGGAAGCATTTATTCTGTATCATCTCTTTCCTGCAATCAGCTGATACCACATGGCCACACCTGCTACTAAGTCAAAAGCTCCTTGAAGGCTCTGAACTAGCTCCTGAATAAACACAGTGGTTTTCCTGGGCCTCTTGGGTAAGATTAGCCTTTTATATAATCCGCCTGGAAATAGTTCTTTGGAGTCAAGAGTGAGTTTCTGTGTTTAACACCCAGCCATCTGACAAGCCAAAACAACAAAAAAATCCTGTCTTGGTGTGACAGCTCTGCCATCCTTACTTAAGTTCATGTCAGTGCAGCTTCTGCCTCTGTCACTGAACGCTGAAAAAGAAATATTTCCCTTCTTTATATAAGGAACAATAAAAGCATTAGAACAGTAGGGAAAGTACCTGAAGACATGAGGATCAACAGAAACAGCTTTAGTCCAATTCCTACTGCCAATTAGGAAATCATTAACTGAAAAGAAACAGGTGATGAGAAGATTATGGATTTCCTAGAGGGACTTACAGAAGTGGGACATGGCTGGCACTTGGTTTAAGCATTTACCTGTTAGATCTACTGCCACCTACCTCACAGAAGAAAAACCAGGCAGAGAAGCTATTACAGAGAGAGTAAGAGGAATTTGTTTGCACCAAGGTCTCCTGAGGAGTAGAAAATGATACCAGATGGCCCTGACTACACGCCATGCTTGGATTTACCATGACAGATGGGGAGATAGGTAGAAAGAAAGGGCTACAATAAAATGGACCATTTAATTTAAATCATTAAAATAATCTGCTTCAAGAAAATAATCCTCCATTTGGTAGTAAAAATTTGGAAAGGTTTGATAAAAAAAAGTTTACATTCTCCATATCAACATAACCAAAAGTTTCTTTAGTAACTGCAGTTTCAGTCACAGAATTGAAAATAGTAATTCAACAGAGATAACAGGCAGCCAAAACAAAATGCTGTTGCTACTTCTAAATGGGTATAAATAAAAATAAAAATCACTGAAGTCTTCTGTCACTTAACCAAATGCCAAAATAAAAAGTATGTTTTTAGAATTTTTGTGCCAATTTTAAGTTGCCATTTGAATTTTTTCATTCAAATTCCCTCACCTGCTGCTATAACTTGGCCTCTATACTTCATGAATCATTAAACTGAGTATTACTATTTCTGATGGCTGCCCCAGAAACTGAAAACATGACGTGAAGGACAGGAAAATGTAAAGATGACAAGACCTCTCAGCAGTGGCACCTGTGATTAATATGCCAGAGGTTATGTCAGCAGTGAAAAGCCTGGCTGCCACATTCTCACCAATACACACGGATCCATGTCAAAAGGTCCTAAACACATGCTTGAGCAGGGAACAAAAGGCATGAAATGGGACCTTCCCTCTGTCAACCACTGCTACTGTTATACACAAAGTGAGGCTGAAGGGGAATGCTCTCAGGGTGTCAACTCCCAGGGTGGGGTGCACACGCAAGTGACAGGACAGAGGTTAAAGAATAAAAACTTACTGCTTTACGAAATGCAAGCACCCAGTGCTGCACTGAGCTATCTCCTGCTCTTGGCAAACCCTCCAGCTTTTGGAAATGGTTATGTGGAAAGATTAAACATGGTAAAATAGTGAGATTATCAAGGAAGAAGGTAATTAGGGGGGGAAATCAGGAAGAACAGAACTCTGGAGTAAACATCCCTGTGTACCATTTGCATGTGTAAGGAACCTGTCCTGCTGAACTTTTTAAACCTACCAGTTGCATTATGTATGTTGTAAAAATCCCAAATCCAAAACAGACAAAAAAAAAAACATTCAAAAACACACAAAAGAGGATCCCCATCCACATCACTAATTTTGCAGTGGCTTTTCAGACCACAATATTGAAGGTCTAATAGAAAAAAATTGTTTGCTTAGGTCCGAAGCACTAATTCTATCTGAAAATAGCGTCTTATGGGAAAATATGACTTCTAATAATTTTGCATTGATCTTACATAGTAAAACACACAAATGAACAAGCACTCCTGGGAATCAATACTAGGTTCAACCCTGGGATATGTTAGTATTATTACAGAACCAACAGACAAAGCTATCACCAAGAGCCAGGCCATACTCATTACTCGCTGAACTAACAGACAAACAGGACAATAACAAAAATGTAAAGAAGTTATGAGGCACAATGAGCTCTGCAGTTTAAGTAATAAAGGGCATGACAAACAGTCACACTCATTCATATGGAAACAAGAAGCACTTCAGTTAAGAAGATATTTCTTCAAAATTCATTAAAAAAAAAGAAAAAAACTATTTGGCAATGTTATCTTCAAAAAGTGCAGGCAAAGTATAGTTTAAAAGGGGATCAGCATTAAAAAGTTTTCCCCTAAAGAAAGAATGTTATACTGATTCTGTGCATGTCAAGCACTCCTGACTTTTCAATGTACATTAGAGTATAACATGTTTTGCATAAGGGAAATGGTGCCTTGAAAGTTGTGACAAAGTTGTGCCTTGAAAATGGAGGGATCTTTTACCACTCCTCTGCAGTGAGAGACATCAGCAATTGGCAGAAAGTCCTCCAGTAGATTCACCAAAACTAATGCTTATCAGTAAGAGGCAAATGAACAATTCCCAAAGGAAAAGCAAAACGTCTAACAGGTCCACTGGGAACCCACCAGTTTGGCTTTTTGTTTGTGGGTTTGAGTTTTTTCTGTTCATAACTGCTTAAGAAACACTTTGTATTCTATCTGCAACATAAATATTTAACTAAACATCTTGTTTTGTTAGCCGTAATACCTTTATTTAGCGAAAAACCCACACAGCCCCCCACTGATTTCAGCAGTTTAGGTTTTTGAAAATGAGCTAGTAAAGTTCTCTGGTCCCTCAACAGTTGTCTCCATCAGATTTCTACTCCTCAGAGTCCAGAACAGCTCTATTTCAAAGGGCACTATGGGTATCTCTCTCAACAGAAGCAGTAGTGTATCACAGTAGCCAATACGTAATTCCTGCTGACATTTTTGGTGTTTAACACTTGACTGACTTGGCAGAAGACTATCTCCCAAGAAACAGTGCCTTTTTAGAATTTATTAACAATTTAACAAACAATCAAAACACTATTCTCCTTGCTTCTATCCTGTCTTAAACAATGGAATACACTGCAAAACCCATTTGCACTGTCTTAACTGGCTGCTTTCTTCCTCTAATCCTACACATTGTCTACATAATTTCTTTCCTATCAAGTGACACTTCTATGACAACAGCAGGGTTATGCAGAACTCCCAGTGTAGCCCATTTCTGCAATACAATTAGTGACAAGCATCACAAGGGCCAGTAGCATTGCCAGGACAACGTAGAACCGATGGGGGAGAGCCGCCTTCTTCATTAGTGAGACTTCAACCTCTCCCAATGCAGCCTTCCTCGGGTTTTGCTCTCAGCTGTGAAAGCTGAACTGCAGGATACTTTGGTGATTGCAATTTCGTGATGAGTCGCTATGTTCTTCCCTGCTCACCTTTCTTAAACTTCAAGTTCCATCTTCCCTGAGAATAGGGCCAGAAGTAACAATTAAAATAGCAAATGTCTTCAGAAAAGAAAGTTACATAGAATTTGTGTCCGGCTGCCAAAGTACATTTTGCTATGCTAAAAACTTTCCCAGTATTCCTCATTTTGCAATCAAGATTCCCTCTGAACTCCATAAAGTGGATGGGATGAATGATGGATAAAAGAATGATAAAGGGAGCAGCAGACATTTACTGCTCATGTCTTATCGAGGAGAACAGTGAAATTTGAGTGTTTAGTGATGGTGTCCAATGGACAAAACTAGAGGAATAAGGCACCCTAATACTAGGGCTGCCACCTCCAGACGACTGAGTCCTTTTCCTCCAGCTGATTCAGGTTTGTGGCTATGAGCAATTCCTCCTACTTCTGGGAGAACATGAACTGTGGCAACATAAAGGAAAGTCCCAGCAGAAAACAGCATAGCAACTCCAGTGGCATTGACTTCTGAAAGAGCTTCTTTGCTGCTCTGAAACACAAAGAGCAAAAGAAGTGAGAATAAGCAAAAGTTCTTCAATCAGTAATTAAAAAAAAAAAATCTCTCAGTATCCAGGCACAGTAGGATTTTTATGGAGACTCATCTCACAATGACAGTGGTTTAGTTTGTTTTTTTTGTGGCTTGCACCTTACATGTGATAACTGGCACCCTGAAGTTGTGAGGCAGCAAAAAGACACCCCTCCTGCTAGTCACTTCACTTTGGACTTACAGAAGAAAAAACCCTCACAAAAGAACCCTCAGAAAAGGAGAAAAGTCACAGTCTGCTGAAGCATCTCATTTGATCAGCTCACAGCCAAGATATCAAATGGATTTAGAAAAAAATAAAAGTCATATTGCAAAGCCACAAAACTTGAGGATGCTCAATATTGACTTTTTTCCTCCCTTTTTCTAAACAAGGCATTCAAGTAAGACGTTAGCCTTTAAATATCTGCTCCACTACTCTTCAGAACCAAGCCCCAAAATACTACTCATTAAATATTTAATTTGTATGTAAAAGTAAACATCCAAAACCTTTCCAGCATTTCCATGCAAACTTCATGAAGAAATGCATCTTCTGCATCAAAACTGAGCACCTCCTCAGAACAGGATTAAGATATGCTACAGATCAGTAAATGCAATGAAATGCAAACCCACTCATACCAGATTCAAATGCTTCTTCAATACTCTCCAACTCAGGTGTAATCTTAGCTCTTACTAAGGGTAATATTGTGTTTACTCTCAGGCCATTTTTCCAAGGAGAAAGATACATCACCAGGAACTACAAAACCACTGTGACAGCCCTGATGCCATATCAATTCTCTGTTCTTTCTGAAGGGCAAAATGTAAACCCAACCCTTTTTTCTGCTGTCTTTTGTACTGTAATGTCAAATATCAATCCTATCCAGCAAGTAAAGGATTAGCCCAGATGATTTATTTAATCTTTCCTCTCATGCCTCGAGTGTCGTGAGATCACATTATATCCTTTACAACACGTCACCACAGCATGTCACCAGCAGGACACACAGCAGCTGAGAAATGCAGGAGCATCCCAGGATATGCTTTGAGAAGCTGAAACATTTAATTTGGACAGAGCTGATAAACTCATGTGCAGTGAGTTTGCATTTCACAAGCCATTTGTACAGACCCAAGAGACAATGATGCTGTAGGGAGTAAGGCAAAAAGATTGTTCTAGTTGAGGATTCAACTTCTGACACAGACTTTGAATATAGAGGACCATTTCTGGGATGGTGGGGGAAGATAGAGGAGATTATTTCCTACCTGTATATTAAAAGAAGAATGCATGCAACAGTGCTGAAAATTACTTATTTAAATAATGCTATATGAATAAATTATTCTCAGTGGGGAGCAGCAGAAAGAATAAAAGACAGAAATCAGACTTTTAAAAAAACCCTATACCAAACTCTATAAAGGAATTATGTCACTGATTCTTATGGAAATGCATGGTTTAGTATTTGTTTTATGCATTCATATTACTATTTTTTCATCAACTTTTCTTAATTCTGCTGAATTTTTCCAGCAGTTTGGAACTATGTAATGTGAAACTCGTATCACAGTCCTTTCCCCAGACTTCACCACTGAGCTAGATTTTGGGCAGAAGAAAACCATGGACCTACCTTGCTTAGCCCTAAGTATGTCACCATCGACATAACAGGTGCTGCTAAGGCAAAGACCAGCAAATGTTTTCTGATTCGATTCCGTTCTAGCCCAGCGTGCATCAGGAAGGAAACCAGGCCAAAGGCAGCTGGTGCCTGCAAAAAACAACAGTCACTGCTAATGCAATACCTTCTAAAACCCCCTGAAAAATGAGAAAAGAATGAAATATGACTTACTGCATCGAAATGGACTGAACTGGAAGACATTCAGGGCAGACACTAGCATGCTGCAGCTAACCCAAATCAAGAGCATTCTGCAGACTGCCCCACTTTAATAACCAAACCTCATGGAAACTCACGTTCTGGCTATCAGAAAACATGTACGTGTGTAGTCATTATAAATACTGAAATGTTCATTCTGACTACAATCATTGCTATAATCCCTAAGACTCCATCAACTTAGGTCATCTTTTTTTTTTATCCTGTTACTATCACACATCCTTAGACAGTCTCTTCAACTGCAGTAGAAAAAAACTACAATTAACCTGGGGAGGGAAACAATTGCCTAAAGACAGTCAGCCTCCATGTTAACAAAGACTTAAGAGCTCTTTTGATTAGTTCATTCCTGTTCTCACCAGGAAGCAAACAAATACTTCCTTCTCCCTCTGCTGGCATCCAGTTTCTTATCCAAAAGGCATAGATGTTCCACTACTCACAGAATTTATTGTATTTTTTGCTTGTATAAAGACAACAGCAATCCACCCTGACATTTCTGAAGTAAGACATAAAACTAAAATACCATAAGCATTTTTATACACAGAATCTTTTTTTTAACATAGAAGAAAATCATGAGTGAAAAAATATGAGAAAGAAGAAAGAATCAGCCAGGATCAGAAGAATATAAAAAAGATGCCAGAGAAGAAATAAGTTCCTCTTCTAATACCAAATATCCATAGGAGAAATCTTCCTCCTCTAAAATTGTACCATTCCAGAAGTCAGTTAAGAACATTAAGAATAACAAAAGCAAGTTTCACCAGGCAACAGCTATAAGTTAAGCTCCAAGATGAGACTGTGACATTGCCATCCTCCAAGAAAGTTATGTAAACCACAATTACTTGTATGAACATCGAAGAAAAGACATAATAGATATGCATTCCCTAACATTTTGAACATGTAATTATGTACAATTTCTGATGAATTTATGACTAACCACTGTAATCCATGCACATGCTGCCATAAAGCAAATTGCATCTGCACAGGTGTGTTTAGAGCCTACACAGCCAACAGGTTCACATTCACACAAGTATTCAGCAAAAATCTCCCCATCTTCAAGAGCCACTGTTTGCTTGTTACCATCAGCAAAACATTTCTTTTCCTACAAAATGGTATTTGAGTGATGTTGAAGCTACTACAACAGAGGTAACCAGAAGTTGTAATTCAGTGGTTTCAAAAGACTAACCCTTTAAACACTAAAACCTTTCACAACCAATATCCTCCCCATTTTCTGATGAACATCACAGAACAGAGACTGTTGAAATCAGCAGAAAACTGCTTTTCCTCCTTAAATGCACTAGCATATACTTCTGTGCCTCACCCTTTAGGACTTCTCCAAATGCATCTCTCACAGCAGTAATAATCTAGGGGTTTTTTTGTTTGTTAAATAAACACTACCACACTAGCTTCAGAAGAAATCAGTGTGAAGCTGACACCTTTCTTCATGAGCTACTCTTCTCTCTCTGCTTTTGAGAGATTTCCCAACCTCTGCAACCAAGGTAGGCAGTAGGTAGTCAGAATTCTTTCTCACTTGCACCCCACTCAGACTTAGCATTAATCATGTGCTCTTCTGTCATATCTCATACCCATCCTTTTTGGTCCTCGACACTGTACTAACCTCTGCATTTCAATGGCAATAAACATTTCTGTATTACATCACTAATGAAACTGTAGATCTTTAGCAATTCCTGTGAGTGTTAACAGTCTTTTGAAGAACAAGCAAGATTTTTTTGATGTCGGCTCACCTTGTGCAACATAATCGCAACAAACACTATCAACTGGACACTCGTCTGAGAAGTAGAAGCTGCTGCACCCAATGCAACACCATCAGCTGGAAAAGGAGTGCAGATTCATAGATTACTCTTCTGCATGAGCTTCCCCACCCCCTCAAAGGCTGACAGTAGAAAAACATGTTGATTTAAGAAGCTCTATTACTGAAAATTGCCATTAACAATAGCAACCCCACTTGCCTTTGTTAAGTCATAGCATTTCAGAATACCAGAAAACCCTCACCAAGAACTGTCCCATATTTCCCAAGACCATAAAAACCATAATGGGAATCTATTCTCTATTGACACATTCCTTCAATTAGAACAAATAACAAGTTTAGTTGCTTTAGTCTTCTGTACCAGAAGAGACATCCTCTCTAAATTAAAAAATCTGGTTTAGATACTAAGCATTGCAAGAATTTTAATTATTACCCTTTAAATGATTTTTCAACTATAATTACTATTGTAAATATTTTTTATCACTAACAATAAATATACTGTCTAAATGAAATAAAAAATGGATATTCTATTACTCCTTAATACATAGACACTTTGTTTAGTGAAGTAGTATCTTTTTGATCAGCATCTTCTGACTTATCTAGACAACAACCTTCAGCAGGACATGAAAAAGCACCATATTAATATTACACATATATAGCAAAGAATCACAATGTAACTGTGGCTTGACTGTAACACACACCTAACAGTCAGTCCTTGCAAGACAGCCTAAATGTGTTTCAGTCAAGTCTTTGTGCTCCAGCTTATAATGCCCTTTTTTCTCCCCTGCAAGTTACTATACTTTTAAATTAGTATTTTTTGAAAAAAAAATTCAACCAACAAGCAAACCCAAAGGTCTTTCATACAACTTATCAAATGTGTTAGCATGTATTGAAATTTAGCAGCTGAAGGAGTCAGCAAAGGAATTGAAGAGGTAGAGAGTGAGCATCACACAGCCTTCCAGATGGGAAAAATAAAAGAGTAAAGTAAAGAGTAAAAGAGAAAATTCTGTACCCAAATAAAACTCCATGAACCATCTGAGCTCCCAGTTAATTCTGGGAAAGATCCTTAGCTCTCCTAGCCTTTTTTTTTTCTTCTTTCTTTTATAAAAAGCCATCTCCAAAAGCAAAACCTAAATATCTCCATCACACCTAAATAGGACCCCCACAGCAATGCATATATTTGTCAAGCACAAATAATAGGTCCCACATTACCTGCAGCATGGACTACTAGTCCCAGCGTTGTGGTGATTTTGGAGTTGCCTGATCTTGCAGCTTCTGGATCTGAAACAGTCATGAGAACAGTTATGACAATGAGATCAAATTAATAAATTATGCTGGGGAAAAAAAAATTAAGTATCACGGTATATATTTCCCCCAGCTGCTTAGGCAGTTGTATTCAAAACTACCAGCTTCTGTACTTCTGCATTAGATTTACTGTAAAATAGTTTGACACTTAACACCCTCAAATCACCTGAAGTTCTGTCAACAAACAAGTGACAGACTCACAATTCTTTGCAATTTGCAGGATCTCTCTCATAGGCAGAGGCTGATTTTTTTCTTAACCTCCTAAAATGAAATGTTAAAGGTTTGTGCCACCAAGAAAAAGAAAAGCTATTTTTGGATCCCAAGAATCCAGAGCTGCTTTGAGAGTCAGGATGATTTTTCCCCACACAGTTCAATGCTTGTAGTTCAGGTGACAGTCTGGGTCAGTTTTTGTTGCAGTGATTCCTTGACAGCTCCTAGTAAACAATAAAGTCTACTTGTCACAGCACCAGTTGCAAAGATCTCCCTTCGATGTTACATACCACAAAGGAGAAATGCAGCCAGGGCTGTTTGAGATCCACTGTTTTGACCAGAATTGCCTGACATCTGCAGGTTACCCCAACAGGGCAACATCAATGTCCACCACTAACACAAACAGTGGTGAAACTGTTACAAAGAATCACTGCAGGGTGGGTAAGCCCTGCACAAGTGTAGAAACATCTTATTATTCAACTGTTTAATTCCAGTTTGAACAGCAGTGACTGAATTATCCCAGTGGCCTGTAAAACAACTGCAAGCACACCTACACAGCTTCACTAACTCTGCAGTGATGACAAAACAGAAATTCCAGGCCTTTTCTTTCCTGCTGCCTGCCACCTTACCACCCAGTCTCTCTTCATTCCCAGGCACACATGTAGTTTCCCAATGAGTCAGTTTGATCTTCTGAATGAAGGGGAGGGGAAACCATGTGAGTTTCCCTCATAATTGCATAAGCTGTACTTGCATGACAGCAATGGTATACTCATGTCAAACGGGAGGAGATACAAAAAACATTTCCTTTACAATTGTTTTGGATTGACCATTACTAAACACAAAGAATCACATTTTACTTTATACCTTCATTCTGGCCTACTGAATTTTTCTAGTTTAAACAAAGTGACACCTAGTCACTTGGTAGATAAACTACAAGACATTGGTTCAAGAGAAAAATGTTTTTCTTCAGTTGCTTTAAAAAACATTACAAAACCACTACATCTCCTGTGACAGGTAGAGGCTAGATAAAACTTTACTTAATATTCTGTTTTATAGTGTGTATCTCTTAAGACAGATCACAGTCTTCTCCTGGTATTTGCTATGATCAGAGACATAGAAAAGGGTCATAACCTATAAAAACCGAGGATCCTTTTGGAAGTTGCTCACCTGCATCTCCCAGACATCTTCATTGCCAGTATTTCTGTAGAACAACTCTGAAAATCAGCTTCCCATGGCTGTGGCTACACTTCTTCAGGAGTACACAGGTGAGACAGCCCCTGTACTGGCCTTTCATCTGCCCACCACAGTAACCCCATACAAACAAGCTGCACTGTGAACCAACAAGAATCCGGCCAAAACCTATCCCCCTGCCTTTGTGTGTGCTTTACTTTTCCTTTAAGATCAACTCCTTATTTTTCCAGGGCCAAATTCCAGCATCAGAAGACGTTGTGTGGGAGAAAATGAGCAGCCAAAGGCAGTAAAATACCTTTCCAAAGGACAGAACACCTTTGGTGCATTTCAAGCTACACTCTGAGCATGAAGTCACACGCAGGAAACAAAGGCAACTGTAGGGCATCTTCAGAGTCTTGTAAGAAGCTGACAAATCTTTACACAAACAAAAAGCATTTTGAAGTACATGAGGCTCTAGACTAGTGTAGGAGGTCCAGCCTATGCAGTTAAAGCACCAGAGCTTACATCTAATTGTTTCTGCCATCTTTCTTAAGACAGCTTGCTGTTCTTTGCAAATTTTACCTACATATATGACAATTCAGTAGGAAAAACAATCACATATAAGACTAACCTGAAGTTTTTTGAAAAGCCAAAGAAATCCCCTATGGGTGATACTGCAAAATAGATAATAACTCAAGCGTCAAATCATCCTTCACCCCCACACCACACTTGCTCACACATTTTATTGAGGCAAGGCTCAAATTATGGTGAATTCTGAGATAGATTTCCAGCACAAAAATTTCACATGGACCTTGGTTTATGTTTTTAAAGTACCTACTGAAACTCTGGACATGACTGGACATATTACATCCTGGTAGCATTTAAAAAAAAAAATGCAACTTGTTAATTAAGACTAATTAGCAAGTGTAATTGAAGTGGATCTTTACCTACCATCTGTAGAGTGCACATGAGAGCTGCCTATCTGGTCCACCAAGAGCATGAAGACAAAGCCGAGGACGAGGGACACGCCGATGTAGGCGTGCAGCCTGGAATGGTCGTGGCCGTGCTCGTGCACAGCCGGGAGCTTCGCCACCTTCTCAGACTCCAGCCCGTGCTGCATCTCGCTCGCTGGGCGGTGCCTTCCTGTGACAGGTGAGCAAACACATCAGGGGACTGAACACGACACAGCCACTTCTCTCCTCCTCTGCCAAAAGCCCTCCTCGCACTTCCCTGGACAATACACACAAGTCCTTGTTTAAGGTCTTTCTTAGACAATGCTCTTAGCAAAGCCTGGTTGGTTTCTCCTCATACATCTTCAGCATGGAAAAGCAAGGAGAGTATTAATATGTTATAATCCAGGCTGCATTTTAAATACAAATTAATTCACAAAAATTGCTGTATAATTCCTTTTTTAACTGAAGTTGCCAGTTTCGTCGATTTCAGACATACTGTCAAGCAGTTACTTCATTATCTTCATTAAAGTGAAGAAAATACTGGATGAAGAGATAAAATAGGTTCCATCCACAAAAGGATTTAATACCATCTTTAAGAAGATTAACTGATGCTGACATATAAACAAGCTAGTATTGACACACTACATTGATAAGGACTACAGTAGTTAAGTCAAGCACACTGACCTACAAATGTCAGTACCATCCCAGAAAACCAAAGCCCAAGCCTTGGAGTGAATGATGTGTGGTTTCCTTTCCCTACACAAGCTATTAAAGCTTGTCCATGTTTTTTTTTTTCAGTTCTACAAGGTGTTTTGGATGGCAACTACTCTTTGGAAGCTTTAAATACTTATACCAAGAACTTGACTTATCATCATCATCATCTTCTTCCTGGAATATTCATACATCCTCTTGGATGAGACAAGTGTATGTTCATTCCACAGTACAAAATGTCACAATGCCATTACTACAGTCAAAGCACATCAGAATACACTTGATAACAAAGATTTCAAACATATCTTTGCTGAACAAGATTGACCAATAAAATTACTTTGGACCACACAAGATTTTTTGCCATCTATATTATGAAGTTGACTTCACCTCAGATCATTTCAAACCATAAAACTGTGTAACTCAGGGCAATCTTTCTGACAGTGGTTATACAGTTTCAGCAGTTAAAACAAAGAACTGACATCAGCAAAGGAATTTTATTTGCTGGCACTACCCAAACCAAGGTTTCACTACACAGATACACAGGTTTATGATCAAAGAATAATCCAAGTCACGATATGCTATTTTCTCTCAGCCTACAAGGTTGAAAATTAGAAGTTATTTATTCCACAGCCTGTGGGTAAATACAGAAGTAATAGTAAATTACTTCCATATCAATGGAAAACACTTAAACATTTGCTAGCAAGCAACCAGTCAGAATTAAGCTACACCTGAAAGAGGGAAAACAAAGATTTCTCTTTTTGTTTTTCCACTTATATGAATATACCTCAAGGTTTCTCTTCATTTCACCTTTCTAGGTTTAATTATGTAAATAGGTGAACTTGAAAAAGAGAAAGCTGTTAAGTTTAACTTAGTCTTAAGTTTAACTTTGAATATCCTACTTTTCTAAAAAAAGTATTAGAAGTAATTTTGTAGTTAAATCTATAATACCCATTAATTCAGCCCCTTTGCAATACAAAAAAAATTCAGATAGACTGTTGTTAGACACAATACTGTGAGTTAGACATCAAGTCTGAAGCCATTCACAAACTCTTTTTTCCTTGGTAAATACTTCTGCTATTACTACTGCAGTACTGTGAAGTGTCTTTTTTTGCCATATACTAAACAAAGTTATAGCCCATACAGCTCCACACAGCTGTGGAGTCATACATGAACAGTATGGCCCATTTACTGAACAAGTATTAAAACCCACAAATGTTCCCAGCAATTGTATCCACTGCTAGCTGTACCATTACAAAGAGAAAATCAGTCTACTCAGAATTAAAACTGAATGGAGAGCAAATGCACAACTACAGCTCATTAGAGACATCTGACATCAGAGTGCACAAATTATAGTATAGTATAAAAGCATAATCAAAGCTTCTTTCACTTCTTGATAAAGGATGATTTTATGTATTATCTTCTATTTATTCTAAATCTAAGCAGAACAACATAAATTTAGTGGAAGCTAGAACAGTATACATTAAAGCATATTACTCAAATGAAATTTAAAAGTTTAGAAACACAAAACCCACTACCACAGGAAAAGCAAAGGACTACAGCTACCTCTCAATCCCAGATTAGCAACCACAGTACACCAGATGCTTGCAAGGTTCTCTACAGCCTCAACCTTATAGTGCTTTCCCCTGCAATCAGTAAGACATTGCCATTTACCTTCAAAGTTCTGATTCTGAGCAGACTGGAAAAATCTCATCCATGCAATTGTCATCTAATAGCACAAGTCTCCAAGCAAAAGCAAACTTTAAAGAGCACTCCAAACAGAGGTGATGAGCCCTGGCTATTTAAAACAGTGTCACAACCTCAAATTGAGCTCTGTTAAGGCTTTTGGCTGTAAGACATGCTCCACACAAACATCCCTGCAGGACACAATCTCTGCTCACTTTGAGCTCTTCATTAGAGATGATGAGGTGGTTAAGACAGCGACAGCAGATTAGAACTGAATGTTTGAACACAGAGATTTAGATGTGTAATGTATACCACCACCCAAGAAGAAATGACTGCTACTCTGTAAATTAGCCCTACATAACCATAATTTTCAGCTAAGTATATTAATTCCAAGATGCTTTTCAGCCTTGGAGGAAATTCTTATTAGGGCAGGGACACAGATTTGTAAAACACCTCCTGCAATTGCTTTAATGAGAAGCAGTCCAAACTACAAAGAGAAGCTGCAAATACTCCATAATTTCATGCTCTGCCAAAGGCACCCTTACACCACCTTTGAAGTTCCAGTGGAAGTTAAACTCTCCCCAGATTAAGAAACACTACATATGACCTGCCATAAAAGGCTGTTATTCCATGAACAGTACAGTACCCAGGCCCACAAATGACTGGATAACTCAGCAAGAGTCATGAATCTGCAGTCTGATCATACCCCTCCATGTGCAATATCATGCCTATAGTACTTTTGCATTTCTATGCCTGCTTTGTGTCATGCTGCTGTGAAGCTCTTCCATCAATCTCAGGTTAAAAACTCTAAAAAGAAGCCTCAGTACATCATAACACACCATGATGTAAGTTATCTCGAACGAGGCCATCTGGGTTTGGTTCTTACCTTCCAAAATGTCTTCATAAAGTGCATGTACTCCTTCTGGCACAATGACAGCCAAGGCAGTTCCACACAGCAGCCCAGCACCCAGAACAGTCACCAACTTCAATCTCTCCTGCAAGTAAGTACAAAACAACTGTCATCTTTAAGAATGAAAATGCTTTCTTTACTCTCCCATGTTAACAGAGGTTGAGGAAGGGGGTTACTTGTCAAATAAATAGAGAATTTGCAATTAAACCTTAACAACCAAACCTTATAAATCTAATGTTTTTATAGTAAAGAATAATAAAGTTTTATTCATATTTTTGGAAGAATTTCTGTAACAAAAATAAAAACCACACATAGTTTTTCAGTAGTTGCTACTATTAGAGTTATCTTCCCAATTACATCCTAGTTTCAGGCAAAAAGCTTAGAGATATCTTCCTCCCAAACTAATTACATTCTGTTTAATCAATAAAGTCACCAATTCACTTCCTTGTGACTACGTTGACAGGCTAAAGTCAAAGCCACGTACTAAAATCCAATTACACAAACATACAACAGGGTCTGAAATATGACAGTTTGCAGAGGCCATGACTCATAATTTCTGTAAGAAGCCCTGTCATATAACATCCCCTATCATAGCAACCATGGCAGTTTAGATCCCCCTAATAACTGTGCAGGACACGTTCTGTGGCAGAACCATCATCATCTTCCATGTTCAATGAGAAGTCTGAGCACTACCAAACCCCTCATGTTGACTGAGGACCCAGAGACAGGGGTCAGCAGTTGAATAGCAGGAAACCATTTGTTGCATATCATTATTAGGCCATCCATTCTCCTTCAGGCACTGTAACAAATTGCTCAATCTCACTGAAACGTGCCACACTTGCACAGAAGAAGCAGGAGGCACTAGGGAGATGCACAATCCTGAAACTAAGCCGAATGTGACCATAAGGGAGCAGCTGCAGCATTACTGGGGAAAACCCCAACAGTAATATGCAAGAAAGTGTAAAGTTTCAAAGTTTACACAGAAAACAAGTGTAAAGTTCCCAGAAACATGGACTGAATACTAGCATATACAATAATCATACTTGGTAAATTGTCATACAGTAGCAATCTACACAAAAAGATAAATTTTCAACATCTGCTGTTCATAAAGTAGTTCTGCAAAAATACAGGACCATACAAGGAAAAAACCTATTATTTTTATCTGGAACACTATAGTATTTTTTGCATAAAAAACAGACATAAACACAGAGGAAAGTGTCAGAAGTAATACTGATTTATTACAACTGCAAATATATAGTATAGCTTGCCTTCACTTGGGCACCTGTGAATTTTAAAGACCCATGAAAAGAATACATACTAACAAGTTATCATTTCACGTAAGTCACCATCTTTTCAGTACAAAATAGTTGGGTGTGGTGAATACAGAAATGTAATAAGACCAGCCTACATAGATAGGCAAAAGGAATACAGCTTTATCCAAGAAATCAAACCATTCCTGTTAAATAGATTTGCATGTGAAAAAACAAGAGCAACACAGTAAGCAGTGCTAAAACTCCACGGGAAAATCTCGAATTCCTCAAATTAGCAAATTGTTCCACTCCTCAATATTTTTTTAGGTCTGTATGGCATTGAAACTCTTACTTGGACTTCACACCTACTTTCAGCAGGAAGTGGCCCCAGTTCCTGCCTCTGTTACACCACCAAAACATTCAAACTGCTACAACTTCAATTTTATTTTTTTTCCATTTAGACTACAGTTTGAGAGAT
Organism: Trochalopteron elliotii; assembly: GCA_024734555.1. Lineage (NCBI taxonomy): Eukaryota > Metazoa > Chordata > Aves > Passeriformes > Leiothrichidae > Trochalopteron > Trochalopteron elliotii. The sequence goes on from JANPWX010000059.1 coordinate 2,017,852, forward strand.
AGCCTCAGAACTAGTAGAGTGCTGTTTCCAGCCCTAAATTAGACCAACAGTCCTGAAAATTAGAATTAAAGTGAAAGGGTACTTCTGCACACAGAACTAAGGCAAAGTTCTGTTCAGTTGGCACCTTTTACCATTCAGGTTTAGTCATACCTGGCTTTCCCAGAGTTTTATACTTTCAAGAATATCCTAATCTAATTGAAACAATAGAACAGAGCATGAGATCAGAACACAAATAATAAATTCCATGTAAAAAAAAAAATCAGAAGGAATATATTAACACTAATTAATAATTCTATTGTTTTCTAGCATCTGGGGTATATTATGCACAGCATTCACTTTTGGTTTCAACTCAACCATTACAAATGGCCAGTGGGAAGAGGCATTTTTACTCATGTTGGCTACCTGCAAAACTTTCTGCAAACTATAGAATGGACCATCCAAACAGTCATTTCAGTTTGAAATTATCTTTGTTGCAGACTCTTAATCAACAATTTCAAACAAAACAATTACAACTTCTAATTAGACGTTTCCAGAATTAGCTAGGATTTGTACCTCGTGTGCAGAGATATTTTGCTCTTTTAAACCAGCACTGCATGCAAACCCTTAAAAATATCTAAGATTTAAATCAAGTCTAAAACCGAGCCAAGAACTTCTGAGAGCTTAAGATACCACAATAAACTTGACTGCACAGTGCATACTGATGGTAAAATACCACACACACAAAAGGCTAATTAACTACATGATTACTGCTTAGGCAGTTTTGGATCCACAACAGATCTGTATTCCTGCAGCTGCTGGAAGCCTTGAAAGGTTTGAGACCACTGATTCAACTACACAAAGAAAACACAGGCAGAACAAGAACCTTAACTTCAAACAACACCGAATATAAGTTAAGAGTTAACAGGTGACTATCAAGCACATACATGACAAAATGTAAATTTAAATTTAAAAAGAGACAATATTAGCACACGAGGCAGTGCTCTCAGCAAATCTACAAGAAAACTCTCCATGGGCTTCAGGACAGAAGCGAGTTTTGAAGAGCAAGACAGTGGAAGCAGCAACACTGCAAACACACAAGGGAAGGTCCACCAAAGCATCAGATGAAGCACTGGTGAAACAGAACTTTGTTGATGCTCATGTGAAGATGCCCGAATACACTGTGAGATTCAATTTATTTAGCTGAGTTGTACTTTTCCTAAAACAAACAGCCTTTCCTGCCATGCTACTAAGGATGTGCTGCTCGCAAAGCCTCCTAGTAATGGTGAGACCAAAGGACAGGTGCAAGCAGCCCTCTGACTTGATGGGAGACAAAGGCACGTTTCTCCTCCTGCACCTTGCTTCCCAAAAGTAGAACTACTTCCAAGAGAAATGGGAAACCCCCATAAGAGTGCTCTTACTACCTTAGAACAACTAAACTCTCACTACACCATACCTCTATACAATCACCATCATTTAGAAAGAGAGAATATACCAGAGGGGTATATTGGGCATCAGAGGATATTAGGAAACCTACAGAGACTGTGCCAACTGTCATCATTTCAACTAGTATTTCTTAGAAGCACACAAATATGTTTACTTAGGAACTCCTGTACTGTTTGGGAACTTGCCCAATCAATGAAAGTCTCCCTCTCCTTTAACACTTCTTAATTTACCCAAGATATTTTTCCAAAAGAATGCCTTGAGTTACACGAGGCAGTAACCTGAAGTTCTGTAGTAATCAAAAAGCTAAGGTTTAATTTTCAACACTGCGAGCTGTGAACAAAATTGTGAATTAAAGCTTTTCCGAGAATATTCTTGGAATTGTTTTTAAAAGCCTTAATTTCAGTAGTTCACAGGCACATAAAACATAATCACTGACTTCAGCAATTTCTTAATACAAGCTCCTAAGAATAGCAGGCTTTCTCATGTCCTTACACTACCTGCTGAGACTTCACTACACCTGTAGCAGAGACTCGACTCAAACCTGACAAGTTTAAATGGCCACTGTGAAATAAGCATAATTTTACACAGCGGTTTTGAAGGAAAACTAATATTGCACTCGTAACTTTTAAAGATAAAACTTCATCCTTAACAGCGTTGCCATATCCCAATGGGACGGCACCAACTCCTGCTGGGAGATCTCTCTGGTTTCTCCTTTAGTAACCAAAAAGCAGTTCGGCAGAGTTGTCTTACCTCGGAAAAATTAACTGCCAAGGGTATAATTCCTGCCACATAGCATGCGACCAGCATGGCCAAGGACAGCAGGCAGATGGAGGGGAAGTCATCCATTTCGCCGCTTTCTGTCCGGTCCCTTAAAGTGAAATCCAACGGCAACTTTTCCACCTCTCCCCAGGGCACGCCTTAACCCGTGCAGACACCGAGCTCCCAGGAGAGGCTTTCAGCCATGTCTCTCTGGCCCGGCGGCAGCGGCCGGCTCGGCCCCCGGCCGGGGGTGCGCGGCCAGAGGGCG
>JANPWX010000059.1:2025300-2119914 GCA_024734555.1 Trochalopteron elliotii
TTAATTTTAATATTTTTCTGGGCCAGTGTCTGATAATGGGTATTGTATAGTGTCTGAAGTGATAAATGGTTTGAAGTCAGAAGCCCAGATGATTTCTGCTGTGAAGTTCTGAAAGAACAGGCTTGCATGTCTGGCTCACTGCTTTTCCTATAATCTGATTATTTGGATAATTTCAGAATTTATACATTCATTTAGCACTCCTCAGTGACCATCTAATTAAAATGATAGCGATGGAAATATTATTTTATGATAATCTTTGGCAGTCATTTGGATTCCCGGCTAAGACATGCCTGTTCAAGTACAATGCACTTAGGAATAGCCAGATACCAGCTCCCCTTGGGGAATTCCCTTCAAATCAGTCATCCTCTGGCATACATGAAAGTGGATTTAAATGATCTAGTCTCCTTTGTATGATTTTTGTTGTTACAGCATGCAGCTGAGAATTCCCCTTTTTTCTGTTTCTGATTAGGAAAAGTCTTGCTCCTTATTTTTCTCTGTGTAACATTTTCCTGAACTTCTCAGAATCTGCTACTGCTGTGTTGAGGCAATTTAAAGAACTGAAAACGGCATTCCAATTATGTCAGTTATGGGATAAGAATCTGTCCTGGGTTTTTTTCCCTGTAAATCCTAACATTGGCCATTTCTCTTTTCTGTCACTGCTCTTCATGAGCACTGGGCTGGTATCTTCACTGATTTCCAAAGTATGGGTCACGATTTTTCTGTCAGCTGCTGATTAATCTAAGCCAAATAATGTCTTACCCTGCACTTGCCTCTATGTTGTGTGCTCACCTCATATATTAGCACTGAAAATGTTGGATCCAATTAGCAGCACTGGAAACGGCCATTTGCAGCATGCTTGCAAACTTTCTGTGGTGTGCAACCTGTTAATTAGATCACAGATTGTGTACACTTTAAAAATCTTGCTGGTTTGCTCAAATCACTTGCTGTAGCCAAGTGAAAAATGTTATGGAAATGATGGAAGCCACAGAGCATACAATCATCTAAGCCTTCCCTGCAGAAGAACAAACAAATGTCTCCAACATTTGGAACCGTTTTCTATGCCATAATTAATGTTTAAGTAAATTCATTGAAGTGTGAGAAACCAGTATATCTGTTTTGCTAGAAATAATCTTGAGTGCTAAGTGTAGATTAGTGTATCATTGGTGTTCCCTTGAAGTTAAATGGGTGACACAAATTAGCTATTTCTGTTAAAATCTTTCAGGTGAGACTGACAGTGTGGTTAAATTGGGTCCCCTCCTTGCTCTTTAATTGGGGCATTGAAAATTTTACTAACTTTTGGAATAAAAAAAGTAAATGCCACAGCTCCTGTACCTTGACTTTATTGCTTTGCTTACCTGTCTAAATAGAAACTGTTTCAGTGGGGGTTTTTTTAACACAATAGCTGCTGTACTGGTGATTTTACACATTTTAAAGTTCCATAAGGACTGATAGGACTTGTAGGAAACAAAACTTATTAATACAGCTTGTATAAGTAGTAAGTGCTGTGTGGAAGGTGTCAGTGTCCTTTATTGCTAGTCTAATATTTTACTATTATGCTTCTTTTTACTCCTTCTTTCACACAATAGCTTAATTCGAATGAAAATCATTCAAAGTGTGCAAGTAACCTGTATTTTTGTGTTTGTTTTGTTTTCCAGTCTCACACAATTCTACTTGTCCAGCCCACCAAGAGGCCAGAAGGCAGAACATATGCTGATTATGAGTCGGTGAATGAGTGCATGGAAGGTGGGTGGATGCAGACATGGGAGCTAAAAACTGTTGTTAAAATCCTATTTTTGGCATATTCACAAACTTAATAAGAAAATAAGTTGCTCTTCATGTTTTTCAAAGGTAATTCACAAAAAAAAATCTCATGCTTTTAGCTTACTAATGTTCTAGCAAACTAAAAACTAGTTATTATTTGTTTCTAAAACTTGCTTTTTCTATTAAATGTCTGGTTTTGATTTAACTAGATGAAACCACATCCAGTTTGGGAGAGTAGACAATATTCTTTCTGGGCCTGTGCAGCAGACTTGCTTCAATGCATTTCATTGCAGGATCAGCACTTAATTCTCATTCTTCTTTTCTTCACACTGTAAGGCAAAGATTGCTACTGGAAATAATGTATTAAATAAAGGATTGTGTGCAATTGGTACATAATTTGCCATCTCATGGCACATGTGCCAGAGTAAAGATCCGGCAAAACTTTGATCCACGTAATGAGCATGGAAAGAAAATTGAAATATTAGAGCTGTAGTTCACTTAACATTAACCTTTTAGGAGGTTTTGTGAGGCAAACAAAAGTATAGCAAAGACCGTGTAAAGTCTCTGTGCTCATTTTAATATTACATTCTTCTCAAATGTATCTGAAGTATTAGTGGACTAGTTTAAATAAGTAAAAGTGCTTTAAATGTATATACAGGTTTGTGCTGTCACTCTTACCTCAGTATCCTGTTTGACTCTTGGATCAAGAATGATCATTCTTATGTGTTCTTCTGTTTCTCAGGTGTTTGTGCAGCAGGAATATATGTTCTAATTGCTGTCTTGTTAGGAGTTCCAGATGTCCATTGGAGCTTACTGCATGGAAAGTTACATTTTTGACAGAACTAAAACTTTTTCCCTTAGATGATGAAAACTTTTCTTTCCATGCATCTTATAGTACTATGTTTCAATGCAAATCACTAGGAACAAAAGAATTTCAGCTCTAGAAAATTTGATTGTTTTTATGGTGGTAATCTCTAAACTTTTATTTGTGGATCAAGAGCTGAAGAAGTTTCAGCTAATACAATTTTTTAATATTGCACTGTTAATCTTGTTTCTCTGTAGGAGTCTGTAAAATGTATGAAGAGCATCTGAAGAGAATGAATCCCAACAGTCCATCCATTACATATGATATCAGCCAATTGTTTGACTTCATTGATGACTTGGCAGACCTCAGCTGTCTTGTGTAAGTTCAGTTGTATGAGTCCATTTCGGTGCCTTAGGAAAGTCAGAGGTTTTCCCTCTAAACTCTTTTATGTGAGTTTCACATAATGCTGTTTATGTGGTTTTAGCAGTAATTGCAGTGCAGCAGCAGTGCAGCTGCCCTAGCAAGTTGCCCAGTCCAGTTAACTGCACAGATATAAGGTACCTCTAAAGAAGGCTTAGAAACTAATGGTTCCACCTGGATTTTATTCACATTGGAGCTGAGTTAAATCCAACAATTAAATACAGATGACTATTTTATTACCACTAGAATCTGTTTAAATTTGCCTTTGTGCTGTTGGTCCAGTTCTTCAGGAGGCAGGATGGTTACAGAATTTTTTTCAGCTGAGGGCAGTAGTTGTGGTAGGGTAGAAGGCTACAGAAGAGCATTGCAGCCAAAAGTTTGTTTTGATCAAGATACAGCAAGATGAAAGTATCTAACAGACAAAGTAGCCACTTCTTTTAGAAGGTAGCAACTGTTTTCTAGGATAGTCTTGTACCTTTCTTAATTAGGCTTCTAAAATCAGTGTCATGCCAAGTTCTACTTAAGCTTATAGTTTTCCACCAGATGGCACACATAGCACAAGGTGTAATAGATGTGTCTTGTGTTCACAGAAATTCCTGAAGTGCTTGATGTCTGCACTTGCTGTGTAGCATTATGAAAGGATTTGGGGATGGAGGGTAGAAATCAGTAACTTTTCTTGAAACTAGCATTCCTTACGTTGCACTAGAACTACTGCTGTATGAACATAGACTGAAGCTCTTTGTTTGGCCTTGATCCAATCATGCTGGGGTTTAAATAGTAAGACTTCCTTAGAAACAGCATGCTTAGGGTTTTTTCCTAAGGTAAGAACTATAAATTGTTCTGGAATGAGTTGACTTGGGATTTTTACTCATCTTCTTACCATTAATCATCTCACTCTTCTTATCTGATCAGAAATAAAAGTATACCAAGATTTAAAGACTGACCAAGACTTCAGTAGTTCTTAAATCATTCACTGAAAGTACCGTCTTCATGAACAAAATATTCAGCTTTAATGACTGAGGGAGAAAGGAGGGCATGAGCCTACACAGAACGTCACTCAGATTTTTCAGTCTCATTCTGTTTTAATTCAACATGTCCTGAGTTAACTGAATTCTCTGGCCCTTGCTTGTGAACTGCTTTTATCAACTATTCTTGAGTAGCAAAGAAAACGCATCTGTGGGTTCTTGTTTTCAGTTTGCTTTTTATGAAGTATCTTTGTCAGATGTAAGCTTGCCCTCAGTGCCAACTGGCAAGAATCCTTTGTCATCCATCTGTGAGTCTGCCTTTGCTCCTGGAAACATTTGATCTTAATAATTTTCAAAAAAATTCCACATAGAAGTTGAACACTTGAAAACTTAAATAAATCCTTGAAGTACTGTTGAAGAAGTGTTTGACTCATTAAGACAAATCAGATTATTTCCTGGTAGAACTATTCTTCTGCAGGCTGAGCTCTAGAATACTAAGATTCTCTACTTGTTGTCTCCCATAAGTAATTAAATGCATGAATTAAAATGTGAACACACTGTGATCCAGTCACTCAGTAGTGCTTGAAGCATCTAGGTTTTTTTTCAGGCTCAGACTGATCTTCTGGACAGCTGTTTTTCTGTTTTTTTAGAGAACAGGATAAATCCATTTGATAAGTGGCAATTCCCACCTACTTCTCATATTATTTTCTGTACACCAGTTTCTGCCTCATACACTTTAGGACAATTAATTGTTTGTGAAGTTCTTCTGGTAAATGTGCTACAGAGCAGACTGACATTCTTCTCTCGTTTCCTCTACAGTTACCGTGCTGATACTCAGACATACCAACCGTACAACAAAGACTGGATAAAGGAGAAGATCTACGTGCTCCTCCGCAGGCAGGCCCAGCAAGCAAGCAAATAGTGAGGGCACCAATGCTACCTGGGTTTGGGGAGGGTTTGGACAACAGGTGTGTACAGAGTGTGGTAGTGAATGTTTTGTATTACAGTCATCCTGTTGCCATCTTGATAAACTCGTTAGCCAGGACTGATTATATTTTTAGAGATACAAGGATTTTGTTGGATTTGATTTTTTTTTCAGTGTAAATGGAGAAGAACGTACATCTTCACAGCAGAGTTCTGGGTTTTTTCCTCCAGTTTGCTAATGGTCCTACCTTATTTGAACCCCTGGGGCTGGTCACATTGTACTTCACCACATTTGCTGTATGTGCCCCTCTGTGGGTTCTTAACATTCAGTTATGTCCTTGAGATGTCTTAATGGGAAATAAAAAATGACCCTTTAGTTAAATTTGAGTGCTCAATTTTGTGGTTCCTGCCAAAAAACACATCTTTTTTCCCTGTTACCTAGGGGATAGAGCTTGAAAGGTCATGTGGACTGAATCAACAGTAGTTTCCCCTATTACAGAACAGCTCAAATTCAGTCTTGGTAGTGTTTTCCATGGGCATCTTTGGGAAACACAACAACCCCCTTGCAATGCACAGCTGATCTCTACAAGGCATTTGTATATAGGTATGTCTGCTCTGGGATTGGTGATGGATAAGAACAGGCTGAATGTATCACATCACAGGCCCCTTGAATTAGTCTGCTTACAACTTTTCCCCCAAGAAAGGAATAGACAAAGCAGATTGTTCCCGTGGAAATCTGCCCCAAACTTCATTTTCTCTTTACAGAAGATAAAGACTTAACTGTTGGCCCACACTGTAAATTATATCTGCCCCCATCTATTTTGAATGCTGACGTTTTTATAATTTTGCAGTACTGAAAAGATTTGGATTGGAGGACACATCAGACCAAAAAATAGAGCAGGTAGAAAAGGCTGGTTTGGTACTCTGTATCTTTAGAGTTTCCCTACTATAGGAACAGACTGTACAGATAACACTCAACCAAAGACTCTGGGATTGACAGAGGAATGTAATTCTCTCCAGTGCACTTGTTAATTACACGTCAATAGTTTCTGATGGACCTCACAGCAAATGCACTGGCTGAAAAGAATCTGAGGTAAAGTGACTGTCTATAGTAAAGCTTCAATGAAAGTAGCTTTACTTAAATGATAAGTAATAGCTGCTGAAGACTGGGAATCAAGTTACTGAAGGGATATAAATTCTTAGAAAGAAACTGAGTGAAGGTGTTACACAAATACAGGTTGGAGATTAGACCTACTAGCTCTAGAATTTATAGTGACCAGGAATAAATTCAATCTGCTAACATCAAATCAATAGTGATTTTCAAAACAGTAGATCAGAAATACATAAGAACACTTAAGACTATTAAATCTGAAAATACTTTGGCATGTAAGTTTTATATCCAGCTTGACGCAGTAAGTAATACTTAGAAAATTCACTATTGCCCCTATAATAAACATTCAGATTTAATACAAGCAATATTATTTAAACAGCTTTTATAGTTTATCCTCCTGAATAGCACAAACTAAAATAACATGTTTTCTCCTAACATGTTTGCAGTTAACTTAATTTTTTAATTCCAGTATTTTCATGGATGTAATATTGCAGGTTTTTGAATAAACATTTACCTCATTCTGTGGACTGGCTTTCAATTTAAGGAAAACCAGCAATGTGGTCTCTTTCCTTACTGTGAAAAGCACAAAGGAGTAGGCTGAATCTCTAGTAATCAGGCATTGGGACACAGCACAGCTTTTCCTTCAAAGGTGCCTTGTGTTTGGTCTGATTTTAAAAAATCATCCTCTTCCTTGATTTTGGCTCTACTATAGTAACTCTGTAAACTCAGACCAGTAAACATGTATAAAATACAAATTTCTTACGTTAGAGCAGAGAATAGGAAGAAGGTACTTTAAAGGAGATGGTAATTAACCTTTGCTTTTTGAAAGGGACTTTGTGAAAAAAGGTACTAAAAAAGGTATGTTTTTTAGTGTTTTAGAAAGTAGAAGGTTTGCTAGCTTTAACTTAAAGGTTAGTTCACTTTTTTTAAAACATACAAACTGCTATGGTCATTTCACTAACTGAAGTCTTCACAGAATTGGAAAATTCAAGTACGTGGTCCTTTCATACCTCTGGAGCCAGATTTAGCCTTCTGCAGATAGAAAAATGTGGTCTGTAGGCCACTTTAGGGGAAGGGACTTGGGCATCATATCTTTTCCCCTCTTTTCACCCAGCTACAAGTCTTTTTTTCTTTTTCTGAAATAAGCTACTACTTAAAATTCTAGTACATAGTTCTTGAGCTACTATTTTCCATAGTCCTTCAGTGCATTTTACTTGATTAACTATTTATGAAACAATAGACTTGTTGCTTAGCTGAGCAGCCTACCAAATATACTGAAAGGAAAAAAAGAGTGCTACTGTATCTGATGTGCAAGGAGCTGGAAAGAAGAATCTGGAAAGTTGTCTCCCACTAACCACATGGTGCCTTCAGAACTTCAGTGAAGAGGGTTATGAGCAGTTGGAAACCAACTACATGCTAGTAAACTAGCACTCTAGTAATAAAGGCTGTTCTAGCAGACTGAAAAGTGACTTCACTTTGCTTCTTTGCTCCTACTGAGTAATGGATGACAGCAGAGCATGTAGTACCTTCCGCAGTTGCACTTGTCCTCAGAGGCATCAGCACTTTGAAAGCAAGATACTGATAATTGCCCGAGTTCACCTACTATAAAAGTGAGATTCAGTGGCAGCATTTTGCATGTAAAGCCATAAAAAATGGCATGATTACAGAAAGTATGTCAAAAAAGAATCTGTCATCCCATGCATGCTTTGCCTGCAGCAAATTGTCTGGTGGTTCTTATGTAAGGATAGAGACAAGTAATTGTGCTGGTCATGCCTGCTATGGTGTGGGAGTACATGACAAAGGAAATTATATTGGCTGCTTCTGCAGGAGAGTGGTACAGTATTTTAAAACAGAGATTAAGAATGGAATCCAGAGACCTAGCATTTCAAAGTGTGTGGAAATACTTAATTTTTTTAAAGCAAGTCCATTAAGGAAGCCTAGCCTCAGACCAAGGAGCTGTATGAGCTATTTGCCAGGATTGCAGAGGAATGGAGGTGCTTGCCTGACTTCTGCTTGCCTTGTGGAGCCATGAGCCGTGCTGCTCTGCTTTGCTAATCACAGACTTGGGAAGTCCTCCCACAGTTTCTGGACTGGACTGGCCCTGCCATGAACTTCAGGTTGAGACATGACCAGACTGGCACAACTGATTTCTTGGCAGGGCTGTTCACTAAGCAAATAGTAAGGTGAAGTTATGTGAGGTGGCTGAGCTGAAGTAGCAGTTCCCTGCTGTTGAAAGGCATAATGCTACTTCACACTATGTACAAAAGGAACACCGAGCGTTGTGGGGAAGAGGAGAACAGGACTGCTAGTCAGCACCAACAAGCAGAGCAGCTGGTCACTTAAAAAAATAAAACCTGATACTTTGAGAATAAGGACAAGTATGGTAGATAATTGGTGCATATATAAAGCACGCATTTATCTACCATTGCAAACTCCTGCCAGTCAGTAATGCACTGGGTCAGGATTAGGATGTGTGTTGTGTTTGACACCACAGTAATAACAGGATCACTCTTACAGGAATCCCACTCTGCAGTACGCTGAAGGAGAATTGTGAAAAGCAAAACTGAGTTTGCATTCCTGCTCTCAGGTGAAATAAACTAGGTAGTTAAAATACTTGTCTACTATTGCTTCCATCATCATGTTCTTTTAAAATAGACTGAAATCTTGACATCCATCACAATGCACTTTAAGCACAGCAGGAAAGTAGCATCATTGCTAGATCAGTCTGTTCTTGTGCTTATCACCATTGTCAATGTACAGTGGAGGGAAAAAGTAGTAGTCAAGACCACCTTGTTATCTTCCTTAGCAACGAATAAACCTGTTTACAGCAAAAGGAGGCTTGATTACCCACGGTATTTTTAAGGTTAAAGGAACTACCAGATTTTTTCACTTGCATTAGAAAAGGGTGAGTTCCAAAGTTGCTGGTTGGGTTCTCATTACCATATGCCAAGCAATTTGTGCTGGTTCACGATGCACTGAAAGCAAGGATCCTTCTTAGGATGACTTACTCTCAGAGGGAAGAGATGAAAGCTTCAGCTGCTTGACTTCAGAGTATATAAACAGTACATTTGCAATCCTCACTAAGGGTCTGATTGTACTGGAACTCAGCTACACTGAAACCTTAATCCATCAAAAAAGCTAATAAACAGAAAAATAAAGGGTACCTGAGTTACAAGTGCGAAATATTTTAAACCTCCTGTTTTTTCAATTGCTATGAAACTGATGTTTTCTAGACCCTGGTGAGCATTGAAACAAATTGTTTTACCATTATCATAGGTTGAGGCGGGTAGGGAGTTTAAGTTGGTAATTCTCCAGCAGGAGATGGGCTGTGGGTGAGGCTACAGATTCTCAGCCTCAGTGAGCATCTGAGCCACTCACATTAGGTACCCACTGACCTTTGCAGTCTAAAAGGGTTGACTTGAAGGTAAAATGATAAATAATTTGTACTAGCTATAGATAATCAGCAAGAGTACATCTGTTAAAATAAAAAATTTTGTGCCTCTCTCATACTAGTCAATTCCCACAGGTTTTCTACACTGAGTGTATTGTCTACTATAATGTTACTCAGTGTTGCCCAAATACAAGGTACCATTCATGGAAACAGCAGGGGAATGAATCTGCCACTGAAACTCACTGAATGGAGATGCTCAGCCTTGCATAGTACAAGGCAGCTCTCTATTATCACTCACTAATACATGCTTCTTTCTCACTACATCTGAAAAGGACTAAAGTAAAGCTTGTCTTGATTTGTCATAGGAAAACATTAGATTGTAAGAATTAGTTTCTTCATTAGGGTAATCTAAACTATGCCTGTAGGAACATTTTATCTGGATGAAGTTTGGGCATAGCTCCAATTCATAGGTTTTATTCAAACTTTGTGCTGAGTTTGCAGTGACACACAAGTAAAACTTGCATCCTGCACATGCCTGCTCAGTGGTGAGCATTAGCAAGGGCTTTGTTACCAATTTTGTACACACCCGAGTCATCTGCTGCTGCACCCCCTGCAGTGTCTCCACAGACCCCAACCAAGACTTACTGTGGACTGTTGTGTGTATCAGTGACACACACACATCTTCTGGAGCTCTGCAGCTGCTGTCTGCCTGGTGCTTGTGCCAGGTAAGTCAACAAGACCCACAGAAGTGAAAAATTTGGCAGTGTACTTGAAGGCTCTTGTGTCTGGGCTCTGCCAGTAACTTGATCCAACACCCATATTGCCCAGATCTTTAACACACTGGTGCTTCCATCTAGTGTATTCCATTGCTCCTTCTGCATCGCTTCATTCACTGTGCAGGAAACAGCCTCCCAAATTTAAGTTATCTCCTTAGTTACCATGGGCACTGGGTTACACACCCACACAACACACACCTGCTGCCCTGAGAGGTGGGGAATATCCATCCTTGGAGACATTCAAGACCTGACTGGACACAGCACTGATCTGGTTAGACCCATTAGACTCACTCTGAGCAGCATTTGGCTAGATGACTTCTAGACCTCTCTTCCAATCTAAGTTATCCATCATTCAATTGGAATCACTACTAGAAAATCCCACATCATGAAAAATGAGAAATCTGAGTCCATACTCTGACCAGTTTCATACAGTTGCTGGAACTCAGTATTCCCCAGGCCATTGAGGACAGTGCTGAAATTAGTAGGCCATCATGTATTCATGGTGGATTTGGGTGACACAAGCGCAGCATTCACCAGGCTACAGAAAGTGCAACTGTTCCCAGTGATAAAGACACGGTGCAGAACAGTCAAATCTGATTTTGTTCTCATATTCTCTTCATATGAATGAAGGTTCACATGGGATACTGAGGATAATGCCTTGTCACAGAGGTTAAATCCCTAGAGCTCATCAGACTTGCCACCCAGATGCAACCTTCCATACTCCCCACACCTTTCCAGCCCTCAAGTAAAAGAAGAAAAACAAAAAAAAAAAACAAAAAAAACCCAAAAAAAACCAAACCTCAAAAATCTGTGATGGAGTATTAGGAAAAGCTCAGAGACATTGCAAAATGCCAGGGGAAGGGAAGAAGCAGGCTATACATTGCAATGGAGAAAACAGCAATTGCACCTGTGCTTCCACACCAACCCCCTGCTGATCTTATAGGAGGTAAAGGCATCTTCGTGCACTATCACATAATGTACTTGCAAGGGAAGATGGAAAGTCAGTGCTGCCAGAACTAAACATAAACCTTGTTTCACGTTTCTTTTTTAACTATGCCTATTTTTGGGTTCAAGAAGGAAATGAGGGGCAGGGGAAACTTCTTCATCTCTCAATACCTTAACTTGGTCTCTGAGGGAATTCTTAGCTTGTACATCCATTCCACCGGAACACAGTAGAAGCACTAACCAGAACATATCAAGCAGAGTCAGCATTCAAATCTTCTCTTCAAAGTGCATTCTTCAAATCCAGAATTGTTTCTTCTCCATCCTCATGGTCTCTAGAAATTTAGCCAGTGCCAAACCAGTGCTGCTTTCCTTGCCTGGCTTGCAGTGGTCTGCTTGAATATTTCCTCAGCTCATTAGTATCCTAAATTCTGGGCCAGGTGAGTTTAATTTCAATACCTATTTAACTTAAGTTTGTCTCCTGCTAAAGCTAGTGGTTTTCTGCAGGTTTTCCTGACTGTCTTTGAACCTAGTTCAATGAAATAACCATGGCACCAGCAGCTCTAAATGAAGATTACCAGTCTTTCATGCTGTGGCAATGATATTGCTTTAGTCTTAACCAGGAATTAATCATTCAATGCCCCCTAAAATTGCATGTTTTGTTTTTCTGTTTACAACACAATTGTTCAGTGACCACTCAGTGCACTCTATTCTTGCCTCTATCATGTCCAAGTAAAAGCACCCATTATAAATACAAAATGAAATAACTTCAACTAGAAAGCTTGAGAAAAACACATGAGAATAACCAAGTATTTAATCTTAATGAGGGCACTCACCTCAGATATTCCAGGGAACTCAAAGCTTGTCTGAAATAAGCAGAGTAGGAGCTACATTTAACTGTGTTGCTCTGTTTCTTGGCAGAAAGGCACCCAAATCAGGTCAGCCATAGCTCCAGGAGGTATTTCCCTTCTGAAAAGTCCAAGGAAAAACAGGCACTTCCCTCTGTCTTAGAATTAATGGACCAAACATTTTGATAGCATGTTGCATAACCTAGGCAGCTCTTTGCTCAGTGTGCTGGCTTCACTGTGTCTCACTCCTCAGACCCCCTTCTCCTTAGGTACAGGACACCTCAGCAGCTCACTTAGAGCCCCACATGCCTCTTATGAGGGAATAGCAGCCAGCAGAATTTTCATCAGCCTTCACCTGACCCCAAAGACACCTCAAATAACACATTTTAAGCTCCATGAATCTGACTTCTCTGTTTAAACTATTTCTATAGAAAATTCATGACTACCTCCAGGCATGCTGTCTTTAGAAGTTAGACATCACTCCAACCTACTTGCAAGGATAATAGAGGTCCAGCCTTAATGTATTTGACACATAATTTAAAAAATTACCTGCATGTCTTGCCCAGACTCTCCTCCAGCTCCTGGAGAAATGTAAGAGTAAAATGCAGGTCCCAGCCCAACGCCAGCTAAGCAGTTTAATAATGAGCATTTTGGTGCACTTCCTCCTTTTCCTTCCTCACACATGCATCAACCTAACTGATAATCTCCTGCTCTACCTTTGTCAAAAATCTGATACTTACCCTAACTAGCAATTAGTAGTGCTAATTAGTTAATGCAGAGGATCCTCAGAGAATGGAAACACACCCTCCTCCTATTTATTTAGATAAACCTATTTATAAAGAGAAATCCACAATGGCTTTAAATGCACGTATGACAGCACTGGCTCAGGCTGTTAGTGCATCAGAAGCAGCTGAAGGCCCTGGGAGTGTTTTGGGAGAGGGACTACCATACAGTTGCCCTGTTCTTATTTTTTTCCCTAGGCACTTGGTATAGGTCATTGATAGGAACAGGTCAATGGGCTTTGTGGTGCTTGAATCTGATCAGCTATACAGAGGAACTCTATTGCTGGGGAGTTTTGTTGGATTTTTTTGTTTACTTGGCAAACATCTCCCACAGATATCTTGCAGGAAAGATGAAAGGGTTTATGAAGACTTAAGGTAGAAAGGTAGTGGTTTTTTCCATGTACTTTCCACATATTTTCCTCGTTTCCACAAGTTTGATGTTTTGGGCATGGTGTCCTGAGAATGAGAGAACTGGTGATGATGTAAATAGCTGATACAGTTACTCTTTAGGAGCTGTTTACTCACAGGCTTCATGAAAACTCAGAAAATACTTGCCCCAGAATGCAAGTGGTGCAATAAATTAGTTGAAATATGTACTTCATGGCACTAGGTGGTTTTTAAAGTGACCCTTAACATGGCAGAAAACCTTTTTTTGTAAACTTAAATGTAATTAATAATACTGATTTAGCCACGTTCACGTTTCTTTGAAGTCTAATGCTTCAGCACTCTTGCAATTACTTCTCCAGATAAGTTCTAGGGGCCTTGGCAATTGCTTGCTGCTGCTATTTTGATCCTATGCCCTAAGAGTACAAACTCAGTTGTAGAAACTCCATCTGAGTCCATTTAATGAACTACATGAATCAGAGACCTGCAGTAAAGCCCAATTAGAAATGAGTGGACAGGGAATATTGATCTCCTTAAAACCTTTTACAGCTTCCAGGATCTGCCTGGTCACTCATCACTGGAGCAGGCACTGGCCCTTTCCTGCTAGTTCCCTTTCACTCACTTGCTAGGCTTATTGTCAGATTAAGATGTGATTGAACAGATCAGCTGGTAGGAACCCTGGGGTATGAGGGAGAGCCGCCCCCAAATAACTCTTCTCACACATGTTCACAGTCCTCTGGATCAGGTTTTATTACTAATTCAGAGGGAATTTGTACAACAGTGCCTCTGAGCAACACCAAAAAAACCCTCTGAAATTTTATCATCCTTCTTACTAATAAACATTGTATCTGGAGGCTCTGAGTTCACAGAGGTCCCAGCTGACAGCATTACCATGCAAAGCACACCCATGAAAGTGTCCTGTGAACTCCCCTCACTTGAGACCTTCAGCCTTGTTTGCAGTATGTTACAGGATAAGAACCCCTGTGGTAATGAAGCACACATTATTCAAATGAGACATTATAATAAGAAGTTTAATAAGTGTGCATTAAAGAGGATTTGTGGCATCCTAGCCAAAACACCACTCAAAGTCAGATAATTTCAGACTCTTTTCCAGGCTGCACCCCAGATGATGTATGGTGTCCAGAAGCCCATATCCAAAGGGTGTAGGTGGGATTTGAATTGTTTGGATCATTAGATTTTTTGAATTATAGAAGTCTCTGTTCAGTTGTTGTCCAAAGCTGGATGCACATCAGATATGCACATTTCAGTCTTCACAATTCAGGATCCGCTTCAACACCCACACAGAAGCACTCTAGTCTCAGCTGTGTTCAGACTACCTGTGTGAGTAAGTGCTAAGGGAACTCATAAACAAAGTGTTCCTCCATTTTGCTTGATTTGATAAACCTCCTCCAAACACAGCCATTGCAAATAAATAGAATGACAAGAGTTAAAGCTTTCTCTATTTCACCAAGATGTATAGGCTTGTCTGGGGCTGGCAAGAGGGATTAGAGGACAAAGTATTGAATGTCTTATGATGAGGGTCTTTTGAAATTCTTGGTGCGGAATATCTGGGGATGACCTGCACCAGAGGAAAAGTAATCATAGTTTTCTAGCAGCAGCTGGGGTATTTACAGGAAGGTCTTTCATTCCAGGCACTGTTCCAAAGACTGTTTATGAGCTTGAAATTAAATAGTTGCTGAATAAAAATGCAAAGTAATTCCTGAAGTAATCTTGGGCTCCAGGCCTTGTTCCAGAGACTGAAAGCTCTTCAACCACTAGGTTAGAATTGTACACCCTTTGTTCAAACCAAGCTTTATTATCACATGAAGCCCAAAGTAGAACAGCTTTAGCAGGCAGAGCTAAGAACAGCTCCCTCTCGAGAAACCCCAGATTCCCAAAGAATCTGTTCCTGCTCTGATATATTGCATTGGTACAAGGGTGGGAGTGACTCCTGACAGCCACATGAGGTACAGCGAGCAGCCCCCTCCTATGGATTTTTGTGGCAGCCCTGGGGGATCCATAGTTCAGCACGTGCTACGGATGTCCCTGGGCAAAGGGGCTCCAGCTGTGCTGGCAGATGCTGGTCCTGCCAAGGGCTCTTGGATGCTGCCAAGTATCCACCAGTTACCCAGCTGTATCCTCTTCTACCCTGGGAAAGAGAAGCTGCAAAGACAGGTAGAAGCCAACTTATCTACAACCCTGCTGCTCCAGGCTAAGCTTGTTTCTGATTTGGGTACCTGGCTTACATTGGTGCCAGGCTGGTGTAGGTCACTGGCATTATTTATTTTTAATAAGATCAAAATGAAAATTGGACGGGAGAAATGGATGAGTTTTGAAGAAATACAGACCTCTTCCCTCTCAGGACAGAGCATTTGTGCTCTAGAGGCTTTCTCAGACTCTTCAGCATAAGCTCAGTACTTGCAGATATCTGACAAACTACTGCCATGAAAGTTTAGAGTAAATAGAGGTGATGTGTGACACGTTAAATGTTGCTAATGAGCATCAGGTGTTTGCAGGGAAAAATGGCTCCTCGTCTTAGATATGGTAATTATTTTAAAGATCTATTTAGCATTTAGATTGCTTGGGGGAAAAAGAGCTTGGAAAAGCTGATTGCCTTGAAAAGCGCTCCGGTACCAAGTGGGTCTCTTTGAACATTGCTTTCATCTCCTCAGAAAGAAAGCAGAGGAGACACTTCATCTTGGGGTAATTAGAGGGACTGTGACATCATAGTCCTTGTAAACAGTGTTATAACGGGCAGCCTCCAGTTAAAGAACCATTTAAGAGAGATAAAATTGAGAGACTGAACAATCTGCACTGAAGCTCTGGGAGGAGCTGTGAAAGTACTAGCTTGAACATTCGCACTCCGTAATTCCACCCCCAGCAGAAGACCCTTTGGTACGCTTTTAGACTTTGCTACATCTGTTGCATTTTTAATTACACATTTTCATCAACAGGCTGCCACATCATCAGCTCTCACACGCTGAGTGATTTAGCCTAAACAAATCTCCTGGAGGTACAGGAGTACACTCCATGAAAATCCCAGATCCGGCAGGAGGTAAGAGCAAGGAACCCGATTCCCCTCTGGCAGCTGAATATCTCCACACAGTCAGGCTGCACCGTGGTAGCCTGTGCCAGTAAACCTGGTCCAGGGCATGAATTAAAACTTCTCAGGCCAAAAGGACAAAGCAGCCTGGAAGCCTAATACACCAGCAAACCTGGCAACTCGGAATAGATTTGCTGCAATTTGTCGCATTTCCTCAAAAATCTGAGAAATGGCCTGAAGAAAATGACTTCTGCCTCAAATAGATCCCTCCACACCTGAGTCACTGAAACACCACTGGCATGTCCCCCCTGCCCTGCAGCACACTGAGCAGCAAAGGCAGTCCAGGTGATAAGCCAACATAGCCAAGCCTTCATCTACAGCTGTACTAAGATGTTCTTACTGGGCAGAAGTATCAGTGTATTAAGCAGTATTGCAGATTAACAACTGGAGATAGGTAGGGTGTTTCAGAAGGGAACTGATGCTGGACACTGAGGGGGGATCTGTACAGAGCATCCCCTGAACACTGCCGGTACAGAATGCAGACCCTATCCAAGCATTAGCTGTATTTCTCTCCTTCCTAGCAGCCACTTCAAGATTTGTATTACCAGCTTCCCTGTGTCTGTTGCTGAAGAAATACCAAGCAGGATAACCACCAAGCTGCCCTCTAGCCCTCCGTCTCACACCTGTCTTTGTCCAGTTCTTTATTGCTGCTTCTGCCACAAAGCTGGTGACTGCCAAGCAGCATTCCCCCAGCCATTCACGTTTCTTAAAGCCAATAATGTCAAAATTCACAAACAGAAATTCTGACCAAGCAGGAGCAGTTCAAACTGAGTCTGTTCCCCAAATCTGACAAGTGTATGCACTAATGAATAACATCCACACAGCCCTGCAAAAAGAGAAAGAAAAGTGCAGCAGTGAGGAGAAAGTCCAACATCATTTTCTGCTAAGAAAAATGTTTCTCTGTTCGACCTCCTCACCCATAAAATCTGTTTCAAGATCAGAAAGGAGGAATGCAGATGTAAGTGAAGGTGATAGCAGAACACACAAGGACTAAACAGAGCAGAATTTCACCCTGGGGCAGGCAAGGCCATAGGTGTTAGGTGTGCACACCAGCTGCAGGGCAGTCACTGCTCTAGTTAGCACAGCAAGGGGATCAGGACAGGCAAACTGCTGCAGCTCCAGCGTGGTGGCCCCAGCAGCTTGTACAGCCCAGCCTGAGGTCCAAGCAGTGCCAGTCGTGGTGCAAGTAAGTGCTGAGCCTGGTGCCTGAGGGAGGGCTTCCTTTTTTCATGCTGCACCATGAGCACAGAGAACTCAGACACTAATCAAGCAAGGAAAAAGTCAACAATTAACTAAATGACTCACAGGAGGAGCTTTATTAGGAAACACCACCAACAAAAATGGTTCCTATTTGCTTTTCCAAGATGGCTGAATTCAAGTTCACTTCATGTTGCAGTACTGGGATGATGTGACTAGTTTGCAGTCTCTGAGGATCACAGATGACAACAGAACACATTCTTTTTGCTCTGACCCTTGGTAAAGATGAGGCAAAACTGAGAATTACCTGTCCCTATTTATGTTCTCACCACTGAACTTCCAGCTGTAGTACCAATGGTTCTTGTGTTTATTTTAAAAGGGAATGAATCACTGGGGTGAGGGGTGGAAAAGATCTAGTTCAGTCCTGGTCAGCCTTGGACTGTCTGATCCTCACTGAGATCCAGAGAAACAAGACTCAAGAAACAATATTCAGAGACAGCAAAGAGAGAGGCAGGTGCCTCCCAGCCTGGGCTGGGACATCAGCCTCAGCTCACCCCAGTGCCCCACTTTCTGCTGCAGCCTGAGACACAGACACCCTCACACCAATGCACCCCGCTGCCAGTGGCATGACAACCCTTTCCTGGGAGACAGGTTTGAAAGTCACAGTCTGAGCATATTCTTCCAAGTGCTGGCTGGCTGGCACAGGCCAAGCTGTCTCCTGAAATGGAAATGGGACAGCTTGCAGAAAGACTGGGGGTAGCTGGCACTAGAAACAAGAGACAGGTCTATGCGTTCCTCAGAGCCTGACCCAACAGTCTTGTCCTAGAAACACCCCCAGTCATTACAGGAGGACTCCTACTCCTTTTACATCTCCTTCTTCTTCACCCTGTTGCTCTGTTACTGATTGGGCTGAAAGGCATACATCAAGCTTTTTCCCAATTTTCCTACAATGGAAACTATGGCCACATTTAAGTGTCCTCATACCTACTTCAGCACTTCCCTATCCACTGCTTTTCTGCTTGCCACAGCACTGGGAGCAGCACTGCATCTCCTCAGCACAGGTGAAATACAAGCCATTGCCTTCAAAACATACCAGCATTGACACGATTTCTGGTTTGCCCTCATTGTATTTCGGGAGGATTGGGAACAAGGTGTTTTGGTGGGTTAAGAAATTCACACAAACTTTGGTGAACTATAAAATATGTCATCTCTTCAAATAAACTGTCCTCTGTACTTTGTATGCAGGTGTCTCACTTCTCTGAAACTGCAGTGGGCACTTCCAAAATACAGCCATATTGCAGGGCCAGTTCTGGTACCCAGCTGCTGAAAGGAAGCCAACAGCAGACAGCAGCAGGTCCACAGGTCAGAACTAAACAACCACCAGGAGACCCCTTGGCAGCCACAAGGGGCAGTGACATGAAATGCCAGAGCAGGAGGTGAAAAGGGACATCAAGAGCTGGGACGAAGCCTGGGAATGCTCACGATCACCCCAGCAGATAACAGCCACCATGCTTACAAGGAGCTCAGGCTGCTTGAGAAGGGCATACTGAGATCCACCCATCAGTTGAGACTGAGATGGGGAAAGGCAAAGCAGCCCTGCACGCTTGAACACAAAATTCAGGGAGAAGAGCCATTGGGAAAAGAAAGTAGACAGACCTGGAAGTGCAGAGGGGTTCATGGGTGGCCTTTTGGGTCAGTGAACCCATTTTGATCAGTTCATGCTCATGAATTTGTGCCTCCCCCAGGCACTGGCCAGCTCATCACCCAACACACTGCTGCTGTTGCTGCCAAGCTCAGCTCTGCTGCAGGCCATGGTAAGCTGTACTAGTTTCCATGGAAATCAGAGAGAGAAGCTGGTTTCCACCAAAATCACATTCAAAACACAATTTTGTCCCAAGTGGATTATTTTGTTATCTTTCTCTCATCCTTGTTTTTTTCCACTGTGCAGTACAGATGAAACTGAATTTACTTTAATGACTCAGATTTGTAAAGCACAAGTTTCATCAATAAGTCAAGCAGAAGTAGCTGTTTCCATTCAGATGGGATGTCTCAAAAAAAGGCAAGTCTGAACACTTACCGGTGTCATTTTCAGCACAGAAATACTACCTTGGTCTGGCCTGGTTTTAATAACAGGTCAGTCACTGGTGAGATTTAAGAAGCATTTCTCAAAAAGATGCACATCAGTCAAAAAAGGTTGTTCACTTCCCTCATGTCCCCAGGCTTCCCTTGCCCAGTGGCTCCTTTGCAACATGCTGCAGCGAAGAAACATGTTTTAACACAGCTCTGGACTGTATCACAGCTGTTTGCAAAACACCTTACAGAAACAAAGGCCTAGAAATGGGGATGGCTGCTATCTTGCACCCCATCTGGGAGAATGATGGAAAGGGAATGCCTCCTCTCCTCACATGGGCACAGAGTTCTCCATGGAGAAGCAGAGCCAGAAGCCCAGGATGCTGCAAATATCCTGTTTATTTTCATAGGGAACTGTACTGCTGATTTTTTGCTACTATAGCAGCAAAACAAACACACTGAAAACAAGTCTTGTTTCAGGTAGATCTAAACATCTAATTTCAATATTTGCAGTTCTCCAGGGCTTCTCTGCTTCTGTTTAAAGTTCTCACAAGTCATGATGAAGGAATGAATCTTAGGCCCCCTATAAGGGAGGGATATAGGAGCTCTTCAGCTCCTGTCTGAACACTCACCAAGCAGTAGAGACCAAAGGAGAAAGGATGCAGAGAGCATGTTAGGATGCTTGCTCAAGGGAAGAGCAGCAGTCAGGTTTCCAGATGCTTCTGAACTTAGAATGTACTTCTAAAATGCTGAAGAAGTCCAATTAGAGGGCTAGAGATATCCCCTTCCACACACCCTGCAGCCCAATAGCAGAGGGTGTTGAGAATTAAGAGACATTCCCATAAAGTCTCTGTATCAAGCAAATATCTTTTAACAAACTGCAGAAAAAGATGGTCCCTTAGCACCCAGATTTGTTACTGAATGTAGCCTGGAGAATACCTCTGTTTCTAAGAAAATAATCTGCTTTGTGAGTTCTCAAATAAAGTATTTGCATATTTTAAAAAACCCAACAAACAACAAATCTAAACAACTGATTTTCCTTTTTAGATAAAGCATCTACTGAATTTGACCCAGCTGTATGACTGCTGAGGACATGGTGTTTCTAGGCTTTCATCCTCCAGCAGAGAAATTACTCCCCTAACATTTTTCCCACACGATGTTCTAGTCTCTTTTGAGGCACCTGTTTCTACTCCAAATTCTTCTCTATCTTATGTAGGTGTCAGACGACTGCATGTCTGACCCTATCCTCCTCAGAGGGTAACCCAGCCCTCACCCATTTCTCCTTCCCTGCCAACCCCCCTAGTCTGGCTCTTCAGAAGATCAAAACCCTATAATTTTCCTAGGTAGGACTAAAAAAAGTCTTCCCAGCCATCATTACAGCCTGAGCACCTCCTGGTTTCTAGGGCACTTTGGTGGTCATCACTCAGGGTGTGCAGGGCTCCAGGGATACAGCCCAAATATGTCCTGCTACAAGAGCAGCACTAAGAGAGAAAGCCCCAACTCTTATCCTTTTTACTGAGTTCCCACAGCACTCAAACATCAGGCAGCATGGATAAGCAGTGCTTCCCCCCACAGCAGCTGATTTCCAGCATACCTTCACCCTCCTTCCTTAGACAGATGCTCTGGCACAGCTGCTTTCTGTACAGGCAGACCCAGCTGATCCTAGTTTGAAAAAGCCTCTGCCAGGTGAACTGGCAGGCTGTTAAGCCCTGATTTTAAACTGAAAGTCTCCAAATTAGCACTGCTGGCTGGGATTACTTTTCTGTCTCTCTCTTTTTTTTTTTTTTCCTCTCTCTTGTTTTTTTTGTCTATCTCTCTCTTTCACCTCTCTTTTTGTTTTAAATACTATGAAGTTAGAAAAGCTTACCAGCCTCCTTGGGGAGCAACAATATTTGAAGCTCAGTGATGCACATGCTAGGAGACATCTGTGGGTGGTGATGCTTCTTTGGCCTCAAGCCAAGAGCAGAAGAAAGGTCTTTGGGAGGCTTATGTAAAAAATAGGCAGCCTTCTAGCTTAAGGAAAGTATCAAGGAGGGAGTAACAGGAAGAATTAATTCCCCACAACCTCAGCTATTTCTTTCAGCATGTAAGTCAGTCCATCAATTGCCAGGAAGGATACCTGTCTCCTTATCCAGCTGAGAAGGACTATTTCACTCCTTTTCAACTGGTACACCAGATCCTAGAAACATCTCTGCCTGCTCCAGCAGTACCCTCCTGAGGCAACCCACAAACCCATGGAAAGAATTGGAGTATGTATATCTAGGAAACAAACCCAGTGAGAGACAGAGGAGGGGACCAGACAAGAACGGATACTCTTTTCCAGTAGAGGAAGCAAAGGGGAATAAGAACAGGCTGAAACACTTATTTCAAAATGGATTTTATTCCAGGCATTAACAGATTCTGGCACATGCTTTTTTTTGAAGAAAAAGGAAAACTAATCTGGGTTCCACATAAATTACATCTGGCAAAGTGCAACTTACAAGTGAGTGGGAAAAATAAATCTTTTGAAACCGATTTCTGTACAACAGTAGATTCAGCTCCTCTTAAATAAACCCCCATTGGTTCACAACACAGGAACTTACATTGGATGCTCTGATACAGTAACAGCTTTCTTTAAGGGTATTACCAATGCAAATGCTCTGTCTTGACAGTCTAGGGGGCTGTTTAAAGTAAACAGGAAAACAAGGGTGAGCAGCTGCTTGTTCTGACTGTTAAAAATAGTCAGTTTGCTTGAAGAAATCCTAACACACAGAAAACATGGCACTGCAGGGATCTTGGGGAAAAAAGTAGAGATAACATTGTTCTTCATTCCCTTCAGTGCAAGGGAAATGTAGAGTATGCTAATAATGAGTTTGAACAAGATTTTGTTTATTCCAATAAGTTCAGTTTGCCCACACTTGACAGCTGCCTTTTGTAATGTACCTCCTTTTCAGCAACTGCTAAAATACATTGGAAACCAACAGCTTCCAAAAGATGATGTATGGGGAGGTCTATGTTGAGCTAAAGCAATGCTTTAGCAGACAGAAGAGTGAGCAGTTGGGAGGTGACCTCAGGTGAACATGTCCAAAACCAGGTAGAATTAAAAAATGGAACTCCAAACTCCACAAGCAATTTGAGCTATTGACACCTAGCATGTGTCCACCTTTGCGCTTTCCTGCCCAAGGCCAGAGCACCTGCAGCAGGAAAGTCACCTTCAGCAGCCCCAGCTTACCCCATTTGGACGTTTCCTCCCAAATTTACCCTAAACCAAGACACAGCCCAAGAAGGATGCCAGTTAACACTCTGCCAGGACAGTAGGAAGAGAAGCACAAATCAACACAGCTAGTCCAGTTATGTCTGCTCCAGGGGCAGTCAGCAGCCTCCAGCATGGGAGCCAAACACACAGTCAAGGGCAGCAGTCATCGTGCTGACAAGAGCCCTTTGAATTAGGGCTGGCCCAGAGCTTGGAGACTGTAAATAAGCAGAGCTTCTGTGGTCTGCAGCAGTCAGGAGCATTGTTTGTAGAGGAGCTGGGTCCTGGTCCCAGAGTGCCTATGAGGAAGGAACTGCAAGAAAGCTGCAGACACAGAGTGGGAGCAGGGAGGAAGGAGGCAGTACCTGGCAGAGGAGTGAACATGCTGTTAGCTGCCACACAAACTGCTGGGGAGTGAAATGGGGGGAGGTCAGATGGTCCACTTAGCCTTTGTTTTGATGAAAATATGTAATCCTTTCACACTTCATTGTATACAGAGCTTACAAACAGTACCAGCTCAGTGGCCCTTTATCTATCTTTGCATCAATATTTTTCATGCCAGGTAGGTAAGAACTTGACTGTTCCTGTCTCCTACTGCATAATGATGTTATTATGAAAGGACCGTCTCCTGTATATTCTTGTTTAAAAATGCAGTAGCTAATAGGATGGCCAGGAAGGATACTCCCCTCAATGGGTCTGCCTGGCCTGCTCTTGTTCCATTCCAAGGCTATTCTCCTTCCTTCTCTGCCGTCTCCTAACCTCAGTGGTTCTGGCACAAAGCATCTCTACACAAGGAAAGAGAAATGACTGCAGAGTCAGTGCCCTCATTTCCACACAGAAGAGCAGCTGCACCACTCTGTAAGGATCAAAAAGAACTCCCTTGTGAGTTTTCACAGTGCAGGCAGGCCATTCTTCTGGCTAATCAGCACTGAAATGGGGATCTGATATCAAAGTGAAGGGGGAGACAGGATAAGAGCTCCTGCCACATGATGGATTTAATTTCTTCAAACCAAGAACAAAAAATATTATCCAGTTTTCACACTAAACACATGCAATGTATGAAGAACACTATCTGTTCTTTTGTCAACTGTTTGGGCTAATACCAAGCTAAGAGAAAGAATTAGAAAAGAGATACAAAAATGGTCAAAAGCAAACAGCTGTTTAGAATCCAAATGGATGACCTGTTTCTTCTACATCAGATCAGAAAGGATCCAGGCAAGCAACTGCCTAATGAAGAGGGTCCCACCATCTGGTTCCCCTGTCAGGTTCTTGGAAAGGAGGGTTGGTTCACAAAATCTATCTCAAGAGGAAAATCTAACAGATCTAGTTAGGAGATGGTAAGGTTGTGGGGACTTTATTTGAATAGATAGGCATCCCTTAGCAGGTTTGAAAATGCACATGCAGCTAGAGCTGACTGGTAACTGGGAACAGGACTGGGATGCCAGATAGAGACCACCAGTGTCTTTGGTATCTCCGGAACATGAAGGAGCCTCTCTTAGGGCAGCATTTGTGCAGGGGGCAGTTTCAGCTTCACCAGCTAACCTCTCCCCAGGGTGCTCACTGGGAAGAGAGAGGAATGTCAAAAGTAGAGCAGCCCCAGCCTTTTTACCTTGTCTTTTTTAGAGAGAAGGAAAAGCAACTAGACAGAGGGAGTGGGTGGTTTGTCATGCCTGGCTCTGTTCACAGAACTGGAGAGACAAGCATGAGAACTGTAGCCCTGCCCAGCCAGCAGCAAGAAGTCTGCTATGGCCTAGGGGCTGTCCACTTCTGTCACAATGGGAATCTGGGTGGGCTCCTGCCACAGGCCTGAGCCATATGCAGCACCTCTGTCTGTGTGTGCTGCCCACACAGCTCTGTGCACCACCTTTGGTGTGGACTGCAGTGGGCAGTGGCTGGTAGCACCAGGGAGACCAGCCAGAGAACAGTCCCAGCTTCCCTAACATCCCCAGGTGTTGGCACCTGTCTCTGATTGGCTCCACCAGAACATGGTATCCTGAACCTTCAGGCTTGGGCCACTCTTGGAGACAGGGCAGGCCTTCCACACATAAAAAAAGCTGTAAGGAAGACTTCAACAGGGAATAGTCCCTGAAACAATCCCTGGTTAGGCTGATAAAAGAGATTGTCCCTTTTCATTCTCTTTTGTCAGCACTGCCCAACCTCAGCACATTTGGCTGTAGGGCAGCTACTGTGGGCAGAGGAAGGAATGGGCCCACCAAAAAGAGGTGACAAACCTGCCCACAGGGTCTGCTAGCTGTTTTCCAGACTCTCCACTGATCATGATAACTCTTCTGGCCAGTCCCCGCTGAGAGACATATGCATAAATGATGCACAATGTTAGAGCCAAAACCCAGGGAAGCCAAAGAGCTATCAGTGTTTGTACAAGCATAGCCTAAGGTGCTGGACTGAAGGTTGTGGACTCTGGATGCAGAGAAAGGAAAGGATGGGGAGAGCTGCAAGTATTGGTCTGGGTCCTCCTCCACCTCTAGGTGTAGCTGTGCACAGGCATCAGCTACAAAGGAGAACTTAAGACAACAGATGGGAAGATTGTGACAACTGTCCTGATCCCTCTCATCCCCAGCTTCTTCTCTGAAAAGCTCAAAAACATCAAGTGCTCAGCTGAAATGGTGGCTTACTGATGGGCACAATGAAAACATTTAGGGTCAGACATACAAAACCATTCCTCCCTTCCTGATTCCCCTCTGGTCCCAAAGTCTCATGCACAAAGAAACAAGGAGATCTCTGTGCTACCATCATGTTGCTTGTAGCAGCTCCCACTGTTGGCCAGGTACACCTGCTTGACAGGGGTTGGTCACCACTCTTCCAGTCTGGTTTTCCAGGCAGAGACCGCTGACAAAGTGTTGAATGAAACTGCCTTTCATCTTCCATTTCTGTGAGAAGACACAGAAAAAACATGATGTTACTTCCATTCCCCTACAGAATTGTGACTTCAAGTTGAGGGTAATCTCAAGTAAATTCCAGCAACTGGGGAGGATGAAAATCTGGGTATGGGCAGCATCTCTAAATCACTGATTTCCTGTATTAATGATACCTGCAGTTAGGTAGGGTTAGGGTTTAGCTGAGTTACAGGGCTGGATACTCAGAAGCATCTGGAAGGCAAAGGACAGTAGTGGTCACAGCACCAAGCCTTGGCTGCATTCAAGAGGCACCTGGACAATGCTCTCAGGCACATGAGATGTAACCCTTGGGGTATTGTGTGAAGGGCCAGGAACTGGACTCAGTGATCCAGATCGGTCTCTTCCAACCCAGCATATTCTATGATTGTGTGATTTATCAACACAAAAATCAGCAAGTAATGGCATTTCCAAAGCATATTATAGTCACAGTTTCCAGGCCATTCTCTGTCCTGGGCACCCAGATTCTTGCCAAAACTTGAAATTTTCCTATGGCTGCTTTCCAATCCATGGAAAGCAAAGCACTGAAATGTCTCCCAACACTGAAAGCAACCTGTCCACAGAAAGCAAAAATCACACTTCCTACTGTTTGACTGGATCTCTCTCTTATCCGTTATTCCCTCATCTCTTCTTTCATCAAATTAAAAAGGTCCCATATACAACCCTTTCCTGAAGGTCCACTTTGGTCGTGCTACTTACCAGGAAACAAAAATATGTCCTAATCTTGAATTTAAAATTCTGCTGGGAAAGGGCTGTACCTTCCATCCCTGCTGGAAAAAAACCCAAAAACTGGGAACACTGTGGCTGATAATAAGAGAAAGAAGTAGAAACTAGTCTGTAGATTTGGGATCTCCCAGATAAGGCAGTGTCATTCATCTCTAGTGGAGCACAGCTGAGCTCAACAGGTTGAGAAGATTGAGGGGTCCAGGCTCCAGGGATTTTCCCTTCATTCTTTTCAGTCACACAGATGACCCAGTTAGAATTGTGGTCTGGGTGCTCAGTCAGTAAAGAGCTTAGGAATGTTATGAGGATGTTTTTGCTAACCCATGAGACTGATGAAGAAACAGTTTGACAATACTGATGGACTTCAAGAGCACTGCAGAAAAGATATGCAATGGGAATTTAAAAATTTCCTGCAATATCTGGACAATGTCAAAACTTACAAACATTTTAATTCTTGGGTAGTATAGCAAAAGGACTGCCACATGCTGTGTGGTTTAAGATATTCAGTTATGTTCACATACTGCTGGCAGCTGCTATGTGTCTTGGAGGGCAGGGCAGTTGCAAAGCCCAGAGTAATCTGTTGCTCCTGTATCATGTATTTCTTTAAGTCTTAACACCAGAGGCAGCGTCAATTTGCAGTATTGCTAGCCCTGTTTGACAAGACAACACTAAAGGAGAGCTGTTTGTGCAGCAGGAAGAAGCTGATCTTAACAGAGAAGGGGGTAGAGGAATGCAGTGATGATGGACAGGAAGATACAATGCAGTCTTTGCACTACAATGCCCTCACCAGCTGCTGCAACCCACTGCCTACACAGGTCCCAGAGCCATCTGGCTCCCATCTGGCAGGAGCCTCCCTACAAAGAGCTGAGGAAGAGTTAATATCATAAAGCAGCAGCTGTAATGATGGAGTGTAAAGGAGGGGGTCCCCTCCCCTGGCAAGCTGCACTCTGTGCCTAGCTGGTGCCATTGCTGCACGACAGCCTCCCCACCAGTGTCTCCCAGTGTCACAGACACCCCAGTGACTGGAGTTGACCTTCTCCAAGCACACCTACTTCCCCGCCCTCCACTTTCCCTCTACCTCTCTGTATTTGTGAATTCTCAGTCTCCATGCTCCCCCATGGATGTGCGAGAGGCAACCTGCCAGCTGCCTCACCCACACACCCCACAGCTCACCAAAAGACCCTGCTGTAGAAGAATATGCTGTTATGAGATTTGACATAGAGGACAAGGCCAATTATCAAGAGACACTGGTTTTCCTCTTCCCCCTTGCTGTTCAGGAGAAAACTAGCACCATGGGAGGCTTGCTCATGTTATTCCTTCAGATGAGAGACCTGCTGCTGTGGCACCTGTCCATGCTGAGCAGGTACCCACTGTGGTGTCTGTAGGGAGAGTCTGCAGCAACAGGCTCAGCAGGACACCAGCAAAACTCCCCAGAGCACATCTGCTGCTGTTAACAAAATCAATCAGCTTCTCAATGAATCACACCACTGGAAAGCCCACCATGTCAAGTCAGCCCAGATCCCTTTGTTCAAAATAAAGTGGGGCAAGGATAGGGAAGGGGGAGGAGGAGACAAGGTGAGAGTTGAAGGTGAGGCTCATCTTGCTGCAGGGAGGTGCCATGTATGTAGCTGTTATAAAGAATACTGACAGTAAAAGCCAAAGTAGGGCTCCTCATCTAAAATGCATGGGGTATTTTCAGAATGATGAATTTTACCTATTCTGATCAGAAACTGTGCTCTTCTGCCCCTCATGAGATAGCAGAGCAAATCCCCTGACTGCACCTAAACCTTTCACAAGGCCTAACTGCAGACCACAGTTTTACCAAAGACAGCCCAACATCCTGCCCTGCAGGGACACATCCTATCACAGACCCTTCAGGAGGGTGGGTGGTAGAAATGGATGGCAACAGGAGATAGGACACTCAGCTCCCACTGTCAGCCACCTCAGAAATGAGCAATTTAGTCTAAACTGATGACATAGTTATGGAGGGGTCCTAGGTACAAGCCTCTCCTGGGATGGCCCAGCTTTCTCCACAGACCACAAGGGAAGCCTGGACTGATAAATTTTAAATTATAGCAATAATGACCATCTTTAGCAAAAAATAAACAGAGCAGATACCTCCTGCATACATGTTACAGGGAGTCCTCTTTTTTCCTACACCCAGACATTATGACTGGCCTATACTTGGAAGGAAAGCTTTTGGAAGATACAGGCATTGCACAATCTGAAAAATTTTGGCTTGAAAATTCTCTTTGGTCTCCCTTTCTTGTGCAGATGGAGATAATACAGTTTACTGGTCAGAGTAGGTTTGGAGTGGAGATGGAGAAAGAAGAAAAAGAATAAATTTTTTCTTTGAAATACTGTGTCTTGATCCTCTTCCCCCATATCAACCCAAAATTTCCCCCATTTTTTGTAAATCTCTCTCTCCCTCTTTTTTATTTATCATTTCAATGTACTTTTAGGTGGCTGGATGGAAGCATTCCATGTACAATTACTAAGAGAAAAGTCAGAATAGCCAGTCCTCTTCTATCCAATACATAAAAGAGCTGAAATTGTTTACACTAGCCTAATTTTTCAGGGTAATCAAAAGTTTTCTTTTAATCCCCAGTAATCCAGGCAGTCCAGGGTTTCTCTCAAAATCCTAACTGTGAAACAGTAGAATTGGCCAAGCTCAGAGGGCACAGCTGAGAAAGGCAGATTTTGCTCATGAGGACTGAGATACTTCAAACAGAAATGTATGGAGAGGTGATAACTGGAGTAGCCAAGGATGCTGTAAGTTGTATTTGGTTGTATTTGCAGAGCCATGGGCAGCCTGAAGCTGGTCTTGAACACTAAATTCTAAATATATGAGCAGAGACAGAGGATGGAAAAGCTCACACCAGCATCCAGCAAGTACTGTCTTCCTCTGAGCACTTAAATTTGTAAAACTAAATCACAACTAAGAGAAACTTGTCTCCTGAAAACTACTTTCAGTGTATGCCATATTGCCAGTATTGTTTTACCTACTTATTGTCAAGAAGATGCTGAGTCAGGTGCTTTCAAAATAGACAGGCTTTCACTCCTTTTCTTTTCAGATACTCTCTATAAAGTTGCATTCATCTTCAGGTAATATACACTGAGAAGTAAAGCAGGAAAAAATTTCCCAGTGGTATACAAAGGGACACAGGATTTCAAATAGTGTTTGTCTCACAAGAAAACTCAGTGTCCTCATTTTCAGGCTGAGGTCACATTCCTTCAGAACATTTTAATGAAATATAGCTGTTTAATAGGATTTCTCAGCATTTCTTGTTCTGTTGGGAAATACTGTGCCAATGTTTCTCATTTTCATTCTCTTGCTTTAGTGTCTGACTCTCACTTTGCCTTCTATTTGTCCTCACTATAATACAAATTAAAACACCACTCCTACTGTCAGTCAGAGCCAAAAACCAAAGCTGAAGGCAATAATTTATTGTGCATTCAACTAAAAATGCTATTCTCCAAATAACCTTATGGATAACATCCATCTGCTTTGAAATCTAGTTCTGATTATGCAGAATAGCTTTTGGCTGGTCTTCTGCTAGCAGTGCCAGCTGTTGCTGTTGAATGATCAACAGGATCATGTTGCCAAATAGATTTCATTTCTAGTTTCTTTCAACCCAAGGGAGTCTGACAGCACCAAAAATCATCTGAAGTGTGACTATTGTCTCATATTCTCCTGCTTGCTAAATTCTAGACTTATTTTGAGGAAATACTCTAGACACAAATCACAGTACTCTAAAGCCTCTGCTAGAGTATTACCTATATATTAGATGGACTGTTTTTAGCACTCAAAATTTACAACAAAATTAACTGTCCTTGGGACATGCTTAATGCAGAACAGCTGTGTAGCACGGGCACAGCTTCAGGCTGTTTGAAAGCAGAAACCAACTGTAGGAGCTGTGTGGTGCTGTCATAATGATCTAACCAATCTACTCCCAGGACACTAAAAACCAAAGCTACCACATGTACCATCTTTTGTCAGAAATGTTGCTTTTTCATGACTCAGACACAGACATGAAATCTACATCCAGAAAAACCCAGACATCTTTCACCACAGACCTCTGATGACAGTGACAGGAAAGATGTTCAAAGCTGGACTTTCATTGTGCTGCCGTCTCCTTTTAGGACATTGTATGTGTGATGTGTGTGATGCATGCTGCCCACGCTCACCCTCCTCCACTCAGACCACATCACATAGTCAGGGCTCAGCTCTGCAAAGTACCTCTGCTCCCCTCCCTCTACTCAGCTCCTCTGACTTTCTGAGAAGCCCACTTGAACTGAGAAGTGGATACACTCATGCACAGTTTGGAAGCACTGCTCTCCCCCAGCACCTTGCACTTTGGGCTGTGAGTATCCATGGGGAGACAGGCAAGCTGTAGGGCAACTGAGGGAATTCGTTCCTTCCAGCTTTGCTCTTTCTTGGAAATCAACATCTCAAATACCAGGAGAAAAGAGAATGGAATAGTTTACAAGATAACTGACTTCTAGCTAATTAAAATCTAATGTCAGTGTTAACAACAATTACTGTTGTGTTTATGGAAGGAAAGAACCATAACAACATTCCCTAGGAACACAACAAACTTGAGCATTGCAAGTAGAATTGGCTTTATAAGTAGAAATTTCTAAATGGGAGTTTGAGAATACAAAAAAGACCCCAACGTTTAAGAGCATTTCAACTCAAATTACATTAAAAATTCAAATGCATTTCTCCCACTTCACCCCACCTTATCCCTTCAGTCTCAAGGCAGTTTGGAATGGCAGCTGCAATTCAAATCAGTCTGTAATTATTTGAAATGCTTAAACAAAATCGTTTCTTAGAATCAGCTGGTTAAATCATCTGCTAGGTCAAGTCCTTGATACAAGTGCAGTTTGCTCACACAAGGTAATGGAAAACAACAGCTCACACCCTTAAGTGTGTGTATATGTCTTTATAATGAGCCTGTATATAATCAACACATCAAGACTCAATAAATCCCATTCCAGCAGCAGACTAAGCCTGCTTGCATTACTGTGGATTAATCTCTCTTCTGGCTTCTGACACAGCTGGGACTCCACCCTCCTTGGGGAACCCTTGTCCTTCCGTGACAGAGGAAGCAGGGAAAGACAGCTGATTTTGGCAGCTGCTAAAGTCCTCTCTGCTGCCAGGGAGGAAAATACTGCAAGGAGCAGGCAAGCACAGCCCACCTGGGATACCCTTGCAGACTAATCCAAACTCAGAGTTTTCCCAGTGTATTCATGGTGACAACTCTTCAAGGCATTTCTGCATTAACCAACCCTCCAGAGGAAAGTCTACACAGATTTTCCATAAATGGGCAGGACTGGATTTTAGTGCTTTCTTTCAGGAAGAACTAAATTCAAGGATTCATATAGCATTAGAAAGTACTGACAAAAGGAGATGCTGCTGAGAACTGGTCAAAGCTGAGCCATCCTCTGCCTTTGGGCTATCAAAACAACAGACATGTCAGAAAGCACAGAGTCAGCACAGCCTTAGATGACAGAAAATTTGTTCTCTCTTGGTGTAGAGGGAACCACAGGAACCAGGAATGAAACCAGTCCAATCTGCTGTCTGCCAGTGTTGCGTTGTGCCTTTTTGTGCTTTGCCCACTTCTGATAAAAAGGCACATCACGTCTGTTTTGAGGGCACCCTAGCCATTGCAGAGGTCATCCCTTACCTGGTGTTGTAAGGCAAAATGATTGATTTGTCCTGACAGATAAGAGATGCTTATCTTGGAAACAGCATAAGTCAAAGACCTGCTGTGGGAATGTTTGTTGGGAACATTGCTGCTGTGCATTTTTCCTCTAGGGAGCAGTTCAGGTGGAACATACAGTGCTTTGTGTCAGCCAGTATCTCTTAAATGAGTTGCATGCACTCAGTTTTAAAGGTCTGCTCACGTGTCCAAAGACAGCACAAAGAACACAGCTCTCTCACTTCAAATTAAATAAACAAATGATAGCACACACCACCCTTCCCTTCAGTATCTCAAAGCAGTTGCCTCACCCACCTCTCTTTGGTGCTGTGCTTCATCCATGCACCAATCTGGCTGCACATAAACTTATCCAAGAAGCAAAATTGGGGTGCTGCTGAGCTGGAGCCAACCATGCTGCCAAGGACCCAGGCAGAGCAGACACCCTCATACTGCTCTTCCTGCTTGGTCACACTCTCTCATACATCCAAGCTCATGAAGCACACCAGAGAGGGAGATGCAGAAGATGTGAAGGACTTTAATGTGCTTTGATAGTCCTGGGTTTGCCCCTGCTGGCTGCACTGATGTAGGTACACTGGTATGTGGCAATGAAGGCATTAGAAAGAGGTGCAGTTACCCACCTGTCTGCCGTCTTTTTGATTGCAAGCTTCCAGTGTGATTTGAGAACCAGTAGAGAAGGAGGTAATGGAAAGACACTTGTCCTGCTGTCTAATTAAAGGGTCACTGAATATCCACTCCTTTGGAATAAGAAAAAGAAAGGTTCCATTAGGATCCCAACAGTGATCAGATGAGGCAGAGAGAGCTTTTTCTATCAGATATTTTAAAAAACTCTGTCTTTTGTTCTCTTCTTACGAAAGGCTCCCTGGGAAGACTACCACAGCAGTTTTCACCTGATCAGAAATTTATGCTCAGGCTTGGTGCATCATGACCATTTCAAAGCCTGGAGCTGGCTCCCCTCACTATCTGAGGTGACTGACTAACCCTGGATTCCACAAAACTTTCTGCTCTCAGATTTACAGATTCAGGCCTACAAAGCAAAGAGGATCCTGAGCCCTGACATACATGATGTGTGACTGCTTCTGCATATTTCACACAGCAGACATGTTCTCTAACAGGTATCTGGGACCTATAGATTGACAAGCAAAGCATAACACATGCAAGCATATCCATATATCACCAGCATGCAAAAGGGACAAACGGATACATTTTTTCCTCCCTCTGACTAGATGGATACCTGATCCTATCAACTGCTACTACTATACTTTCCCCAAGGAAGAAATACAAAATGCAGTAAGTTTCAGAGATTTCAAATGGTAATGACACAGAGCAATGAGTCAGGTATAAATGGCACGCTGAATGCTGGCTGCAAACTAGTTTGCAGAAGTTAACAAACATGAATATGTATTTTCTGGCATAAAATACCCTATTGTGACTCTTAACTTTCTCAAGCTGCTTCCCTGCTGCTTTCAGTCACCAGCAGAGAGTCTGAGTGCAGATCTTCAGCTTGTTTATACCACCACAGCTCTACTGCAGTTAGGAGAACTGGACCACATTACTGCCACTGGGGTCAGCTATTTAAACTCTGTTTGTGCTTCACACTGAAACACATCTGCAATACAGCACAATTCAAGCTGGCAGAGCAAGGAATGTTTCTAATCCCAAAAAATCTCTTACCCCCATGCCAGGGTACTAGGCAAGCACAGCCCCAAAATGATTCTCAATGAGTCTGTCACTCCCTGAGCATTTAAGCACTACCTGCTGTCTCTGAGTGATGAAAACCTTCACATTCTATGACTGACTGCTGAGTCTGTTGAGCCAACAGAGATCCGAGAGATGGGCTTCTTTATCTGCTTACTATTCAAATCATTACAGGGTCAAATTCTTCCTTCCTTCACCTCCATATCAACCCACCAAGGCCAGAGATTCAGGCCTCTTTATTCAGGTAATAAAAAGGGTAGAAGCAGGAGCAAAGCACCAAACTGAAGCCTGCCTTACCTGAGTGACAGGTGGATTATTCACCGACCCTTTACAGTTTCCCATGCCAGCCAATATATTCCCTGTGGTATCCTGTGCCTGAGACTCCAGACAGTTTCCTCCTTGTCTAATTATTCCTGGAATCAACTCCTTTTCAGGAATCCTTGAAGTAAAATGACAGTTGCATGGTACTTCATACACAGAAATGTCCAAAGTACTTCCACATTTATAAGGGTGTAATTGGCCCCTGACTGAAACACAGTCCCCTAATTTGACAGAAAATAAAAACCATCATGCTACCCACTGGAAGTATCTGGAGGAGGCAAAAATCAAGTGAGAACTTGGTCAGAGGACTGGTACCTTTTTGTTTCAGAAAGCATACCAGGATCTTTAGGGGTACCCTAAGTAATTTAATGTGATGATTCTGAAAGAGTCTGAAAGGTAGAAAGAAGCTGTTTCCAGCAAAAAGCCATATCCACACTGATTTGTTCTGCTTCTTCCTCCCCCTTTCTTAGTCTTCTCCCCAGCTAACACATATTCTGCCTCACTGGTAGGAATGCAGGGAAGATCTGTCCAGGCCAGACTACAGCTGGATGTTCCAGCCTCCACTCATGCTAGCTGCAGACCGAGGTGTAAAGATGTGTTACCAGGGTGTGCTGGTCTGCCCATGCCAACAACACAGCTCTACCCAGGCTGCCTCCCAGCTGAGCAGGGACACAACACTACCATGTCCTGACCCAGGGCAGGGGAAGCCACAGGGACAGCTGGTTCTGGCACTCCTTAGAGCTTTCTCTGAACCACCCAAACCTCTGCACTGAGGCTGTCCAGTTCTACTTGGCTGAACTCTCTCCAGACAGAGCAGCCAACCGGCAGAGACCAAGTCAGAAGTGGGGGCGTGTAGTGCTCTGGCACTTGTCTACATCCCACACCTCTGAAAACACCACTGTTGCACATCTCCAAGGGACAGCCGTGTGGGGCAGAACAGAAGGCAGACCTTTTGCAAAGCTGTGATAATACAAGCCAGGAAAACACTGGAGCTTCCTCACCAAAAAGATGAACAGAGAAAATCTTTTCCAAGCATAAGTCTCCCTTTTGCCCACTGCTGCCAAGGCTCATCTTCCCATTGTGACCCACCTCCCAAATCCTTCAGAGATTTCTACAAGCGAAGAACTGACTCACTTGAGCTCGGGGTAGACATTCTCCAGATACCACTGGAAGGATTTACAGTTCAGTTTGTGTCGCAGCTCCACCCGGTCTGCAACACTGGAAACAACAGGCAGTTTGCTGAGAATAAGGCAGTGAACAGGAGGGAGGGGAACAATGAAGACTGACCAGGAGGTCTGAGGGAATTATGTGACTTTTTGCCATTACTCATTCTCCCACATAATTGTTGCTGGGTTCAGAGCACTAGCAGTGACCTGAGGTGACAAGGAAGTGAGAGACAAGTGGCAGGAAATAGAAATGGAAGACAAACACCTTCAGAGAGCTGCCCTTGCACTTCCTTTGGCTCACAGCGATGGCAGGGCCCAGATCCCACTTTGTTAAATAATACATTGCAGTAAAACTGCTGCAAGATCAGGAAAGCGTTTCTGCCTCTGGGTGCCCCTGTAGAGGCATACCATGAAACCTGCATAACAATCAGCTGCTGAAAAGGCCTAAAAAGTGTTTGTGCTCAGGCACATACAGATGATTAATCTGTGTGTGCTAAAGCACGTCTCTAGCTCATGGCAGCAAGTCTAGGCTCAGGTTGGAGAACTGAGACCTGGAAAATTTAATTATTTGTTCTTCAGGAGTTTGGGGGAAGGGTGGGAGTATAAGGGGAGATTACCTCAATATCTCAGTAGCTGTCTACTGTGGCAGTCCTCCCATTGCTGGTTAGTTTGGCTTTAGTTGGCTGAAGAAGAGGATTTCCCTCCAGCAGTCCTACTGAGCAGTGAAACCAAGAACTTTTGTCTTTAAGCTATAAACACTACATTTGTGTGTTAGGAAGGAATTTCAACTGTACCCGTGTACCTCTCCATCCTCAGCCCACAGACATCACGTGTACATGAGGCCACATACCTCAGGGTAATGTTCTTAGATTTTATATCCACATCAAAATTGAGGGGAAGGAGGGTCCATTTTAGGCCCAATTGTCAGTGATGGTGTCAAAGGCATTTGCACCCTAAAATCTAGATTTAATGCAGGTTCACCGAGCTGTTACTACAGGAAATTGCTTGAAATCAAAGTCTTATGCTCTCTGCTCCAGCTTTTATTCAGCCAATGCTACCAGTAAAGTCACTAGGAATTCTGTGTGAACAAGAACTGCAGATTTTGCCACTAAAACACATGAGCAATATATCCACATACAATATGCAATAGTCTGGTTTCCTCCACAAGCAGCAGGGTTACTTGCTATGTGGCCCCAGCTCAGGTGCTGCAGTCAGCTCAAGGACTGATAAATTAAGTAGGCAAAGCTATTTTTATGAAGACATGTAATGCATCGTGATTATAAAGCAAAATGTACAGCAAGAAAAGGGACCTGGTTGTCATAAATAAGTAGGAGATGCATCATTATCCTGTGCACACAGCTACATATTTGAGACACAGCCACATTTGCCAAGTCCTTACACTGCTACAACAATAGCCTTTTGTTCACAGGCAGATAAAATCCACAGAAACACAGCACTCCTGGGATTTTTACATTTATTTGGGAGTCATAGGGGTTTGAGAGCACAGACAGCAAGCTCTCCTCTCCTCCCAGGTTTGGTGTCCATCAGTGATTTCTGCGTCACAGAGAACTGTTAAGCTGATAACAATGAGTCTCATGTGGCCTGAAGACAGCTTTAGCAAAGGTGCTGTAAGAAGCACAATTCTGCAGACTGTGTTTCTAAATCTTACCAGTGTCCATGCTCTCTCCTGCCCTACAAACCAGGCAAACTACCCTCCATCCAACAGGAAAGTGGGGAGTGCACCAAGTGCAACGTGCCCCATGTGCCAGCCAGCTATGCTTGCCCTGGGATTCTGCATCTGCACAGGAACTTCAGATCAAGCTCAAGCTACAGCTCACATTTCCACAACAGCTGCATGCTGTGATAGAAAAATATTCCTGTCAATCCACTTAAAATGTCTGGTCTTTTAATTCCATTAAAGATCCCTTTGGCCTTCTGCTAACAAATGATTTATGCAGTGTTACCAGGGAAAAAATAAAGTGAATTAGAAGCAAACCTCATTAGCCAGACACTCAAGCAACAACCTCCCTGCCAAGCCAGGCATTCAGAGCACCTCTAGTTCTCACACTTAACCCCAGAGAAGACCTAAAAACTATTTCTTGCTACCAAGGTGTTTACCAGAGCCCTCCTACCATGGTCTGGGGCAGCTTACCTTCCAAAGGACTTGCCAATAGCCGACGGCCGGGCCTCATAGTAGTACTGCTTGTACTCGTCCATCCACACCTCTGCTGTGCGCTTGGTGTTCCTGCACGGGGAGAGCAGATGCTGGGCTGAGGAGATGCTCTGCTGCAGAACCTGCAGCACTGCGTGGGCAGAGCCAAGGCCTGTCTGCCAGGAGGGACTGGGGGACAGTCCCAATCACGAAATCGAGTAGGCAGTATGGATGGATAGAGACTGAATGAGTTAAGTCTACAGAGCCTCCTAAGAACACTTCAGAAGTTAAAAATCTAACAGCCATAGTTTACCACGACTTTTTCACACCTACTCCCTCTGCAGAGACACCGGGCCTGATTGCCACCATCACACGCATTTACAGTATCCCTTTTCCCATCTTAGAGTAATGTTATGGGGTAATTCAGCTTGGAAAGCAGCCGTGTCTAACCTCTAACCTCCTGCCCAAATCTGACTAGCTTCATATTAAGTCATGTTGTTCAGGGTCTTGACTGGTTGAGTTTTAAATTCTCCAGCTATGAAGATTTCACCATCTCTCTGGGGCCTGGCAGCAGTGCTTGGCTACTTTCATTGTCAAGCACTTCATCTCATCTCTTTTCTCTTTCCATCTGTCCTGCAGTAGAAATTGTCCTCAGGGTTTATCTCACAGCATGTACAGCTCAGAGACAAGAGATATGTCCAAGGACTGCTGAGACCCACGCACATGTCACAGGGCAGCATCTGTGAATGGCCAGGGTATCCCTCTGGCATACTGCTCCCCACCTCCCCCACCAGAGACTGAGAAGGAATAAGAGACACTAATACAAACAGCAGAGAAGGGAACAGGTTTTGTTCACAGAAAACAGCAACTCATCCTTCCCTTGAGAACAGATGCTCAGTCACAAGCTGTTCTCTGTTACCAGGAAAAAGCACAACAAAGAATTCAGACCTATTTAGACATGCCCAACATGAAGGTGGCCTGGCTGCTACCAGGAACTCCCCAACACCTACTTGATGTAGGTCAGCGCGTTGCCCTCAGGAAAGTCATAGGGATGGCGCTTCCTGAATACGTGTCCCACTCGACTGCAGGGAACAATCTCCAAGCTGCCACCACACATCCACACTCGGAAAGAGAGCTCTGGAAGAGACCCCAAGAGTCATACAGATGCAACAGTTCCAAGAAGGGCAATTTTCTTACCCCTCTGCTGTAGGTGTATTGTCTGCAACAGCAAAACCAGGGAAAGCAATGCCTTGGTGAGAGCGGAGAAACTGTTCTCCCTTTGTTAAAACAGAGGAAACCATTGCAGCTCAGAGACTTCCAAGCCTTCTCCAGTCCTGCTCCTCTTTGGTCTCATTTCAGCGAGACACCTTTGCATTTGAGCAGGTCTTCAAGGTTGCTCAGGATGTCAGGCCCTCAGGATGGCATTAGGCAACAGACTGAGACCACTCCGCCCACCCCACACACCCTGTTTCAGACTTCTGTTACTCTCACCCCTGCACACAGATGGAATTAAAAAAGAAGAATTTATTGTGTAAAGCAAATTATGTGAGGAAGAAAGGGAGTTTAGAAGACAAGGGGAAAGAACAGAACAAGATGAGGGTATAGGGAGTCAATGTCTAGAGTTAAGTCCTCTCCCTCATACCTCTATGTTATCTACCCTAGAATAGTTCCTCCTTCTCATTTTGGCTGGCTCTATTACTAATTAAATAGAGCAACTGACTGTTGCAGTTGCCTCTGCTGCTGGGGGAACTGCTCAGAGCAGATACCAGTCTCATATAGTTTGACTCTGAAAATACAGAGAGGATCCTGCTACTTGAAGAAATCCACCCTATCCTGAAGCTAGATTCAACATTTTGTTAAAGGATTAGAAGAGCATGGAGCTTTGATGTGCAGGCACTGATTTGCATCACAGAAGGTATGTGACCTCGCTCAAGCTTATAGGTCTGTCCTCACAAATTTAATCACTCCCACACCAGAG
The DNA here is from genome assembly GCA_024734555.1 of Trochalopteron elliotii. Lineage (NCBI taxonomy): Eukaryota > Metazoa > Chordata > Aves > Passeriformes > Leiothrichidae > Trochalopteron > Trochalopteron elliotii. Next base: position 2,064,685 of record JANPWX010000059.1, read on the forward strand.
GGGTTTTCCACTTTCCATTTATGTGGCGATGAAAAGAGAAGGAAGAAGGAAAATGAAAATTACCTGGGTGGTTTGGTAGTCTTTACCAAAAGCACTTCAGATTGTAGACTGATTATTTCAAAAACTTTACTCAGTTGGGATCTCCCTCCAGTAATATCTGATTTATGTGGCTCTGATGCTTAGAAATTAAAAGAAATTATGTATCCAGATCTAATGGATGTTGAAATCATGCACACACACTAACATCTTCCCAACCTTCATCTTTCTCCATAGCTTTCCTCTCTGCATACTGAGAAGTAGCTCAAACGGTGAGTTGCAGGGTGGGGGAGATGGTCTATTTAATGTAGCTTCTCAGTAAAAAAATCCATTTGATTAGACTGTATTTTGTAGTATTTCCTACTAGCTCCTTTCTCTCCTGACTCTTATCCAGAGCTAATTATTTTCAGATTCTTTTCAACAGAGAGTTCCAGATTTGAAGAGAGGAAGGATTTTAGAAACAAATAAGAAAAACCCAAGACATAAGTTTCTGTCTGGTGATGTGTCCAGCTGACATTTGCTTTCCTGGAATGAGCTTCTGACTCACTTTGGCCTACAAGAAAAACAAAATTCTCAGTCTGGCATGTGTAACTTGAAAGTGATGTCCATTTCCAAAGAGAGGATTTCTCACACCATCTTAGACAGAACTACTCTCTCATCTCATCCACAAATGAGGACCTAATTCAAACAGTTCCTTCCCACTCAAAATTGTAATATTTAGTAAAAAATGTTTCAGAACATTATCAATATTTTTCCTTGATTAGAAAACCCAGTTTTCAATTAAGTATGGTAAACTGTTTTTTTAAGACGTTTAATTGACCATTCTGAATTCTTCAATTAATACTTTTGTAGTCAAATCCAGCTTGGTTTCTATCCTTCTGCTTTCAGCAGCAACAGACTTGATGGAGGATGAGGGACAAGTGACAGAAGACACTGAATTTACAGAAAAACCTCCTAACAAGGCAAAACTGGCAAGCCCTGTACATGTGGCTGAGTCACACACAGCCTGACCCAGTCACTGCCAGGCTTTACAAAAGCTATTTCAAGGAGAATGAAGCAAATTCTGTGAAGAGATTCTGTGGTTTTGATAAGCTCTATATGGAAGAATGGCTGGGAGCATGCAAATAATTTACCTCTGCTACTTATAGCAGAGAGGTCTACTTAGCATCATGCTACTGACATATAGACCAAACTACAACACTGGACTCCCAGGTGGGCAGAAGCAGACAGAGAAAAGCTTAAAGAAATATTCTTTCTCCATCTTTGGGGTTTACAGCTTTTACACAGCCACAGCTCAGAGACTGTCAGAATGGCCAAGTGGCTGGCTTTGCAGCTGGAGCAGGGCTAGTGATGGCAAGGAACTGAGTTTGGTTCTGCTCCCGTGGGACATAATGGAGGGGATCTTCATGTCTGGGTGAAGGCTTCTGTTACTTCTGCCACAGTGCTTAGCTGATGCTACTAGGACTGCTGAGATTCCAATGCCAGCACCATTTAATATCTCTTTTTAATACAATGAATACCATAAAACTGAATCAAGATCTGGGAATACAGAAAAGACTCATTATTAGATATTTTGTTTTTAAAATGTGGTACCTTGAGAGTCTATTTTCAGCCCAAAATATTATTTAATGGTTTTAGAAAGCATTTCAGAAAGAGGCAGCTCTCCCAGCTATGTTCAGAGAAACAAGTTTCCTCTTTCTGACTATTTCATTCTTTCTAATTGGTTCTCCAGGTGCTGGAAAACATCATACAAATTCTTCTTTGAAAGGTTTTATTTACAAATCTGTGACATTTATGGAACCTGTAGAAACAGATTTTTTTTTTTGCAGTGTTAGCTACAGGGAAATCTACATAAGCTGACTACAAAAAGTAAGGCTTTTTTTCTCCTCAGCTCCATCTGCACCATTTCTAAATGAATGCCCCGAATACCTGATGTCTCCATGAACCTCTCTTTAACATTCATCTTTCTTTTGTCATTAACACCTGGTGACACTGCAGCATCCCTCTGCATGGGGCAAAGAGAGATGCCTGGAATATCTGTACCACTATTAAGTGCAAGCAGATGGGTTTAAGCACCATGCTCCTATGGCAGCATAGGAGTGGACAGACCACACTGGGCCTCTGGATTCCTCAGATGTTTGTGATGCCCTAGCCTGCTTCTAAATGTTTGCATTCTATTTGTAACCAAATGCCATTTATAAAGAGGCTTGTTTTACTAGGAAAAATATCTCTCTGACATGTCAAGCTGGGAGAGCAATTCAGACTTATCTGCAGGAGAAGAACAGGTATAAGAAGAGGCTGCAGTAGTGGCTGCCCACTTCAGAGCTGGGGCAACACAGACTGTCGTGTGAAGAACTGGAGGAATATTCTCCAAAAACAAGCAACAATTTAAATATCAGGTGGTTCCTCTTTCTCTCTTGTCCTGTGAAAGCTCCTGTATAATAGCACATACGCCTGTAGGAGAGTGTAGCCCTGATCACATGTTTATCCTTTATGCTGACAGCAATACAGCTCTGACCACCTTGCGGATTACCTGACCACTACGCTGACCTAAACTTACACTGACATGCTGATTAGATCTCTCTCTCTCTCTCTCTCTCTAAAAAAAAAAAAAAAAAAAAAAAAAAAAGTTCTGGGAAGTAGTTCTGCATTAGTGTGTCATTCACTCAAAACATCTTTAACTTACCAAAATTTTCTCCTCCCCAGATGTCCATTTGAGTATCGTATTTTCCCAGGTGGTTAAACCAGGACTTGTCAATCACAAAGATGCCTCCTGCTATGACAGGGGTTCTGGAAGAGAAAACAGAAATCCAGAAAATATATTTACACATATATGTGGTACCACAAACCTAAAAGGGAAGACAATTTGTCCAGGCCTCATTTAAAAGAGAAAAATAGTAGAGCTGGAGCATGAGCCTGCAGCAGGTTTCTGAGATGATCCTCACTAGATCATCCTCATGCCTTTGTTAGATGGCCTTCCAAGCACTACAAGAGTAATGCTGTGTCTTTTGCATTTATACAAATGTGCACAGTGTGAAGGAATGATGGGCACTCTGTTTGATGACTGTGTTTACCAATTAGACACGGCATGACAGGCTGCTGCATGTACTGCTCTGCTGGTAGCAAGCTGGTTGCTTCTGGTGTGCAAAACAGAGGCTCACAAACTACACAGAGGAATTAAATGATACTTTTATATTACAAATAGGGAGCTGTCTGCCTATACAGACAAGCGCCATAACTCTTCATATCAGAATCTGTTACATTCTACATGTCTCAGAGCCATGTACCCTGCAGTGAGGCTGGCAACAAGTGCTCCAGCCAACAGAATCTCTTTTGTCCCTGGACATGCAGATTTAGTAGGTGGGAGTAATTCTATGCCCACATTACTAGGTAAGACTCACTTTTCTGATCTGCTTTACACATGGGGAATGACTGTTTATTTGCTTCATTCTTTAAGTTTTCATCTGAAATACAGAGGTAATTAAAAAACCCCAAAAGGATTTCTGAGGCATTCAGAGTGTTGAGTTAGGGAGAACACAAGAACAAACATATAGAAGAAGAGGTGGCTTGCAGAGGTGGTGTGCATGATAGTAAATAATCATTATTCTTACAACATTCAGAGAGCAGTACTCTCACACTTGGGGTGTAGACCTCAATGGATTCAGAAAACAGCATGAAGAGTTTGTCATCATCAAACGAATGCTGTGGCATTTTGTGGTCAGCAAGGCAGCCCCTGTACCTTCCTTGCCACACTGGTGAAGGCTTAGTAAAGGTGTTTGGAGAAGTGTACCCTGTCCATCAGAGAGTACCTTATTGACTGAGTTGGGTCTGTTCTGGACATCTTCTGCTCTATAGGAATCTGTTCCCACTTAAAGTGAAGGCTCCAGTCAAACCCTGGAAAGGAAAAAGACATGCCAAACCGGTTTTCTAATTGTAAAAACAGTACTACTAGTTTCAGTGATAGTCTGCACCTTTATATCACAGGCTATCCCGATGTTCCTTCCCTGACCTCCCTCACAGTGTACCCAAAATGGCAATAGCTTATCCTAATGTAGACCTCACCAGCTTCTGTCTTGGCACCACCATTCCTTAGCATTACAGATCTCTCCTCAATTTCACTCCACGCCTCCAGAAGAGTGTTGTCAGGCTGAGATTTAATTGTATTCTGGTCACTTTGCTTTACCAAAGGCAAACCCTCTCTGCCAGAGTTATGAGACTTTAATAAAGGACTTTGTGGGATGTGATACATTCTGTGAACAAAGGCCTGCAGATCACTGTAACCACTTTGTCTTTCAAGACTACCATGTACTTATAGGTGGCCTATGACGAATAGTAGAGCACAGCACAGTCACTAACTTTATACAATAGTTAAGGGTAGTCAAAGAACAGGTAGCCTTTGGCTGGCAAGCAGTGCAGAAGTGAGCCCCAGCCACAGAAGGTGTAGAAGGGCACCAGGAAGTGGGGTGGACACAGGAACAGCTGCAGAGGGTTCAGCTGTGAGGGTAGAGGTGTAAATGCTTTTCAGAAGATGCCATGAGATAGCCTGGCAGATCAAAGCAGCAACTGGAAGTGCCTGTCAGACTCCAGTGTACATGTGGCATAGCGAGGACACGGTGAGGTATTTAACCAATTAACTAAGTCCTGAAACTGCTAAATGTTACGGCAGTGATTCAAGTTCAAGAGGAAAATACTAGTTGAGTTTTGTTCTAAAGATCTTCAAAAGATCTGACTTTGCAAGTTGCAGAGAAAAAGGGACAGATAACCTGTCAGAAAAGATCATCACGCTGTTTTCTTGGAAAGCTGAAGAGAACACAACTTATTTATCATGCACTATCCCTCAGGTTTAAGTTACATAAGCCATTAATTATACCCACCTCCCCTCAAATCTGCTGATGCTGCCAGGTAGGCAAAATTATCCAGGCTGATAACATCAATGATTGGACTCACCACTCGGGTATAATCCTGAGGGAGAGAGAGAAAGGGGGGAAAAAACCAAGTCAGGGTTTCTTGAATGTCCAGCATAGCTGCCAGAGATCAGGAAACACAAAGTTGCATATGTAAATCTTTGTCTGGCTTCTCCAATATGGTTCTGGTAGCTGTGCAAGGGATCTGTGGCCACAAAATCCAAACATGGAGATGGTGGGTACTAGGTGGCTGCACTCCATGGATGTGGGGAATGGAGTCGGACTCCAGCACCTAGGAATGCTGCTAAGAAACAGCTCTTTATTTCCTGCCCAAGTCACAGGGCATCAGTCACGGTCCCAAGGGTTTTGTGCTTGCTTTTGATATCTATTGACAGCACACCTTCTGCTCAGCCATCCTTGAATTAACTCATTATAATCAGCCTAGAAATTATCAACCCCCTAATAAAGCGTTTTCCTAAGAAGTACTATGAATCAAGACCCCACATTTAAGATTCATAGTGCAAACTTTATAATACATATGACACAATTGTATACATTTTAACATCAAGATATTGTGAGTACTTTATTGCCATTAAGGCATATAGACACTTACAGTTTTCTTTTGCAATCCTTTTAGTAAGTAGAAGTTGAACAACTTTTCAACTAAAGATAGTGTTGTGACAGCTGACATGTAAGATGAAAATGAGCTGGCAATGCCAGAAACAGCACCTTGTTATTAGACAGCTGCCAGCATCCGTGCCTTTCCTATCAAACCTTCATTGTGTACCCTGCAATAGTTCCTCAACCACACTTGGCTAAGATGAGACATCCTTGGTAAGAGGACTCATGTTTTTTCTCCTCTGAGCTGTGATGGTTGCCCAGCCAGAGTGTGTCTGCCCAGCTTGAGACTCCAGCACCCACCTGGCAGCCTGGTTTGCCAGCCACTACTCCAACCAATCTGTGCCAGGACTGGCTAGGGCAAGACTGAAAGCTGAAATAGGATGCATATCAGAAATGTAGGAAGTAGGTCAGAAATAGGTTGACTTGAAATCTGCTCACTAAAAAATTTGCAGTTCAGATCCCTCCCTAAAGAAATGAGTGAGGTTCTTTCTGCTTAGGAACTCCTATGCTGGTGCTGCAGCTTGACTTGAAGACCAATAAGTAAATTAAACATGTATGGGCATTATTGAACAAGAATAAAAAGCAGAAGCTTTTAATTCATCAATTCTGAAGTTTCACCTTCTTCTGCTCCTTCATATAAAGCTAATCAGACATGCTTACAAAGCATCATTAAGACCTCCACCCCTTCTTCTGAGGCCTGTTACTTCATGGGATCCTCCTTTCAGAGAGGAACAATGACAGCCACTTGCAAGCAGGGCTTCTCTCATCACCTCTCCCCTGCCTTTTCTTACAGCAGAGCTGTATGATCTCTCCCTCCAGCTCTACAGTGCAGTCAGGGTGACAGCTGCTAATACTTCTGCCTCATGTTCATTCTTCCAGCCTTACATCAATCCTTTGCCAAGTGAACCATCAAAGGGACATCCCTGCACTCACAGGCAGCTTCTCTGTGATAGGAAGCTGCCTGCATGCAGGTGATGCATGGTGGCAGCTCAGTGGGAACATTAATAGAAGGAAAATTTTGGCAGTGACAAGGCAGAGAGGAGGGTCCAGTAACAAAGGAGACAGAAACCATGGAAAAATTGCACAATGTATGCTGCCCAAGGGGCTGTCCTACAGGTGAACAGGACGAGGAAGTACAATGCCTGCAGGAGACAAGAGGTACAAGCTGGTGGTTCCAGCATTCAGCACTGCATCCCATCACTCTGCACCTTCTGCCTTGTCACACTGACAGAACAGAATCCCACCAGGAATCTCCTGCCCATCTAGCTCAGGCTGTACCTTCCTCTGTAACAGCCTGCCTGACGAGTACCTTGGCAGGCCTTGCTCTCACCAGTTCTGCTGATGCATGTGAGGGCAGAGGATCCCACAGCACAGGACAGGCCAGCCCCATCCATCCCAGAGCAGGACACTGTGCTCACCTCTTTCACTCTCTGAAGCATTGGCTGCAGCCACTCGCTGTTGACCTCACAGTGGCTGTCCAAGAAGGTGAGGATGTCAGCAGCTGCCACGTCAGCTCCTCGCACCCGAGAGCGGATCAGCCCTGCCAGGGGAAAAGGACAGCAAAGGGGCAGGAAGGTGAGGAAAGGAAACGTTTGAGCCTCCTTCAGAAAAAATACTTTGTTGGGCCATTACAGGGGAAGAGCAGGTGATTCTCCTATATCACATCTCTATCAGGAGCAGAGAGCAGCTTCAGAGCAGGGCATACACATACAGTCAGATGAGCCCTCCCAGCACACAATGAATGACAACTCCTGTCACTTCTGTCCATGATACAGAACTTCCATCTGGCTCCTTGTTCCTCCCTTCCAGCCCTCCCCACAGACACCTGGCTGCTGCCTGCTCACTTGCTCTCCCACTGAGCACCCTGCTGCCTCCATCACCAATTCCCCATGCCCAAATTCTCCTCTCTGCTTTTTGCCATTCTTACTGCTTATCTGCTTTATTCCCAGTTGTCCTTTATTCTACCCTGCAGAGATATCCAGCTTTCAGATTACTCCTTACTTTCTTACAGACCATTCCACTAATGTGGGATGCTCTTTGTGAACTAAACAGTAATTTTTGTCTCTCCTTCTAGATCCTGGCTCTAAACCTGCTGTGCACTGACAGCTTTAGAAATAAGCCAGCACATGTGAGTCAAACTAAAGAGCAGCAGGGAAAGTCAGAGTCATTTATGCAGGTAGTAGATATATGAGAAAAAACTTCCCTTAATTGTATCTCTTTATGATAGATACATGATTGTTTTTCCTTCTCCCGTGTCTCCTACACAGCTTGTTATCTTGGGCTTGAGAGTGCAAGTTAGCTTGTGTTTAAAAGGACAAGACTTACATCTGGATCTTTATTCATAAAGATCTTAAAATGTGGTCTTTGTTCCAGCCAAGGCCTTTGGACACCACTTCTCATTATTTAAGTATTACATGAGACCCTGAAGCCTGAGAGTTGATAAGCTGTGTTCTCCCTCCACAGAGCTTCCAAATGCTTATACTGGAAAAACAAACTCTAAGAAAGAACATGTAAGCAGCTGGGAGGCAACATGGGGCATGTGCAAAATAAGCAAAATCTTTGTACTGAGGAAGCTTTCCACACTCACCTTCTCGATGGGTGTTTCGTAGACACTTGACCTTTGGGATCTTGGTAAGGAGCTGGCAGTCCTCAGCTTGGGGAAGGCAAAAAAGACATTTGGTACACATGCATGAATTATTTGGCTTCAACAGAGAGACCCAATTAACTGTCCTCCTGCTTCTCCATGGGAGGAGAAATTCTGCTTTCACTTAATAGCACATTAATCAGCCTGATGGCCTCAGTCCTGTTGTCTATAGAATACACAGAAGAGCACTGCCTGCTTGCTGTCCTTCTCAGGCAGCTGAGCCTGTGTTTCCCAATGCTCTGAGCAGCCAGGCCTCCATCTCCCCTGCTCAGCATTTCACAAGAACAGTGGGGCATGGGCTGGCAGTGTGGCACTGGGCACTAATGAAATGGAGGGAACACAGGGAAGCAAGACTGCAAATCACCAAAGAGCCAAGGAAAAGAGAGTTCTGTAACATAAAGTGTTCTTATCTGTTCTCTTTGCCTTCAGTGGCTTATCTGGGCATTTCCTGCCATTTGTTCTCAGGGTGGTTTCCACTTGATTTTATTTAATAAAGGTCACTGGGATGTGACCTGCTTCCTTGGAGACACCATCACATTTATACATGGATGCCTGACCAAGGCCTTTGCTGGCAGCTTGGCAGAAACTCCTGGCATCCCTCATTTACATTACCTAGGGAAGATGTGGGAGAGGAAGAGTTACCTGCTCCAGCCAGACATCAACCAGCACTGAATCCTTCTGTTCTCTGTCATCCTCTCTATTCTTGCTCTAGCACATGTCATAGGAACAGCAATTTCTAACTTGCCCATTTTTTTTTTCCTTCCTTAAATTCACCCCAACTTCCATGTTTATTCCATATTACATTTCATGTCTCATGCTCCCTCTTTCAGGCTGTCATCTTCCCACAGACTGAGCACTCTGGGGAGAATGCCAAGGCCCTCAGCCAAAGTGCACCTCTTAGCACGTTCCTGCACAAGCATTTCCATTCTCAAGGACATGTGCAATCTGAAATACTGCCCTTAGGTTGGCACTTTGGCAGATGCTGCATCATCCAAGGGAAGTGGCAGGTGCACTGACCTATAGAGCATCAAGATTTTGTTGGAACTCTGCTACAAGGAAAGGCAATGGTCTTATCTTTGCCAAGTCACAGCTTCAGGTTTGAGAATCCTTATTCAGTAGTTCGCTCTGCAGGAGTGGAGCACATCACTCCACCTGTAGCTACCCACCAGAGATGACAGATTCTCAGTATATATGGAGAAACTGAGGCAGGTATTAAAGAAAAGTGTCAGACCTCAAACATGTGCTGAAGTGCCTTCATGTAGGTGTCTCAGGGAAGTGGCTACATCCACAAATATCCAGTTGCCAGTGAAAAAATAAGAGCTGTGACAGGATGGAGCCTTTTAAAAATATTTCTATTCACTGAACAGCCTAAATGGGAGTTTCTGGTGGAACCCTGTGCAGAACAGGTACCAGAAATCCATCACTGTTGATCTGGAGCAGTCTGGCCATTAAGAACTGAATTTTTAGATGCAGAATGTGGAACATCTAGGATTGTTTGTTGGAAGTGCTCAGAAACACTGAAATTAAACAGCTGAGCACAGCTCAGTACTTATTCAAAACACGCTGTAATGCCCTCAGAAACTTAAATCCCTCATCTCAGCATCCACCTTTAAAAATGTTTTTTTGTGGCCAAAGCTACATAAGCATTTAGCTTCAAAATCAAAACAACATTGCTTCCTTACCTCAGCAGGCCAAGGTGGCCATTTGCAGCTACCTGTAAAGGGTTCTGGAGGAGTAATTATTCATTATTATAAATGGTACATAACTAGATTGTCCTTGAATCTAGAACACATCATGGGAGAAGCAAGAAGTCTTCTATCCCCACCACCTCACAACTACTACACAACAGCCAGGAGCAAGAGCAACTGTACACATGGAAAGGCTCCAGAGCCTCCAGTCTGCAGGTCTGGTGGAACTGATGCAGTAGACACTCCATCCCTGTGCCAAGCTGCAGAAGAAAGTATGGTGCTGCCCAAAGCAGTAACTCTGCCACAGCTTCCCACAGGGACACCAGAGATTCCAGGCACATGGAGGCAGACAGCCAGTTTCACCTAGGCCTGCCTGCAGGACCCCAGGCAGCAATTTGCTGTACACTCCACTGCATTCTCTTCTTGCCCCTTAGTCTGGAAGTACCTGGTCTAATCATGTACACCATTGCTACATATATATCTTGCTAAATGGCTCACCAAATAGTGCATAATGAAACTTGACAGAGATCTCTGGCAACCTAGAAAAAGCTGCCACACTGACAGAAAAGGAAGACCCAATGGAAAGAAAAAGAGAGGAAGAAGCTCTGGCCTCTGCCATGCATGGACATTTAACACGGACTTCTTTTTTCTTTTTCTACTACATACAGACAAGAGGGAATCTGTGAGGGAGGGGGACTCCACAGAGAAAACAAAAACCAGGAAAACAGAAGGGAAGAAATAAGTGTAAAGGAAATAGGTCCAAACTTACGATCTGAGCTGAAGTCATCTACCAAAATGATCTCCTGGATGAGACTGGGAGGGGTTCGGTTCAGAACACTGCAGGGACCCAGGAAAGAAAAAGCCACTTTGTGAGCTGCCATAATAATGACAATGTTAGGACTGATAGAAATCTGCTGTGCTATGCATTACAGCAGGAATACCAAACTCCAGTAAAGTGGAAGCAGTGACCTTGCCCTTGTAACAGTGTTCATTGGCAGGCCCAGAGAGAACATCCCAGAGAGTTGTGGCATCTCAGCCAGACCTCACAAGGACCCACAGCCAGGAGCTGACTGTGGGACTTGCCTGGGGCAGCTAGCAAAGGATGCTGCAGCATGCTCTGCCTCTAAACAGAAGGGAAATGGAGAGAACCACCTGCCCCAAGGCAGCAAGATGGTCATCCCCATCTGCCAGCCTCTGGGTAAAAGTCATCACTGCTGGAGAACATAAAGAGCTGCTACTTACCCCAGCAAGGAGCTTTATCTCAATGAAACAGGCGTGACCTGCTTGGGCTTTCTCACCGATTCCCTTCTTTGGAAGGAAGTATTGTCATTATTCTGGATTTGGATTTTTTTTCCTGCCTTTTAGTTGTTACCTGTCTGTCTTTCAAACCAGCACCACACTTCCTGAAAGCACCCCCTTTCCTCAGGATGGTTGCACCATAATGTGTAATACCCTCAGGTCTGCAATGAGTTTGCATCTGCAGGACACACATGAGAAAAGCAGAGAAAAGCTTCTGCCCTCCTCAGACACCAAAGTATTGTGGTACTCTGGAGTCTGAGCAGGTCAGTTCTGACTTCTTTATCAGTCTCATTCATTTAAAATGCTTGAACTCTTTTTCCATGGCTTTACTACCATCACATAGCACATTCCCCCTTCAAGCCTCCTCCAACACCTCTTGTGCACAGGCAGGTCCTCATTAACTTGAACAAGGTCGCTCAGTGATGCTTAGGCAGTCCAATGAAGAGGGCAGTTATACAAATTTTAATACTGAAAACAGAGGCAAACACTGTCCTCCAACAGTTCTAGCAACCTGTCTCATTTCAGTGGCACCTGCTCTTTTGACCAATACTGGAGAAAAATTTCTGGCTTTTTTTCTCTTTCGGATTTTGTTGTTGTGGTTGTGGTTGTTTTATATAGGAAACAGACAACAAGAATAGTCCCATACTCGTAGAAATGAAGGTGTAGAGAAATAAATTGCCATCTTGTTAAGTAACACCACTGATGGCTTTGCATACAGAGCCAAAGTTCCCTCAGTTCGGAAGAGTTTTCTGCTTTCTCATACAGCAAAATTCTGACTGTTCTGCTGCTCAGTATCACATCCCACACTATTTCAGATTCACATTGCTTTATACGCCTCTGATAGTATTTGTATTTTGAGCTTACATGTCCCTAGATGACTGAGCTTGCATTTTCCAGTGCTGAATCTCATTTGCTTCTCTTGGTTTGTGTCTCTCTAGATCCTCTAGTATGGTGGGGTGGGAGGTGGGGGGATGTTCCTGTGCCATTCTAAGTGCAGTTTCTCCCAGCACAACCATCATCTGCATATTTTACAGACAAGGTTGCCCTGCACTGAAATTCTTGTCTGTGCAAACACAGTGCAAAACAACCCAGACAGACTGCAGTAAAATGGCTGCAAAATGGTATTCTGCTCCTTCTTCCACTAGCTTGACTATTGGCAATGCTCACATTTTCTCCATGAGTTTCAGGTCTTTCAACGTAACTGGGAAAAAGCTCCATTTTGGTCTCTGTTCTTCACCTGTCCACTGATTCCCCAGTAGAGAGAACACATCCCTTGAGGAGTTCACAGGTCATTGTACAGTGTCCTGTTCTTCTCTCAGCTCTGCAATAACTTGCTGAAAATCCTTGCGAAAGGTACTTAATCTTCTTTGCACTTTGTTGTCTCTGTCTTTTTAACAAGGAGCACAGTAATCCTAATATTTCCCCTCACTGAGGTGCAGAGACTGCCATGACAAACATTTTTAGGCACAAAAATGTATTATTAGAACTCTAAAATGCAAATGACAATTGCCTTTTACAGCAGAAAATGTTGGAATGTTCCATGGAATGCTCCCCTTTCATCTCATGGATTCCCTATCTCTTTTGCCTTTTCCCACAGCTTCCTTCTTCTTTCAGTATCAGATTCCTTTCTCTCTTGCATGAGCATGACATCAGCACTGCCAATGAGTTTCTCTCCTCTGTCCATCCCCCTGAGTTCACAGATAATCTTGTTTATTCTGGATGTTAGCAGAAGAGTATATTTTTTTCCCTTTGCTCTAAAATAATATCTTTTTTTGCCATTATTTAAATTGTCATTGTAATGAGATGGTACACCAAATGCTCTAGCATTACAACAGCATTCTCTTAATCAGAATTTTTATAGGCCCTCTGCATAGGCACTGAACCACTGACAGCTGTTCAGATCCATTGACTTAGAGCCTGATAATTCACCTTTACATTTGCATCAAAACCAAAAGGTCCCTGCAATAATGACTTTCTGAAATCAGAAAGAGAAAGAGAGGGACCAAACAACAAAGCACTTGACTTTTTCTTCTGCAAGAATAGTCACAGCAGCAGAAGTGATGGTATGGCTTAATGATTAATCATGCAGAGACATCAATCATATAAAATGCCTTTTGAGTGACAATTGCTTCTGAAGGAGAACAGGATGCCAGGCAAGTGACTGATGTGAGAGTGACAGCTATGTCCTAGCAAGGAAAAGAGATCAAAGCAGGCAAGCAGCTCTTGACTGACACACATCTCCTGCAGGACTGAGGATGCCAGCAACAAGCCATTTGAACTGGCATCTTCACACGTTTTGTCTGACAGCCCATTTTCCATTTCCCCCCCCCACCCCGTTCCCCTTCTTTAGACTCTTGCTGTGTATTTTTAACCAGTTGTCTCCCTCTGCACTGAAAACATATGGCTGGAGCCCACATTAGAAGGCAGGTATGCAGTCCATGCTGCCTCTGAAGACCAGGAGGGACAAGCAACAGGGTGCTTGAGAGAATACATTATTCCTCCTCACAGTCACTCCTTTATTTCCCCCTCTCCCTCACACTTGTAATGTATACAAACATTTCTCCCATTCTCAAGCAGCAACAACAGCACATTATTCCTGTGGCTTCCACCCAGCAGCAGAGATCCCAGAGAGGGGAGGGAGAAGTAGGAAACTGCTGAGCTGCCAGAGGCATTTAAGCCCATGTGTTCACATGTGCATGTGAGTTAGCAAGAAGGGTGTGCAGATCAGGATCTGACCAGGTTTAGACCACCCTGAAATAAGCCTGTGATGTGGGAGTATCATCCCTGGGTCACTTCCTAAGATCTTTTGGTACCAGCATTGCCACTTCATTGAGTTACCTTGCAGTAAGCCAGTATCTGGCTCAGGGGAGCGCATTTGGGCTCCCTCTGGGTTTAAGATCAGTTCAATCCCAGTACCCTTTTCATGTACTTCATTCTAGAATTTCCCAAAGTCTTATGGCTTGTTTTTGAGTGCCCAAATTCAGACGCTCAAAAGCCACACTTGCAAAGACCTCACGTACAAAAATTTCAACTGGTAATACATTTTCCACTGACCTCAAAAGATTAGGCCTCTAAAAATGTTTTCAGACATAGAAAATTTTGCTTTTAGTGCTGCTCATTTCCATCAGTTTTCCTCCTTGACACCCATTTCTCTTATAGCATCCCCACAGTCTAATCATGATAACCGAACTTGGGAAAAGGCCCATAACAACAGTGGAATCATATTAAACTTTCACCAGATGCATCTCAAATGGTTCATTCTAATTATCCAAATAATCATGCTCTACCTGGTTTAAGAAAGCTCTTGCAGGTACAGAAATAATGACAAGCTGCAAGCCTGACTAGTCAGCAGGTAATCAGGCAGTGCAATTATACGCTTCCTGTTGCTTGATATCACTGTGGACCTCAGCAGACTCTCAGCCAGGTCATAAACCCAACAGAACAGAACAGTTCTGTCCCTTTGATACTTGACTTATCCCGAAGTGCCAGGGATGCAAAGTAATTACATAGTACTGGTGCACTGACTGTGTATGTGACTTGAGCAACAATTACACTCACAGCAGTAATTCAGCCTGGCACATTCAGATGAGTTTTGCTGAAAGATGGGACTCTCAGGTCACAGAAGAGGCCCTGAAGAGCTCTGTCAAATCCCTCTATAACATCAATGCCAACCTGATGTTGTAAGTCAGACTTATGCCTATGCCTTTTCTAGCGGCGCAGCCATGATGTGAACCTGTACCTCTGTATGTGGCTGTCAAACCTTCAGTGCTCAAAGACAAGCCTACTAGCCAATGCTTGCTTGTGTGGCACTGCAAATACTATAGAGCCCAAGGAGAACTCAGCCTTCAGGAGCTTTCATGAGACAGGGATAAATTAGTGACACTTCTGATGTGATTTAAGGAGGGAGTAAATCTATCACATGCACTGGCTGTAAACAGTCTGGCAATGAAGATCCCAGCTGTAGCCAGAGGTCTGGGAGGAAATTCCATCCACAACACCATACACAGCAGAGTGCAGCCAGTTCCTCTCAACAGCACTACTCCAGTGGCAGGAGCATTGCAGGGACCAATCTGAACAGATGGGTCACCCACTTTCCAACGTCTTTGTTGGGGGCTCTGGTTGCAGAAGACTACATCTGAGAGACTGGTAATATCACATCTTAAGTGCTGTGTCCAGTTCTGGGCATTCCAGGACAAGAAAATTAGGATATACTACCATGGTTTCTCAGCACCTATTTACTGTCTGACCTATGACTGAAAAGGCAGAAATTTCTCCCAGCTGCCCTAGCAGCACCATGATTCCAAACAAATCTGCCTGTTTTCTGGACAATGACTTTGTACAACTCATTGTATGGTTCAAATGAAAAGAAAATGACAGAAATAAAAAGACAAAATGTGTCAATGTAATATAGACAGGTCTCTGGAAACACAATAGCACCAAACTTGGTGGCAGAAACCTAGCCTTCTAGACATGAGGCCAACCGGAAAAAGCCTGTTCTTTATTCATATAGCACATTTCTTTAAGTCCACAGGACCTGTCAAGGGAAGAAGTGGCAATGATGAATAATGCATTCCTGCTAGTGATACCATCAGCTCAAACTGCTACACAGACAATTCACTCCCCCTTCAGCCTCAACAGGCTGTTCCTGGGCCTGCTTGCAGGCTTCAGAGACACGTTGAGAAATTACTTAATAAGTTAGAGAAGTCAGAGGGCATTTTTTTCTGTGGGAACTAAAAGAAGAAGAGCCTCCCTGGGTTCTGTGGGGTGGATGGAAGACGGCAGTGAAGGAACAGCTGGAACATCACTTTGTGGTACAAATCACTGCAAGCCTCCATCTATTTGGGGTTGCTGACAGACCCTATGCCACCTATTTACTTAGCTAGATTTGGCCACTGCTGATACTCAGATATGAGGAGACACTGGTACAAGATAGCAAGTGTCCTGCAGGCTCAGCAGGAGTTGTGTGCAAAGCCCCAGGGAGCATCTGGTGGGCCATCAGGTTCAGCAACTATTTAGCAGCAAGGGACCCTGTGCAAGGACTCAGTCTCCCTGAGGCTTGTTCAGCACTTTGTGCTTGAGAGACTTGCAAGCTACGCTCCTGCTGGCACTGAGGCAGCCTCAGCTCCTGTAACACATGACCTAGCTGGGAGCTGGCTGCTCACTTCTGTTTATGGAACACAGTCCCTCCCAAGCCTCCACCCCTCTGCTGCACCTAGCAACACACAGTGTTCTCTTTGGTGCCCCCTGACTCTTCCAAGTCAAGCTCACACAGACTGTTCTCACCTGTGGATGCAGGCCCAACTACCCTTTCTTGCTGCTCATGATTCCCCCGAGTGGATCCATACAGTGGCTAACTGCAGATTTGCAGATATGCCAATGCAAGCCTCTGGCCTGTCCTAGTGGGCCAGCCTGAGAGCAGAACACTATCACTTGGGGAACTGCAGCCACCCTGCTTGTGTAGCTGCAGCAAAATGCCCAGTTTTCCACCAGAGCACTCTCAGACTCTCCCTTCCAGGCCCGGCACCCCGGCTGAACTCACCTCTTCACCGTGCGGAGCAGCGTGGATCGCGCCTCGTTGTGGAAGGTGATGATGACACTGGTGGCTGGCAGGTCAGTGTCATAGCGTACAGAAGTGCACCTGCAGCACAGGAGAGCACAAGTGTAAGCCAAACATTACCCAGCAGTAGCCACTGCAGCAGTGTACCTGGAATTTCTAAAAAGAGACTAATATGCTAAAATCAGAATTGGCACAGTTGAGCTGCAGCAAGGGAGGGCTCAGCAGCCCCTGCACCAAGGCTGGCAGAGCTTAAAAAGAACTGTGCCTATTGAAAAGCAACGTTTGGAGGCCGTGATACCTAAACTCACAAAGCTGCATGCTAAGGAGGCCATGTGGGTTTTATAGTGAACTAAATTTCAGTCGTGAATTCTAGTCCCTGGATTTACCTGTGATTCACATAACATCTTGTTTATTCATGCACAGGACATGGACAAGCTAAGGATGCATGGAGCTGGTACACCCAGGCATTGCTGTTAAAAGCACCTCAAATTCTTTGAACACAAAACTTCACAGAAAGGAATACACTAGCTAGTTCTGTGATCTGTGTTGGGGAGTTGCAGCGGCTCAACAGTGATGGACCCGCTGGCAATGAAGAGCAATTCTTTCTATCTTCTCATCTGACCTTGTAATGTTAGGTACATACATACATCCTCACACTCAGAACCAAGGATTAAGTTGCACCAGGCTGCTTCTCCCTGTGGAGAACAAGGTTTCTGTGAGGGGAACACTCACAGATGTGAATCCTGAACCCAGTTCTGGCAGATGCTAAGCACAGCTGATTTGGGCTGACCTGCTCCTCCAAAGTGTCTGCCTTCTTAACTTCCAGACAGTGCCAAAGTGCAGTCAGTCTGCTCTAATTTCGTGTCTGATGAAGAAAGCACACCTACTTTTAACAACTCAAGGCTTTGCATAGACTGAATCCCCATCCTGAGAAGGAATACAATTCACTTCTTAGACCCACTACTTGTACTTCCACATTTACTTACTATTCTTTAATGAGTATTGCTAAACTGTTACTGGTTTTGTCATCACTTTAAATCCTACTGGTTTAGGAGTTCTTCATTGCAGTGTTTTATTAAAGGAGACAGCAACTTCACACAGCAATTTTCAAACATATAGAGAAACCTGATAAAGTGGACAACGTGAGAACAGACCTGAGACTGACCATATTTATTATTGTTTCAAAATAACTCCATGATGTAATGCATACAAAATGCATTAAGGAATCAGGAAGTGGAAAAGCAGAAGAGGCTGATGTATGTGCTATTCAGGGAAGTTTTCCCAATATTTCAGCATTATTACAGCATCACAGAGAACAAGGACAAGGTCTGTGCCAGAAAGTTGACTCTCCCTTTGTTTTGGATCAAAGAAACAGCTGCGTGCTAAGTCAGGAGGAGCTCGTAGGATGTGAAGTCAAATATGTCCATGCTCTGGCTTGGGTGCCTGAAGAAAAATTGTTACGTTAGTGACCTACAGATTCTCCCCATTCCTTAATACAAAGAGCCAGGTTCACAATCTAACTTGTATCACCTGAAGTCCTCATCCTGAGCTGCCATCCCAGCAACTATTCCAATATTGTTATAAGAGAGCAAAACACAGATTGCTCATTCCCAAATTGTTCCCTGTAAAGGGAAGAAACATGAAAATAGACTTCTTTGTTATGATTATTTACTACTTTGGACTCTCCATTACTCAAGGGAATCCTTGAAAAGATGGGTCTGAAATGCAGGGATATATTTGCAGGGAATCACATATATTTTGCTCTTCTGACTGAAGTGCACAAATGAGGCTCTTCACAAAAAGCATACTCTGCATGCTATCACAGATCAAAATAAACAAATAATTCACCTTTGAAGTGAGCTGGTTTTAGGCCAGAACATGACAGCAGATTAACAGAAAACAGCAATTCTGCATGGCAGGGAGACTTGTCAGCAACACAGAACATGGAACCACTGCCTCTGAGCCACTAGGAAGCCAGTCCCAGATACTGTGCTGGAGAACAGCAGCACAACACTTGGATCCCACAACAACTGTCCTGACTGCTCACCTTCAAAAAGTATTCTGAGGGCTGCCAGGGCTGTCAGGCTCACAAAGCTCCATATCTCCTGGCATCCCTTTCATAATTTCAGTCAAGTTAGATGCCTGGTTTCCTGCTCCCAGCAGCTGTGAAATGTTGCTTTGCAACCTTACCATACCTAGAACCATAGATAGTTCTAGGTAGAGTCCAAGACTGAAGTTGACTACTGTAGACTATCCTATTACTATTAAACCTACAGTTTTCAAGAACCTTTTTGTACTAAAGCATTACCTTTACTTAGCATTACTGAAGGTACCTGGGTACCTTCAGTACCCAGAAACTACAAAATAGTTATCCAAGCATGATCAACAATTTCAGGATGATTTTTTTCAGCAGAATAAATACACCCTCAACGAAAGAAGGAGAAAACAACAAGTGCTTTGCAAGACACGAAACACTGTATTTGCATGCTTGTTTCATCCCTATGCCAGCAGCCCTCATCCAGTGATGTTCAGGCTGGAAAGAAGCACCAAACCAGCTTCAGACAGCCAGGGCACAGCAGGTGAGGAACACTAGACTAAAGCAAAGCTGCAACAAAGGTGTCCTTTGCAGCCAGGACAGAGGGATGCTGAGGGAAGCCGTGAGTGTGGGAGCAGTTGGGCAAAAATCAACTGTCCAAGGAGCAATCTGAGCTGCAGTGGAGGGCTGTGCTAAAACAAGATGATGTCTGGACCTGGAAAAAGAGATGTTAGAAAAGTCTCAAGCTGAGACTGAATTAGTCAAGGTTCTCTGAGCATTTGAGACCTTTCCAGACGAACCATGAAACTCCAAGTAGCAGTGGACCATAGCTGGCAAAGAAAAACCCCAAATATCCTTTGCCAACATTGCAGACCGCCAGTGGGAGCAGTAGATCCCTGCACCAAGCAGCAGGCAGGGCTGGGAGCAGGGACTGCGGGGTACCTGTAGTGCCTGGTGTCCCGGATGGGCCGGTCGCTGCTGAGTTTGTCACTCTCCAGCTGGTTAAAGGCGTGCTGGCGGTAGGGGTCCTCTCCGGCCTGCAGCACCTTGGAGGACAAGTAAGCCTTCTCGTCAAAACCCCGCCGGCTGCTCCTCTCTCCCTGGGGAGCCCTCGTCATCTGGAGCAGAGACAAGCATCACAGCGTCAGCGACAGCGGCCAGCCCACGTTTAGACACAGGTAATAAGTTCAGACATTGCCACACATCTGGATGCCACTCAGGTATGGGGGAAGGCAGGATAGGCAAGAGCTTGGAAAGGAAAGCAGGAGTCCTCACAGACAGGGTGTTACAATTGCCATCTCTGAGGAATCCTTCGCTATCCTTACTGACTGAGCTTGGGATGAAAGCTGCTGTTTCTGATGGCTCAGGCAGAGCCAAATTCCCTTTAGCACCTGTTACGCAGAATGTGTGAGACTGCAGGCATTTGGAAATCCTTCCAGGCAATGAATGCCTGAGAGCAGTCTCCAGCCAAGGTGGCTGAGACATTTGAGGAAAAGCAGTTTCAGCCTTTCAACAATCACTACCACATACAAACACAGAGGCAGCTGATTTACTAGGTGCCCTGCTGTGCCTTGCTCAGACTTGCCCAGTCTCACGGATGTCCCTGATACAGTTGAAAGCTGCACATGACTGTCCCCAGTACCCCACAAGAGTTAAAAGGCCAGGGCCACTCCTCTCCTCTCCTCTCCTAATTTTCCTCTAACTTTCCTAGGCCACAGAGTCAGTACAATATCAGCACCAGAAAACCATTCATGAGGGTCATCAGGAGAGGGGACAGGCACAGCTCTGGCCCTCTCTTAGGTACATGATTCTGTTTGGAAACAACCTACAAACTCTAAAAATATTTGCTTATAAAACAATCAAGACTGCTTATGCAATAGAAGTAGTTTAACAAATTGTCTGTGGTAGCTGCTTGATAGACCAAATAATGAAGAAGACAAAATACTCCCAGCCTTGCAAGGGAGTGCTAGAGTTGCCTAAAACTGCTGCAAAAGGCAGACACCAGCATCTACATGTCTCATTCAAAGCACTAGATAATCCCCAGATTTTGAGATCCTTTTATGTAAAATAGCTTGGATACTCTCTAATACTAGGCTTGATCACGTTTCTCCTTCTGCTAAAGGTCTCCTTTTAGGAGTTACAGAGGGCAAGAGACCAGAGAATGGTCCCCAGCATCACACAGCATGTTGGTTGAGCCATTCTAGTGGGCTGGCAAAGAATTCAAGAGACCCAACACCACAGCAAATTCCTTAAGCAGGAGAGCACTTAGAAGAACATTCATCTCTGCAGCTTTCTCTGACAAAGGCTACCCTTCAGTGCAGACAGCCCTAGGAGAAGGCGACAGTCAGACAAGATGATGGCAAATGAAATTCAGCATAGAGAAGTGCAAGACAATGAACATTAGAAAAAATAAATTGAACCACTGATGTACATGGATGGATTTCAAATGAACCGTGACCACTCAGGATACAGATCTGAGCATCCCCGTGGACAGCTCAAATGAAACCCTGCACTCCATCTGCCGAGATGGGAAATGCAGCAAATTGAGTGCACTGCAAATGGGACAGAGAGAACTGAAAACATCATCAGCAGTTATATGAAATCAGTGACAGCTCAGCAGCCATGGCCAGAGCACTAGCTTTGTCAAGCCTGTGTCTGGAAGGAAGCTACTGGAGGATGAAGAAAAATTAGAGGTTAGGACTATTCCATTTGGAGAGAAGATGAATTAAGTCAGAAAAAAAAAAAAAAAAAAAGAAGGTGGCCTATAAAATTATGCCTTTTATAGCCAAAGTTAGCCTGATGCTAAGATTTCCCTTTCTCACCACACAAGAATGAGGCAAACATCTTTTCATGGGGAAAAAAAATAAAAAGAGCTATTATTTTCAACACTGAGAAATCCCTTCAGCCACTGCACAACCAAGCCAATGTTTATGGATCTGCCCTTGTGTAGGACACACATAGGCATGCTCCAGTGGGTGAGTCTGCCTCTGCTCTGCTCTTCCAGGCAGAGTGCCCCCCTGCTCTACCACCCCTTCTCCAGGGATGCTGTTGCCATCCCCTCTGCCCCTTGCAGCCACCACCACATCACCAGGGCATGGCACTGGGTTACAGGAACATCTTGGCTACTTTTATGGCTGGCTGCACAGCCTGCTGCCTAGAATCTCCCTTGAATTTGTATTTTCAGTATGATGAGAAAATAATTACTTTCATACCTCTAAAAACTGAAATGTTTTCTTTCCTTAAATCATACAAGGAGTTTTGTCAAACTCAGCTTCCATTTCTCTTTTTCCTTTTGCCCTAGAAAACAATGCTGATTTGAAGCAAAAGCCCAACTTATCACACACCTTTAAATATTTTGCAGTCACTCTCTTGCTCTTTGATACTTATCTCTTGCCCCTCCAAGTCCTGTAAAAGCAACAGCTGCTCTTGGTTTATGTTGCCAGGAACATACTAGAAAATGCTGGAAATGACAACATATCTTCAGGAGACATTTTTCCCAGGACAGTGCAAGGGTTGGGGGCCCCTATAGCAGGGAGCAGGGTCTGGAAGCCGAGGACAATCCTATGCCCCAGCCAGAAGTGGGCACCAGGGCAGGGGCACCAGGGCAGCCCCACCCCTGGGAATCAGGCACCTCTCTGGGGAAGGACAGGATGAGGGCCCACCTTTGGCAGGGCCCATGGCTGGGCAGGGCAAGGCTATTGGGAGTTGGAGACCAGCCCTGCTGCAGCATCACTGGGGCAGGGGCTGGGAGACCCTGAGGTCCTGGCCATGGGCAGGGAGGAGAGAATCCCGGGGAGTGGGCAGGGACAAGAAGGCCCTTTACTGCCCTAAAACCCATGACATATTTCAACTTGAACTATTGGGGTAATTCTTCTAGATACCATGGTTCTCACATTACTTACACATCAAAAAGTGGCAAAAAAATCACTGGGAAATGATTGTCAGTTAAAGAGTTAAGTCCCACTTGCAGTTTTATCTCAGACATTATCTCTTTGTGCTCTTTTCAAACGGGGGAAAAGGGAGGATTCAGAGGATGATAGCTAGGAGGGCCTGGCTTCAGCTTCCAAAAAGGCAGCTAATCAATAGATAATCAACAAGTAACCCAACATCCATCTCTGAGCACCAAGAAGATAACAAGGTAATAAATAGGAGCTAACTGAGATTTGTCAAGACCGAGTCATGTCAGACCAAACTAATTTTCTTCTGTGATGGAGTAATCAGGTTCAAGGGTATGGAGAAGCAGGAGACAGACACATCATGACTTTGATAATGTTTTTGGTAGGGGCTGTTAAGATGCTGTCATTAGCAAGCTAGAAAAATAATAGCCTGGGTGAAACCACTGCAGAATGGTTGAAACTTGTTGGAAAGCAACTGGTGGAGCATAATTATTAGCTGTTCACTGTCAGAGCAGAGGGGTAAGAGCAGGTCTTAGGGGTTTGTTCTGGATCCAGCACTATTCAGTATTTTCATAAATACCTTGGATATTCAGACACAGTATGGAAATCCAGAAAAGATGTCAGACTCATTGGGTAACAGGATTAGAATTCAAAATTATCTCAACACATGGAAAATACATTTGAAAACAATAAAAGCAATTCAATAAGGGCAGTGCAGACCTTTACAGTTCACCAAGTCTGTGCTAACACAAAATATGGCAGAGACAGCACGGTAGCAACTCCTCAGAAAAGCCCTAGACATTACAGCTCATTACAAACCACACGACAGCAAAGTCAGATTAAAAAAGCAGAGCAAACACAATCCTGAGTGTAGCCTAGACAGCTATGAACTAGCCTGACAAAGCACATACAAAGCTTATCTTTAAGGACTGACTTGCTTTAACAGATTATATTCCTAGAACATAGATGTTGCACTACGGGACATTTATTGCTGTGAAGTCAAATGATACTTGACAGGAACAGTACAGGTTCTCTATGAAACCCTGCCAAACCCGGTGAGAAGGGCAGACTAATGTCTACCCCCCTGTTGCCTGTCTCTTCACCTTAACACCTCTCACTTCAGGAAGAAGTCAATATAAGCAGGTATTAGCTTTAGTATATTAAAGGCACATTATGTACACTCGAGTGCAGAGTCAAGACTTTTACCCTACCAACAGGACAGTTCATACCTCTAGGTCCTTTATGTAGTTACACACCCTGTATCCCCACGCTTGGGGCTGAGACTACAAGTGCAAGTTAGGAGAGCAGAAGAGCCCAGTTCCTTATGACTGATGCTCTCTGATAGATCAAAGGAAAAAAAAAGTTATATGAAAGCAGAAATAAAGATGATTAGGTACTGGAAATGTGAGTGTCTAGACTAGGAATTAGCAAACAGTTTGTGCAAATTAAGTTTTGTTCCAAACATTGCTGAGACCTCCAAAAAAAATCAGATATCAAAATTTCAGGAAATACTGTAAACCTTCTAATCTTATTTCACCATTTCTTATTTTCACATATGATTTTTCCTTTCAGTGACAGAATGGACTCAGGCACTCTTCTGCTGTTGAAAGCATGTTCTGATTTGTGTTTTGATATGGTTCAAGAGACCAGAAACTATTTAAATAGCAAAATTAACTTTGTAAGTGAGGGATTAAGGTAAAGGAATTAATGCCATGCATGTCTATAAAAACTTGAGAGCCTCATTTCTCGACTAACACAGGGATATCCCCCTAGGCCTGATTCCTTGCAAAATAGCAAGACTATTATAGACATAGTGCCATTCATCTCTGGCATCTCTCTGCCATCAGACACAGGCACACCAGCTGCCACATCATGTTAACAGTCACTAAAACCAGAGCTATGGAATTCAGGGTCCCAAGGTGCATTTTTTTTAACAGCAGTCTTGGCCAAATTCAAAAAGAATAACCATACTCGAGGGGTCATGAGGAACCACTACTTAATTAGAGTAAGATATGTAAAACTCTCAAAGGTAAGTGCAATTAATCATTTAACAGTTACTGTGAAATTAGTCCAGCAGCAGTTTTACATGACAGGATATACTTTGCAGCTCTTGCACTTCTTACAAGTGTTTAGTGCCAGTACAACAAATGGAGCAGGGGGTGCCATGCTTCCCCTTTGTTTTAAGCTCATTTTCACAATTGCCTCAGCCCTGTCAAACTCCAAAAGTGAAAAGCATCAATTCCAAGCCATTCCCACCAAGTGTATTTCCATGGAAGACCTAACTGACCAGGGAGGTCTAATTGACCAATATGGACACAAAGCAAGCCAGGGAGTAACAACTTCACCAAACCTTCTTCCCCCTTGAGGCCCCCCTTCAATTTACCCAGCTGCTGCAGCCTCACACACTGTCACTGCCATGTCCCCCGACCCTGCCAGCACCTCCCTCACAGCCAGCTCTGTCCTACTCCCCCCAGCAGATTTCTCTCCTCTGAACTGGTTTAACGCCAATTTCAACCAATCATACTGAGATACAAACTTGCTGGCTGTGCAAATCCTCATTCCTCAGAACAAAGGGAAGAGCCAGTTCATCTCTGCAAACCCCACTGGTGCTCTGGGGCCTGCATGGTGCGACATTTCTCTGCAGGCACACTCCACATGCACCACACACTGTCCCAGTGACCTGAAGAAAAGTCCCAGAGAGGACAAGCCAGCACGGCACAACCACCAGCAGTGAGATGCTGGGAAGCACAGCAGTGCTTGGGGATGCTACAGAGACAGAGGCTGCTCAGCTCTGTAACCCATATGCTGGCACACGGATGGGCTGCGACTGGCACAGATCACAGGGCAGCACTGAGAGCTGCAGCAACTCCCAAAAAATTCCGAGGGACCAAGCTACTCTCTATGGGCTGAACCTGGAAGGTCACGTGAGCTGAATGCCTGTTGCCAAAAGCACTTGCCTTAGAGGGTGTGCTGCATTTCCAGTCGGCACTAGGAATCCCAGTGTGCATATGGCTTTTGTTATGTCTCATGAAATAATCTGTACAGTTCTGCAAAAAACTGTTCCTAGTCCTCAGAGACAAAAGCCTGTGCCTGACAGCACAGGGCCTATTTTATTCATGCTTTGTTAAACTGTGTAAAGCATTTTAAATGTGGTTTGGGAACCATGCACTTATGGAACTTCTACTATGAAATTTTAATAAAAATTACCACAGTTAAATAGAACCATCACTGTTCTTTGAGAAGTGCAAGTGCTGACAGCAGAGCCCAGAGACCAATTTGAATGTTTCATTTGTAGCTTGCATAAACTGGAGTAACACAATGGAAAGAGTAAAGCAACTCGATCAGCTCCCATGGCACCTAACTGGTCACCAAAAGAATTACCACTGCCATTAACGCTGGGCAATCTTGAGGCCTGCTGCCAGTTCCAAACTGGACACCAGGAGTGGATGCCCAGCAGGGGCTATTTCCAATGTCCTCTGAGAAGAGCCAATGGTCACCAGCTCACAGGGCTTCTCCAGGCCCTGTGACAGAGCTGTAGTTGCCATAGGACGGCGACAGCAAGAAACAGAGGTTACCTGCTGAGGTTTGCTTTCCAGTACTGATGCTTGCCCAAAGTGCCTCTCCACCTCTCTACTCTTTTCCATAGTCTCTGGGCATTTATTGCCTTCTGTGTATGCAGAGGCAGTTCCCTGTCAGCTCTGCAAGACTTGCATCTCAGCTCTCTTCTGGTTTTGCCCTGAGAAGCCCTTTCTATGCCTGCCTCATGACTAGAAGGTCATGCCATTCCACCAAATATTTTCTATTTTGCTCTTCTTTTCTTCCCTCACAGTTTTGCCAGACACTGAGCTGTTGACAAGGAAAGTGTCCTCAAGAATCTCACCCGCAAAGGTGGAAATTCTGTACAAGATAAGAAAGGAGAAACAACTACATTTCTGTGTTTTGTTTCCACAGCAATGTTCTCCCCACAACCAGCAATTTTTGGATGCAACTTTCAGACCCTCCTCCAAGAGATATAGAAGATGAAACAATGTATTCCATGTTATTGCCTACAGCATGGATTAGGTGAACATCACAGGCTAGCAGACATGGGTTGTTGGTGTGAAGAATTTAGAAACAGGATGTTGCTGACTTACAGGTCACAACAGTGTGTTGATGGACAAGGTTTGGTCACTAACCTTCAAGCAGACTTGCCATGGTTTGACTGCTGGTCTTTCAGACAGTTTAAGGGAAGAAAGCAACACAAGAGACCAAAACAGTGTGTGGGAAGTTTACAGGGGGAGCAGGAAAAAAACCCAACCCTCGAGTAATTAAATTACTGCCTGTATCATGAGCAGTGGTTCTCTGATACCCTCATCCAACTCCTCAGGACACAGAAGGGTGGTGTCTGTCCTACCACCCTCCTAACTCCTTGCTTTCATGTGTAAGTACTTGCAGTCCTGCTTCTGAGGCAGCCATGTGGCTTCTGCCTAATGATCCTACTTAGCCATCTCTTCAGTGTCTCTGTGGAGAAGCATCCTTCCCATAATACTTCATCCAGATCCTGCATGTCCTTGTCTACAGGAGGGAAGAGATGTTTCCAGGAAGCATGACTGGATCACTTTACCCAGCTCTCAAGGACATGCAACACAGCATGGGTTGACAATTGGAGGATGGCCAAAAGTAACACAGTGCACAAATGCCAGCACTACAGCACACATCAGTCATTCATTTTGCAAACAGCAGCCCCAAAGTACCCAAGTGGGGTACTTGCTGCTGTGCTGGTTACACGAGCTCAGCACCACACTGTGGGCAAAGAAGTTACTTCCACATGCAGTGACTGGCTTCCACACTAACTAACCTCCCTCCATGCCCACCTAGATTAACAATCAATGCATAAATCCTGCCAACTTGGATTCCCCTCTGAATACAGTCCTGATGTATATTCATTGTAGAATGATAACCTGAGAAGCTGGAATTTATTTTACAGTCTCTCATGTGACAGGTGCACAGTACTACTGTTTATCCTGCTCTGCTGCTGGCCAAGGCAGATACAGTATATACAGATATAGCATAAGGAGGTGACTTCTATCAAGTATGTCCATCTTTGACCCAACTGTTCAATCTTGAGATTTTCAGCAGTTAACAAGGGTTAGACCCTAAACAGTGTTCTGGCCCAGTTGCCCAGAGGCAGGAATACATTGCCCACAACTGGAGAGAGGGGACAGGATGCCCTAAGGTATCCTTCTAGTCTTGTGTTTTCAGAAGTGTTGAATAAAGCAAAGCAATGGAAGCAGAAAGGGCTTCAAAGACAGATGCCTGAGGGCACTCTCTTCCAAACAGCTTGGAGGAAATGAGGCTGCTCAGAGCCATAGAAATTCAGACCCCAGATGAAGTAATGCAGTTGCCAAGGTGCTTTCCTTCCCTCAGTTTGAAGTCTAATGCACACAGACGTCTATTATGAAAATGTGCAATATAATTTTTTTTGTTTTAATATATGTATGATATTTACATACATTGATTTTGTAAAAACACCCACGTGTCCAGACTTGCATACATCTGGCTTCTATGTTTGTTCAGTCCTTATCTCATACCCTGAAATAATGCCATTTGTTCCCTATTCAGCAAACTTTGCTGTGACATGAACACTGCCACTTTTGCTCATAGAAACCTTTGTGCTGTTTTATTCCACTCCAGGAGAAAAACAATGTGGAAAACCTCACGAGAAACACTGAGTGGATGGTTTTCAAAATTGCTGACTACCAGCACAAGAGGGGAATGTGAGGTCTGTAGGGCTGCTGTTCCCTGAAACAGCACTTGTTTTCCAAGCACATTTCCCTGTATGCATAAATATCCATGACAATATCTGGTGTCAGGGAGAAGACAGACAGGACAGCACACTCCTTGAATACCTAAGGGACTAGGCTGTTCATGCTGGCACCCACACCAAAGCAGCAGCCCTGTCAGAAAGAGATCCCAGCAGGGAGCTGGGGTCACAATGCCTCTGGGTATGAAGGTTTTGCACAGAGAAGATGGTCACATGGACACGAAGCTGTCTGCATTCAGACATCTGTTCAGTATCACACAGGAAATCTACTCAGCAAAAGCCATCCAGGTTACTTACTGTATGTAGGAATACTGCTCTGCTAAAGGTCACACCTACACAATCCTTAAAAGCGTGTTTTGAGGTCCTTCAGAGTATAAAAGGTGCTACGTGAAGAAGCATTTTCTCTTTTGGAAAAATATCCCGGTCTCCATAGACATTTAAATGTGCAAAGAATGCCTCTGATTTCCCAGTGATTTTGAACTAGGAAAACAAAGAAGAAAAAGGAACAACATTCTGTTATTTGTCTTCTATATGTTAGGTACTCAGTGGTCACTTGGGTGTTACCTGAACCCTGATTTATAGCACCTGTATCAAGGCAGACCGACATATAGCATTCTGTATCAAGATGATGCCCCCGTGGTCACCTGGTAACTGCCAAAAAGGCAACAAGACAGTTCAAATGAGGGTGGTCCATGTCTTCATAAATCATCAGTCACATAAACTGCATCTCTCTCTGCCCACTCCTCCACCTACGCTGTCTGCGCAGACACAACCTGGGTATGTGCCTGCCCTGCTGATGTATTAATCTATTCCCTTTGAACTCGAGTGACCTACATTCAGTCCCTTCCTCCCAGTGAATCACAACTGTCTGGAGTGACAGATGCTGCCACAGATATTTTCACAGAAAAGGAGAAAGCAACTTTAGGCCTCATAAGCTGCTAACATAGTAAGCAGTGAACTGGTTACCTAAGAGATGAGCAGAGGTCAGCTGGCACTGACAAGAGGGCACCACTCACCCAAAGTATTAAAATATTTAATTATGTTAAGCTTGGGGCTCATTTTCTTTGCCTTCAAGATGATGCTGTAAAGGCTTTTTGCTAAAGCTAGAGAAAGGAAGCTAAAATGCCTTTTTAATCATTCATCCTCAAGAGTTAGAGCTTTAAATGGAGACTAGAAGATTAAGAATAAAATAGTGCAGTTTTGCAACAAGCCAACATCCACACTCACAAAAAAACTGTGCACATGCACAAATGAGCCAGGAAGACCAAGGGACACCTCAGAACATTTCACACCCCCACCAGGGACAAAGCCAGCCCCACAGGAGGTGGGAATTTCTCCCTGTCTTACAACAAGGAAAGATTTTTCCCTAATGTGTTTTTGTTAGCAGGTCTTACTCAAACAGTCATAATTTTAAATATAAACCAGTTCTGCACCAACTCTCTCCTCTCTCCCCATGTTAATCACAGACTGATCCTGCCACACCTCTCACAGGTAGCTGCACATCCTGCAGATGGAGCCGGGTGGTAGTGTGGCCTCAGGAGCCACACTCCTTCCTGCCTTTGTGCCAGTTGGGCCCAGTACTGTGCTGCTTCTGGAGGCTGGCCCACAGCCCCAGAGCCTGCGTGGACCTTGTCTTCCCAGGAGATAACAACTGAGCAGGATCTGATCTTGATGAGTCAATTTGCCTCAATGCTCCACACAGCTCCTCCTCACATTAGCTTTTAAACATCACAGAGGAAGGCTTTAGGCAGGACATGTTGTTTGGGAGTCAGACAGACCCAATATGAAAATGCAAATTGTCTGTAAACCAACAACCAAAGTGACATTTAGCTGGAGTGACTTAATATAGCTCCTCATGTCGCTGCTGAATCATGACCTGGTTTCTTAGAGAATTTCAAGAATGACCTTCAGCTCACAATGTAAACTTGTATTTTGGAGGCTTGAAGCTATGAGATCTACTCCCAAAGACTGTACTGACATTCCTTCTGCAGTGACAACAGCGATGGTACGTATACATCCATGATTTATTACAAAAATTAGTCCCTTTGTATAAGACCTTCTTCACTCAGACATCTTCTCTGCTAGGCATTCAGCCCTGCAGCATGTAACATTGTTTTCTAATAGCGGAAAAACTCACTGCCTATTCGTCCGTGAAGATTTGAGACTATCAGGCCATTGCCATTTTGTTTAGGAGCCAAATGATATTCCATTTTAATTGATTAATTTTTCAGTTACTGCATTGCTCCAATTTCAGGACTTAGCAATCAATGTGAACTGACAAAACCCTCAGAGCTGCACTCTGCTTCTGTTTGGGTCTCCATTTGCAAAGGCATTAAATTCATCTCCCCAACAGCAAATTTAATCAAGGATGCATACCAATGAAGAATCATGCAATGGGCTTATATATGCCTGTCAAATATGAAAAACACCTGTGTTATGCTATGCAGGCCTCTATCATTCTAGACTTCAATCACACTAATAATAGAGGCTCCCTCAACAGCCCCTTGGCTCTGCCACTTAGTCACTGTCAACCAGGAAAGAGCTGGGCACATAAGGAAGAGCAGAACCACTGAAGCATCATAAAAATACACTCAGAACAAGTACTGCCACAACCACTGCTCATGGAAATACAGTTCCATCCACGTACAATGCCACAGCCCCCCACACAGCCCCTGGTCTCATTCTGCAGGTGCAAACTGCAGCAAAACCGAGTCAGTGATAGTGGGGATCTTTAAAATCCCCTGCTCAATCAATCCCTGACCAATACAAAGGGCATCATCTGATTCTGCATATATAATGCTCAAAGTTTTCGGTATTGTAAAAACATCCTGTAAAGATACAACTCCTGGGTTATGTTGTTAGGAGAACTCACAATTTTTCTATGGATAGGATAAATTTTTGCTGTTTTAGTAGCAAAAAAAAAAAAAAAAAGGTGGATATCTAAAAATTCAAAAGCCAGAAGGTAAAGAACACAGAATTTAATTTTCAAATTAAGTAATGTTTGAATGGTTTGTGGTCAGCAATAACACCATTAGAGAAACCTTGGGCTATAGCTGTTTCTTTTGGCCTGATCAGGACAAATCTGATCAGGCAGATTTTGGGAGCTGCTGGTTTTGAGTTCATTTATGAAAAGGTATGTCTGGCATTTTTCTCCATATATTCAACTAACGAAATTTTGGCCAAATTCCATTTTTAAAAAGCTCCCAGAGTCATGCAGCCAAGTCTCACTTCCCTCTCACCCAAAAACTGCACTCCTGACATACCAGACTCCTCTCCTGGCCACCCAGCCCTCAGCTCAGCTTCCACTCTGTGAGCAAGATTTCACTTTTCAAAGCTCATGTATGGGTCACAGCAAGGAATGTGGGTGTCTGTTTCTGATAGCTGGGGCTGTGATCCTAACCTTTGGCTTCTCAAGGCATGTTGTGTGAGTATAACCAATACTGTCAAGAGGACAATTTTCCCTTCTCAAGATCCATCAGATGCTTTTTAAAAAATTCTCCTCTTCCAAAGTATGATGGCAAGAGTATAATCAGTAGGATTGAGTGACCTCCACTCACACCCCTGGGCAACACAACAGCCTCACTTACCTCCCATGGCCTAAAGGTGCACCAGGTAGGTGCATTTTCCACCACACAGATGTCTTTCACCAAAGAGAGAGAACAGTTTCAAAAAGCCACTGGTCAAAGAATCTTGCCCAGGCCTTCAGCAGCCTTCCTAAATATGAATGAAAAATAAATGTAGACACATCCAGTCTTGTCACAGCTCCATGGAACCCACAGTGCTGTTCATGAGGATGAGCACTGCTCAGTGAGTTCTGCCTTCTCCTCTCCACAAAAAGCTGCATGAAGTGCACAGGCTTTGTTTGTGTTCAGAAAAACACAATGTAAAAGTCTGAGTGACTGTAAATTACTAGTTAAATTCAGTGGTAAAACTGCCAGTGACATCATCAGAATCAGCCACAACAAAAATACAAACAGTGAGAAACAAACACGCATGGATTACTCACAGAGGACCCAATTTCCGGCTATCTTTCAGAATTTTAGAAAAATTAAACTGCTTAGCACACTAAGGTTCCCTTTCTTACAACTCTATTTGCTCTGGAAAATGGCTGTTGTTTAGAAACCACTTTAACTATGTTGTTAATGGCCTTCATTACCCAGAAGACAAATAATGTATAAATTTCTGGCTGGAGGTTATGATGGTGATGTAAAGATTAAAAGCAAAACAGCTTGTTCAAGGTATGGAGTCTGTAAAACAGCTCATTTTCTCCCAGAGAGAAAAAAAAGTTGAGACATTCTTCACATTTCTGGCTTGCTTTTGTTGGGTTTCAGCATTTCTGGCTCCACAATGGAATATGGGCCATGAACAAACATGAACAAAGGAAATGTGCTGAGAGGTTTGCTCAAAATAGATTTAAATCTACTAAAAAAACCCCAAAAAAACACAAAACCAAAAGCAGAACTGTGGTTGCAAGCATCAAAGATATCACAAAATAAACTTAAAAAACCTCCAAATCCTGAAAACCCACAAAAACTTGAAAGGACTGTTATAGGCAACAAGATGCAGTAGGCCTGTCCTTAGATTACAAAAGGTTAATAAGAAAGATAAATCAGCTTGTAATTCTGCATCACAGTCTGGAATAAGCATTTCTTAACTTAGCTGGTTGAATGTAAAAAGTATTCTGTATGGGTCTGACCATGGCAAGACCATGGACTAATGGCACTCAGGCAGGGTATTCACCTCCATGCCCTGCTCCAGGCAGTTTCTCCTTGCAGTGCTGAAGGTGGTTGGACCAGCAACACACCCAAATATCAATAAAGAGCAACACCCCTTAGCAGAGCACCTTGTACTGAACAAAACAGACTTAACTGTTCAAATCTTATTTTTTATTAGCACAAAGGCAGCTGCCAGTGAGGTCCCTGCAACCAGAATGTGAACAGTAGCTCTCATGCCCAGTAGCATTCACCGCTCACAATCCAGCAAACTGCCAGGACAGCATTCTTCAAACTTTCTCCTTAATTAAGATATATAAGTAACATGTACTGATGAAGGACTCTTCGTGATCTGTCAATATATACAGCTCTTTATTCACCTGTCACTCATATAGCTTACAGCTCTCTCTCTTGTCCCTTCCTCCCCCAGCCAATCTAAAAAAAGGCATATTTAAGGTTGTAGAGTTAGGCACTCAGCAAAAAGGGCAATATTGAATTATAAGCGTGAATACAAAGCTACTTCTACCATGCATGTCCACTAAAAGCTTTAACTGGCATGACTGCACATAATTACGCGTCAATGTGTGCCCTCATGCAGGAGAGTGAACTCGCTGGAGTTCTTCCTCTGCTTCCCTGCAATCATGTGCAAAGTACAACAGAAATAAGTGGCATGCCAAAACTGTCCAGATCAAGGTCCTACCGATATTTCACACACAGTAGCTTTAAAAAATTTGAAGCCTGAAATCGTAGTCAGGTCTGCAACTTGGTCCTAAGGGAAGCCACAGCAGCACTAAGCCAGAGAAATATTTGCATTCCAAGAGGCAGCTATCTTTTACACATGCTAGGATCCTGCTAGGATCACCCTTAGGGAGGGATGTAGGAAACAAGACTTTTCTTTTTTAGGAGGCAGCAGTTTCACAGAATCACAGAATGGGTAAAGTTAGAAGAGACCACAGTGGGTGATCTGGTCCAACCTCCCTGCTCAAGCAGGGTCATCCTAGAGCACATGGCACACGATTGTGTCCAAATGGTTCTTGAGTATCTCCAGTGAGGAAGACTCCACAACTTCTCTGAGCAATCTCTTCCATGTGGATGGTCACCCACAGAGGACAGAAGTTTCTCCTCATGTCTAAGTGCATCATTTCCTGCCCATTGCCTCTTTTCCTATTGCTCAGCACCATGGAGCAGAGCCTGGCTCCACCCTCTGACACTCTCCCTTCAAGACTGAAAAGGTCCCCTCTCAATCATCTCTTCTGCATGCTGAGCAGGTCCAGCTCTCTCAGTGTTTCCTCTCAAGAGAGATGGTCCAGTTCCCTCATCGTCTGTCATTTTGAGGTCTTCCTCTCTTCAAAGCCAGGCCTTCTCAGGACAGGTCTTTCCCTCTTCTAACATCAGCCTCTATAATTACAGCAGGGTCCCCTACACCTCTGTAATTGCCATTCTGGAAGCTCCTTCCCTTCTTCTCTCCATCTATTGCCCAGTCCTGCAGTATTTTCCAGTGGATGCTTGTGGAGAGGAAAATGGCTATCCAACCTACCAATAAAGAAACCCCATGCCATAGGCATGCTGTGGAAGGACCTGCTCCATCTCTGTCAGAAACTCAATGTGCTCTGCTACTGGTACCTTCCCTCTAGCAGGATTTTAACACTGCCCAAAACAGTGGAAAAATGGAAAAGAAGACTGAAAGCAAAGCACAACTCAGAACTACTGCACACACAAATAAGCACCACACCAAGGAAGAAGCTGAACTCCCTTTGCCTTCTCCGAGGCCTGCCACTGAATGTGCTGCTGGAAACAGCAAATGATACCCATTTCCTTCAATGAGTCTAAGCCCTCTAAATGTCTGATGAAGGACTCAGCTATTCTTAAACTCAAACTGCAGGATATTCCAGTGCTGCAGAATGCATTTGGCTGCTCATCTCTCATTGCCTGGACAGAGAGCAAACAGGCAGTGACAGACACACACCAACAGCCTGCAACTGCTCCTAGCCTACCTAAAGCAGAGGGAGCAGTAGGTCTCATATTTGGAAAGATCCCAAGGTATCATAAACCTCCTGCCGTTTCCCTTTACAGCACATTTCTGTCTCTGACTGCATATGCAACCACCAGGGCACAGGCTATAAAGCCCAAGCCTACAGTTAAAACAGAGATCTGCCTGCATTTCTAGATGTTTGTTACCATAGCAATACCACAATACTTTTTAGCTTGTTTTGTTGCTTTTGGTTTTTTTAAAGCTAAGTCCTTATCCAGTGCACACAGAGCCAATTCCCAGCTACGTGAGAAGGAAACCTCACAGTGTGCTGTGCATGTGGCAGAGCCTCCTCCCTGGGAGCAGAGTGCTGAGAGGAGATGCTCAGCTCCTGCCTCAGCCCCACTGCGATTGCAGGGCTCTGCCCCCTTCATTCACCAAAGGCGTTTCTGACGCCTGCACCCAGCACGGTGTTGCTTCCCACCCCCACTGATCAGCACCCCATCACTGCACTTCTTACCTCTTGGGGAGCTCTTGTGATTAACTTTTCTCAGAACACCCATCAGATTCTTCCTCAAACAGCTCAGCCAAAAGCAGCTTATGAGACCAGCACAAATAATGTAAAGCCAACTTTTCCTTCAATGCTAGAGTTTACTTTAGGGTCTGGTAGTGATCTACAGAAGCCTTGAAATAACTATCATAAGACTGTTTTCCAGCCCTGCCATATCAACACACAGCTTGGACAACAGCTTGCTTTTCAGCACACCATTTACAGGCTACTCCAAAGATTGTGAAAAAGACAAAAATGTTGACTGACAGCTATTTACTCCTCAAATACAACTAACCGTAATCATGTTCAGAATCAAGGCTACCCACTGGAGAACACTTCCAGAAGCAGAAAGAAATATATTATTTTGCCAGAAGATTGCTTTTATATTTTTTAAGAGTACACTTGGTACATTTGGGTAATTTTGGAAAGCTGTTACTTTAGTAACCAAAGCCCCAAGCTGGTGGAGCAGAAGAGCTTAGCAGCACACTTCATTAGAAACCAGTGAAGTTAAACAATAGAAAATTGTCTCCCAGCATCAAACCTTTGTGACGTATGTCCATCATAAAATGGAGCAATTTTTGCACACCTATCTTGCTGATGCACTTGGACTGCACACAGCCCATGTCTGTATGCCAGTTCACAGAGGGTAACTGCCTGGTATGGTTCCTGCAAACAAATAATCATTCCTTAAACATAGGCAGCACAGGTTTGTACTGCAACACTAAATGAAATGATAGGTATCTGTCAGTCATGCAGAACAAGAAAATAAGTAATTTCATTAGAGGACAGTAGAAAGGTATCTTTCAAAAGTTCACTCATTTTTAGTCACAGATTAGGGAAGAAATCATGTTTCTCATTGCAGAAAACTGATTTTCCTCACTGAAAGCAAAACTGTAATATGAGAAAGACTGCTTCAGAAATGGCTGCCTTTGAGAGAGACAATTGACACAGACCATGAACTGTGGTGAAGGCAATGCAATAGCAATTTGTATCTCTGCATTAAGCAGTGTTAACAGTTCAAATCCTACTATGCCAGGTCTAAGACACGTTCATAGGTGTCAAGAGAAAAGATACCCTTCTCAAGGAGGCTGATTAACTTGGGAACACTAAAAAAATCCATTAAAATCTCATGGGCAGAGGTACTACAACTCCCATAGCAATCACAAGCAAATGCTCATTTATTGTGGTTTTAATCCATGGATTTGAAAGTGTTTCACTGGTTTTTGCTGGTGGGGCCTCTGCTGCAAGGCTCAGAGATCACCTCCAGCTAAAGAGGGGTCTACCCACTGCAAGCCACTGGTGACTTTTTCAAAGGATATATGTGTGAGTGATCCCATCTTGAGCAAGCTCACCATCACACAAGAAGGTAACCTGGCTTGTCCCCAGCTCTTGGATGCCTCAAATCCTGCTTAAAGGTGCTCAAGACAAGAGAAGCTTGAGAGGAAGGAAGGCAGCTGGGTCCCAGAGCTGCTTGCTCCATCATCCATTTCTGCAGGATGCCTCTGAGGGTTTTAAACTAAAGGTACTGAAGATGAACCTCTGCTTGATTGGGATGGAAGTGCATCAGCCAAATGGATCAAGTCTGACATCTTATTAGGTAAGTATGTCAATTCTTTTGGTAAATACAGGGAGGCGTTCTGATCTCCAGTGCTTTTGCTCAGGTGTCCAAATGGCTTGCCAGTATTTTGTTTGTACCACTCAAAGAGTAGGAGAAACAACAGATCTGAATTACTACTTTGAACAAAACAGGAAAAGAAGCACAAAGATGATAAAAATCCTCTGTACTGAAAAAAGTCTCTGCAACAAGAACCTCAAGGCTTTCAGTATATACCCACACAAATAATATGTACAAATCTCCCAGACAACTCAGTTCAGAAACTGTGAATGTAGCCACATCTTTGGTTTCCTAAAAAAAATATTGTCCCTTTTTTTTTCTCATTTGAAAGTGAGGAAGGTCTACAGAGATGTTAAATAGCTGCTGTTCTCTGCAGTCTAGAGCCAGGGGAAAAGCACAAGGAAACAGAGCTAGTCCTATCTTGCTACTTGCAATATACTTCCCCTCCAAATTATCTTTCTTTATCCATCCTGCCAGGCACCCTGCAAGCTCATCCCATCCCATGTCACTTAGATGCTCTGAGTCAGAGGCTGTCAGACTTTTCTATCTTTAAGTTAATATTAACTCTCTGAGTTATGGAGCCATTTAGTCCAGTGGCTCAAACTGCAAGGATATTCAGCAAGGCTGCTCCAGCTGTCCTTGGAGCTGAACTGAGAGCTCCTAGTGCCAGGACCTTTCCACCCTGTCCTCCACTCAGTGCTCAGCTGGAGCTGGGGTGCAGCAACTGCCCCAGCAAACGACCATCTCTAACCTGGTAACATCTTAACAGATGAAAGATCCTACACTTACTCCCTCACCCATCAGATATGCCTTTAACAGACTCCTCCCCTTATAACATATAGAGCAATATTGCCAGAACCAATTTCCAAATGACTGACAAATTCTGTAGGGAAGCAGAAAGTGGGAAAAGCATATATAGAACACCCATTCCCACCCTCTGTTTTCCTACCCACATTCACCCCTTCAATCTCTTCCCAGAGCACTGTGTTAACCTGTGTGAAGCAGTAAGTTTTTAACAAGAGGGAGAAGAACTCCCTCAACTTCTTTTAGTTAATAATGACTTTACAGTACCCTTCACTGCACACTTTCATGTTACCAGGCAAGTAACAGACATCATCCCTCTCATACCCCCTGGTTAATACCAGGCTAACAACAGGAATTTTCTCTGCAATCGACTCACCTGAAGCAAAACATTACCAGAATGGTGTCTTCCCCTCCACCCAAGTGCTTTAACCTTGAGTACAAACATCATGGCAACAGAGCAAAAATAGTTTTCCTCAGGGTCCACAGTCAGCATCTGGTAGAGATAACCTGGCTTTTGCTTCTCCTGTTTCCCCCCACACTCCAGTCAAATACAACTAACATCCCTCAGTGTCTTCTCAGTCCAGCCACTGGAAGATGACCTCTGTCTCTAGACCTAGCAGAGCCCACATCTCCTGCAGGTATGGGACTGTACTGACCCAGCCTCTGCCTCTCTCACAGCCCAAAGGGGAGGCAGTACCCAGGGACAAGGAAATACTGGCATTGTCTGCAGACAGATGGAGGAATGTCTTGGTAAGACTAGTGTCTCCTGCATTTTATGACCTCCCAAGCAGCGTCCCTATGAGCAGCTGGCAAAATCTGGCAGAAAGGCATAGTTGCTCATCGTAACCTGCAGAGCAAAATATAATCTTAGTGCCTTCTCAGAGCAAGAGGAGCAGTAATAATTGCCTGCAGGCTCTCAAATAAAATATTCTCACTTCTTTCAGCAAGCCACCACAGCTGTCTACCTCTTCTGCCATTTTTGATCATTTAGAGGACACAATCAATGATGTTCACAAGACTGCAGTCATGTCTTGCAGCGCCCTTGAGAAATGATTAACACTCCCTTTCCATCTCAGCTTAAAGGGAAAAGTGCAAAGCACAAAATGGCTTCATCAAACATCTACTTCCAGATCTACCCAAGTCCTTCACCCAAAAGACCTTGCTAGTCTAAAACCCACAGTGTTTCATTTATTTAACTGCTTCCAGCAGTGCAAAGCAGCCACTGAAGAGCAGGTCTTCATTAAACACATGGACAAATATTTGTCTCCTCTCCAGTAATACTATTGATGACCTAGTTTTTATGCTTAAAGGACAGAAGCAGCTGAAAATACCAGCTTTGACATACTGTGAGAGCCAGAGTGGGGGTTGGCCCAGTACAGTGTAAGTGACCCACGTGCTACAACACTGGCCTTCTCAAAACATACTTACTCTCCTCTCCCTGTAAGCTGCCTCTCTGGGCTTCCCCAGCTGTCTCTGCCACACTGGTGTTGCTCCTCAAGGCTCCAAGGCTGAGGGCAAAGCCTAACTTTGCCAAGTTAGAAGAGGGCTCAAAACTCATGTCTGAGACAGCTTCCATACGTTCACTTCCTTTTTAGTCAGGGAAGGAAACGTTTCTCCTTAGCCATCTGTTAATACCATGATATCCATCTGGAGAGGAAGAAAGGACACAAACCAGCTAAAAGAAAATTTCCCCAAGGAGATAAATGGGGGTTATTGGCTAAAAAACCCACCAAAATCAATTCTGCAGTAGTCCAATAGTTCCTAGCTTAGGAGGAGGGCTCTGCTGCACCCCCGGCAAACATTTCAAATAAGGCTGATGTGCTTTGCAGCCTACAAAATGTTCTTGCTATATTCTCTGTGAAAGACACAGACCCTTCAAAACCTGAAGGTAAGCAATTAATCCCTGGTGCTGGAAGCTAGGTTTCCCATAGAAGAACCTAATAAGCCATTTTTAACCTCTAATTCTTGAACTTTACACAGACAATGGACTTTCTCTGCTTTGAACGCTTCCAAAATGGCATGCCTTGGCCACATGAGGGAGGGCAGAGAGAAAAAGAAGGGTGAAAGATGTACCCCAAACCAAGGTGTTAATTTTGAAACTATCATAGCAAATTATTTTCTTGCATTCTATCCCTTCCTTTCTAGTGGCAGTACGGGAGAAGAGAATGTAGATGTTTTAGGAGAGGGCTGTTATTAAAAATTTAAACATGCCATGATTTTCCCCCTTTATCCCTGTAGATCTAGGTATTTTTGAATACACAAGTTTTAAGCATCTGCTGATCAACAGATAGCAAGTCTTTTGGGACTACCTCAACTCAAATCTCACTAGATCATTAACTAATTAAAAGCATAATAATGGTAGCACAGCAATATCATAAGGAACCTCATCTTTCTGCAGACATCAAGAATTGCCAGTTGCATAGAAATAGTAAACAACAGACACATTTCTGAGGAATTTCTGAGGATGTGATTAATTTCTATCCCCTGCCACAATAACAAGAGAAAGACGCCCGTGTTTATGATGAATTCTTCTAATTAAGAACCCTGTGCAAATGGCACATATTTCACACGAGGAATTTCAACTAAACCAGGAACCAAGTTCAAGGATAAAATTCAATTGCATAGCTAGGAAAGCACAAATCACAGTGACATTCTTCCTTCTTTCAGGCAGGAGCCAAGGAACCATTCCTGGACAACTCGTTACTGTCTGCCTCATTTGAGCCACTCATTACAAGGGCCTTCACCTCACAGCACTGCAAGATATCCCGTTTGCAAATAGAGACCTGAGCACTCTCAATGCTGCCTTCTCATCACACCCAATGAGGAGAGGCATCATCCTGGGGGGGCAAAGCATGCTGGCACTGTGCATCAGAAGGGTATATTCATTTAAATTTTCCTTATTACCCCTGCCTTCCCTGCAGAAGAGCCATGACTATTTAAACATGCACTGAAGCTCTAAGGAAGGGGATGTCAGTTAAATGCCCAGCGGGGAAGACATTCAAAGAGAAAGTCAATGGAGCCTGAGCAATCAGTGTAAATCAAGACTTTAACCTTTCTGAGCCTCCTTCAGATTCTTGATCCATAAAAGAAGATGCTTAAACACTTACCACATTTCTGAAGAGTCAAGTGCACATGACCTGTCAATTGAAAAAATGTTTATTACTGAAAGTACCAATTGAAGTGCTTCAGTCTTATTGTCTGTGGACTGTTTTCCCTGTGAAAACCATCGGGCAGAACAGATGCTACTACAAATCTGTTTAACATAGATATATGGATTCACTTTCAACGTGTACATCTCTAGTAGACAGATCCTTAGCTTGATGCAATATCCAAGTCCTAACTAATTGGACACTAATAATTAAGTCATAACTACAGCAGCCAGTACCCCAGAAACTGCATAAAATCAGTTTCTGTTTATTGACCAGCAGAGAGAAATCTGGCTGCCAGGAGGCTGAATCAGATGGGAGCAGTCCCTTTCCAATGCAGCAAAGAAAACTTTCAAGGAAAATCATCCTCTATCCACTGTTCTCTAGGGTAACACAATTAGGCCATGACATACAGACAGATCATTTAATACAGTAGGAAAAAATCCACTGATAGCATTTCCCTTGCCTGAATGGAAGGCAGGCTGTTTAATTAGCTCTGAAGGAGCAGACAGGCCTCTCTAACAGCAATCCTCCCCTCCCAAACCACACATCTTTAAAGGGCAGCCAGCTCCAGCCCAGTCACATTGAATTCTACTCTGTAACCCCAGTATCCTTAGATAATCTTTCCTGCTGCTTCCAGACACTGGTTCCAATCTGGCTCAATATAGACAAAACCATAGCATTGTGCTTACTGCATTTTATAGTGGCAACCTATTTAAAGGGACAGGGGAAAGGAAGAGCTATCAGATGGTTTCTGTACCTCCCAAAGCAAGCCAGAAGCTTTAGAAGCCATGGAGCCATTTCTGCAGGAGGCAGTCAGCATCTGCAGGGAGGCTGCAGTTATTTTAAGGCAATATTAAGAGTCTACATTTCAGTGAACATTCAAATATTTTAAATTTATTAAATTGTTCTAAATATATTTTAATACTTCCACACTTTCTCTATACTAGGAGAACACAATAAAGACAAAAAAAATCCTTGCACTCCATGCTTCTTCATACACCTTTCTCATCCCAAGGAAGCACCAAGCAAGCTCCTCCAATTCAGATAAGCCAGTTCAGCAAATTAAGAAGAATATTGCCATCACACCATCAAACTCTCAGAGATGTACCAAATCAAATTCATTAAAGCTAACAGAGTTTTTTTAAAACATGTTTTTGAGAAATGCACAGTGACAAGTTCTTTCAGGTCAACACTTACTAAAGCACAGAATAAATACCTTCCTCCTTGCCAGACTTGGTGTCTGTCCTGAGAACAGATAGCTGGCCTGCCCTCTAACATTGAAGACATTCCCAGGCAGTTGTTTTTCACAACTCTTTGGTAACACTGGAGGTACTGAACTGGCAGGAAAATTGCACATAGTTCTTCTGCAAGCACAGCCTATAGGGAGCCTGGATGGTACTACCAAACAGCTGGGGATTTTTTACTCACCCTTTTCAGGAGCAAATATATTTCTTTTAGGTCATCAGGCTTTTGGTCTGTTTTGGCCATCTTTTCCCCTCAGGTAAGTACAGAGAGCCCACTTCTGTTACAGTGCAGAGCCATTCTGAAAAACCAGTTCTGCAGAAGCAGTTCTGTCCCACTCCCAGTACCCCAATAGCACCATGTGGAGATATTCAAGAAGCTATAGCAAGTCTGTGTCAAACAGGACAGGCTTACTGAAGGATGTTGAGTTGCTTGCACTTGTTAGGAGCTTTCCCAAGGTGGCATCTTGCTGACGACCTAAAAAAATTACTCCTCACCCCTGTGATCAGGAGAGGTGCTCTCCAGCATGCACAAGTGGGTTATCCAGCCCAGGTACAGGCTGTACCCTGGGGCCCCACACTTAGACTGCCAAGTTTTCCCTGCCTGCATTACAGAATTATTGACAGTATTACCCAATATCACTCGCCAAAACAACAGTGGTAAATGTCTGGCCATCCATTTGTAACTTTTCATCTCCCAGCTGATGTCCAGACTGCTGGAGCCTGAACTAGCCAAGTACCTCTTCTCAGCACAAAGCTGGGTCTGCAAGTGGCAGCAGCGGATGCCCGACATTCAGACTCCTATCTGAAGGAAAATGAGAACAACCAGCTAAATTCACCCTTGTAAAATTCTGCTCCTACAAAAGTAGACAATGTTGCTGTACTTGCATTTGACTATTAATAACTTGTGGGGAAAAGGCCATATGCCCAGTCAGATGGTAGTGCCCGTGACAACTTGTGCCACATGCCACTGGCCAGGCACATAAGCATTTCAGCATCCAGCACTCCTGTTTTTATCTTTCTATGTAAAGAACTGGGTAGCAAGACAATAAACAAGTACATGCTACAAAGGCCAGGAACATATTCCCTGCTGAAAACAATCTTTTTTTTTCTGTAGAGAGAAGATTAAAAGTGTTACGGTGTATTTTCCAGTCAGAAGAGCAGCATACACAGAATACTGGTTTAAGCACCTGGTTGAGGATGTCATTTGGCATTGAAAACAATGTAACATGGGGAACCTCACTTTACCCTGATTGAGATCTAAGTCTTCAAAAGCAGAATTGAGAATGAAGAAGCACCTTCAGCCCCAAGGAGCCCTGCTGTTCATCACCCCAGCGAGTTAAGGAGTGTTTCAACACCATTTAGCAGTGGGGCTGAGGTGAGAGAAGCTGAAGTCCAGCTTCCAGAG
Organism: Trochalopteron elliotii; assembly: GCA_024734555.1. Classification (NCBI taxonomy): domain Eukaryota; kingdom Metazoa; phylum Chordata; class Aves; order Passeriformes; family Leiothrichidae; genus Trochalopteron; species Trochalopteron elliotii. The sequence goes on from JANPWX010000059.1 coordinate 2,108,616, forward strand.
CTCAGCAAACACCCTGAAATTTACTCCAGCACAGCATGGCAAGGCAGTTAATCATTATGAGAAGTCATGTTGCTACGTGGTAACAGGTTTAATGATTAACATTTACACATCACTTAGAAGTTTTTTCTAACCTGTCTCCTGTCCTAGCAGCTTATTCTCAAATGCTACTTCTTCCCAAAAAATGAACATGCAGAAAGAAATGAACACCAAAACCCAAGCTGGTATTTGAGGTAAATGAGGCAATCCATGAGAGGGGATTTCCCAAGACATTCCCTCCAGCCACAAGCCAAATATTCTTCCCCCAAGGTATCCCAGCCCACTCAGGTTACATACAACATGTGCCAAAATGGTTTTAGATGGCCAACCCAACACTGGTCATAGAAATTACAAGGGGTAGGGAGCTGGTTCAAATATATTATCAATGTAAAATGTAATGGGGGTGGCCAGTTACAATAGGAGCTACCACAGGACAGAGTTTTAATTGTCTCTGTGGTAGTAACTCAAATCCAGTACAAAATTCATTGAATATGTGTTGGTACACAATTAATATCCAAGCTATCTTGGCTTCACTGGTATTTTCATCAGGGTTAATAACCAGAGGTTAACAGTTCTGAATAATGCTTTGTTTCAGCAGAGTTCAAGGCTTCATCTCAGCTCTCCATCAGAGGAATGGGGGAAAGAATGCTTTGTATCCCCAACTCTTTATCTCACTCATGTACAGAGGTTATAAACCCCAGGACAGAAGCTATCTTTTCCGTTCACATTTGCACAAAAAGAGCCTGCAGTCTGGATAGCCAAAGAGATCTGCAGATAAACAAGAAGCATCCAGGAGTACAGGCCTTTTGTGAGGTCTTGGAGAGGAGCAAGACAAATAGAAGATCTCACAAAACTTACATGTAAATTACTTGCAAAAGGATGGCAAGGCAACTGGTAACTCCAAGCAGGCTCATGGCAGCCCCTAATGGTTTATTATTCAACTAGTCTCCCTATCTCACTCTCTCTTCACAGAAGGGCCCCAAACATGTCCCTCACATACAGAAAGACCCTGCTACAGAGACACATATCCAGCTGTGAGCTGTGCACACCCCTGGTACACAGAGGTACACCTAGGGCAGGGAAAAGGAGTTTTCATAGAGAACAGCTTCTCTCCACATCTCTCCTTTTGTATCTGAACCCTCAGCACATTGCCAACCCTCACCCAGCTCCTGCCAAGCAGTTCCAGATAATGGCTGGAGTCACCCCCATTGCAACCCAGTGCAAATCTGATCTCTGCATTGCACAGACGCTGGGCCCACCCCAGGATAAGCAGCATCTGGCTCAAATGGCTCCCAACTGACAGGCATTGATCAAAATGCATCTAAATTTACCCCTATCAGACATGGGACAGTGATATGGGAATTTATCTTGGGAAGAAAAATATTGAACAGAAAATTTAAAGCAAATTGATCTCAATTGATCTGATCTCAATGGAAATATTTTCCATTCATATTCAACTCATCTACTGAAGACCAGAAAGATATAAATTGCCTCTAATGATTCAAAATAACCTTCTGGCAACATGCTTCACGGCTGTCCTTGCCACAGAGAATGGTGAAGACCACACTTTAAGCTCCACACAGGGCCAGCAAATTAAACATAGCAGTGGAAGGTGTATTTCTAGCAGAATTATAAAAGCACTAACAGAAAGCTGGACAAGAAAATTGATGATGTATTGTGGATACTCAAAATTTACTTTGTCTTTATGAATCTGTCACAAGACTTAGTTTAGCAATTTCCTGGATATTTAAAAAATACCATGTGCAGCATTAGTCCCTAAGTTCTTAGATTCACTGCTATATGAACTAGGGGATCCAAATGATCACGCTGCATTTCTACTTTGCAACACTTTTAGGTATTCTTGCATGGTGAACAGCACCACCCAGCTACATCACTTCCCTCCTGTCTCCCCAAAAAACAAGTCAAGATACTTCATTTAAAGTTTAGATCTTGGATTCCACTGAAGCCAAACTGAAAGAACTGTGCAGAACTTTGTACTGGGTTTTCTGAATGTGCAACGCACTTGCAGGAGCAAGTTGCTCTTGTGCACTGGTGAAATGGGGAGCCCCACACGGCTCCTATGGTACAGGAGGCACACAAGAATAAGAAGGGGATCCCCTCACACACCCAGTTCCTATCACCACTCTCCCCTCCTGCAGCTGCTGGTCCTGCCCAGCTGAGTGCCCGAGGTCAGTGCTCCTGCCTTCAGGCAATCTGTAGACACAGACTAATGCTGCTGTGTGGGGCAGCTGGCACAGCTCAGGAGGTCACCAGCATCCTGTGCAGACCCTGCAATAATGCAATCACAACAGGGTAGGGAGAGTTTTCTCACCTTTTCTTCAGCGCTTGCAGTGGTGTTAATACCTGTTTATCCATTCTTGGCCATTCTTTATGATGTCTCTTAGGAGAGACTGGGCAAAAGCAGAAGAAAAACACAGAGCATTCCAATCCCCTTTAAGCTCAATGCGACAATTTTAATCCTCTAACTAAAAGGAAAGAAGGGAAAAAATGAGATGGACTGTGACAGGTTGGAAGGACTAAATCCCTAGGGCACCAAGATCTAAGGGGCTCAGCTTTGCACACACCAAATGTCTCTCACAAGGTCCTCACAGAAGACTGTCCCCTCCAATTCTTCAGTGCAGGTGGAGACCCACGGCCCCAAGGATGCTGGTGATGGGCAAGAGAACACTACTGCCATGACATTGCCATGTCATGACTGATGCATCCAAACCCATGGGGGTGCCAGAAGCACCCAGGTAGCCCTTTTGAGTTACAGATACAAGGGGTAGCAAAGGTACCAATCACACAGGGCAGTAACGCACAATTAACAGCTGAACAGCAGCAGAGAGAAGAACGTAGCCATAACCTGTATTTCACATCAGCCCTGCCACACAAAATTATTTGTATCAACCCACCATGCTTCCTTTCAACTCCAACATGTCTTTCCTGAACATAGGCTTTGGGCCCAAGAAAATTAATGAGTAAATAATTTACAATGCATAATTTTTAATAATGCTGTAAGGAGAGTGATGCAGGCAGATGAGCAGATTTTTCCTATTACCCAATGTGACTCAGTCTGTATCCTGTGCTGTAAGGACAGTGTTTGCTTTGATTGTTAACCACCTCCTCACGGCCTGCCTAACATGTAGCATGAGATTGATGTCTGTTCAAGGACCTGACCTGAGCCAGCAGTCCAACTGCTCACTTAAAATCCTTTCACACTGAGCCAAAAGCAGCTTTTGATAGGTGCTTGGGCAGCTTCTCCAAGGCCAGACGTCACTTGATCTCGTCTCATCACTGCCTGGCCTGACAGATTCACAGTTAGTCATGCTGGAATGCTGATTTCCCAGCCCTTCCCAAAATTTCTTTTGGGCCACCCAGTCAGTGTAGTCCAGTTTTCCCAGCACAGACTGGAAATGCCCCAAAATGTCCCATGGGGCCACTCAGCTGGCAGACATGACACAGCAATCTGGCATTCCAAGGCATGGCACAACTAGACTCAGACTACCCAAGCACAGAGAGGATACAAAACAGATGCCAAGTTCATTCAGATTTGCTCCAACAGAATTTTTGAAAGGGTTACCTCATTGCAGTGCATTCATCCTTCGGCTGCCAACCCAAGCTCAGTATAAACAACACCCTGCACCTGAGCAATGAGAGAAACACCCCTGTGCTCACCCCAGCCTGCCCCTGACAGAGGAGCCAGCTCTGCAAGTGAAGAACCAACAGGGTTGTAGCAACTGAGCATCCCTAGGCTGGAGATAGGGCTATGCCCCTACTGTCAGCGCTCCTGCCAACCCCTCAGAGGTCACTGTGAGAGGCTGTTCCCTATCTTTAGGCATAAAACAGGTAGTTCAGCCAAGTGGAGACATTTCAGAAGGTTGGGAGACAAATATAGCCCACTCCATCAGCAACCTGGTGGCTGGTGATTCCTACCACACAACTAAATCTGAATAAATCTCACTGAAAGCTACAAAGAAGAAAAAAATCCACCAAAAATGACATGCTATTACAGCACCTGGAAATACAGCATGATCACATGAGCCAGGACCTGGCAGTGAATGGCTTGCACCATTCACAGTTTTCAACTCCAATACCTTATTATTATTTTTTACAATTTCAAAAGACTACAGGAAACTACATAGGAGGCACACAATTGTTTCAGTTTCACTGTGTGGATGTGATGGCTTCCATTTGCACTGCCACTGTATCCAGACTTCTGTGCTCAGAGACTAACTGACCAGCTACCCAAGGAGCTGCAGTGCTTTTTGCAGCTCTTATACACTCTTCCTTATTCACTGTGCTGTTTACTGCCTACTTGGTACCAAAAGGCACAAAGTTACAGCATGGCATTACTGGGCAGGCATGACATTCTCTGGCACCAAATACTTTGTTCAGGGCACTCAGCATGCAAGCAGATGGAAAGCATCATTTTTCCAATTTTTGTCCTGCAGAAAGATTTTTTCAGAGAACCTCCAAAGACACTTGCATTGGTTAGAAGCACTTTTCCAGCCAAGCCCTAGCTGTTTCAGGGCAGTTATCCAAAACAATAAAGGCAAGAAAAATAGTCTTTTTTTTTCCCCTCACAGGCCCACAAAATGTCTGATACCGATTTCAGCCCAGGTGCTTTCTCTCTCTGCTACTGTTAAACAAACCCTCCTGAAAAAGATCATATTACAGCTTACAAAGTGAAAAATTTGTTAAGTGAGAGAATGGAAAACAAGAAGTTAAAGCAGACAATTTTCTGCTTAGCTGAATGTCACCAGTGACCACACTGTAACAGTCAGAAGTTAGAGCACTGCCCCAGCCCAACCATGGCAGCCTTGAAGCCTGAATTGCAAAGCCAACCCTCCATCTCCACCATGGCAGGACAACCAGCCAAGCATCATCTGACCAGCCAGAACAGCTTCCCAGCCCAGTGGCAGTTGCACGTGACAGATCCATTCACATCCTGGAGACGTACAGGGACACTGACAGTGCTCTGAGACCTGCAGTGGCACTGCAGAGGGAGCTGAGGCAGGTCTCTGCAGGGATGATGCCCCTGAAGCAGGCAAAAGAAAGTAGCACGAAAGGGAGCATGCAGCTGCCTATCAAAAACCTGGTCTCTACCAAAACTGAGAAATTATCCATATGTTCAAAGCACATCACAACATGGGTAATTTCTCTGCAGAGATAGGGCCCAAGAGACCACTATATTCTTTTTTACTTTGTTTTTGATTTTGTTTTAAATGTACTGCCATATATCTCACTGTCTCCACAGCCCCAAGCACAACTGGGACATGGAAATCTGAAGCAGACAGTCCACCTCCAGTCCTTTATCACTTTTATTAGTTGCAAAAATATGTGCTTGTAAAGACACAGCAAAATACAGCAGCCAGTAATACACAGCCTCTTCTAACAAATCCTGTTGTTCAGTGCATGGAGGAGCCTGTGCTGTGCCTTCAACACCTTCCTCTTGCAGCAGATTGGCCCTGACCTGCTACATTTCTGCTAATCCCATTCCTCGTTCAGACAGTATTCAAAGGGAGAACTCAACCACATGTTTTGCTAAGGTTATCTCTCTCATCTCCAGCCCTTTACAAAACTTGCAAACTAAGTTGCCCAAAAGCCTTGTGAAGTAGATAAAATTTTCATTTTAGACTTTGGGGAAACTGAGGCATATGAAGAGCCTGTAAGAAGATGAGTTCAGCTTGGTCAATAAGGCAACTCCCACTCCACGGGTCTCATTGTGGTTCAATCTTTACATTAATGCGACAGTATGGGATGTGTTGTGGATCATGGCCGCTGTGCTAGGCACTGGACAGACAGAGCAGCAGTGACAGCTGACAGGACAACCCCAAAGAGCCTACAAGCCTACTGCAGGAGCATACACAACCAAAACAGGAAAGAGAAAGCAAGGTCCTGGGACTTGCACTGAAGTGACATAGAATAGAAACAACCAGGTGGCATTCTGTGGGGAGCCAAGGAAAAGCAAGAGATCCCATCTTGTTGGGCTCTGCCCTGGGGCTTCCCCTGCAGAAGAGAGACAATGCACAGATGAGCTAGGGTCCCCCCCTGTCCCACATGCTTCATCTCCAGCACATTTGCCTCTGTTTGTTTCATTGCCTTTGGGCTCTGCATGTTTTGCTAACAGGAATAACCAAATCAGTTTTCAGTGCTCCAAAATGGGCGGTCCCAGTTCAATGCTACTGAAACAAAACATCTTCTCCCCTTGTCTTTTAAGTGACTCTCAACCTGCCTGCCTTGGGATGAGGTGTCTGGACCAAGTTTCACCATGGTAAAAAGTAACCTGAGATGTCTATCAAAGCTTTCTGTTTCTAGCAACACTGCTAAATTTTTAGTCTTTAAATCTTAAGACAGTTTAGTACACGCAAAGACAAATCTAACTGAGGAAGCAGCTGCATACTAAAGAATGCTTCAGCTCACTAAAACTTGCAACTGCTTCACCCACTGATTTAAGGAAAAGGTTCTAGTAAAATAAATCACATTCAGGAGCACTGCACAGGGTCTCCCCTCACTTCTACACACTGTCCCAGGCTGCCCAGACCACCACATTCCTCAAGCCCCAGGTACCTCATTGTAGCTACAGCATCATTTTGATTAACAATTAAGGCCAGTGCTGCCAACTGAATTTTATTAATATTACTATTGTGAGTAATTTCTTTTATTTTTCTTTTATTTTTAATGCATCACAAGGGCCCCTGGGACAAATTAAATATAAAATAATTTTCTGCCATTTAGGCAAACAGCAGCCATTCCCCCATTTTTAAAACATAATCACTGTAAATAAAATATTGAACCATCAAGCTGTCACTGAATCTTCCTCCTGCAGTAACACCCTTAGAGAAAAAGTTACCAAGTCATTTTTTCCCAGGGAGCTGGCACAGGCCCCATATGTCATAAGAGAGATGTCATAGTGATCTCAAAAAAATCAGTGCTGCAGGGGTCTGGCCACAGCAGGAACGGCTGTCACAAAACCCCAAGCATTAAGGGCTGTGTCCCCCACCCTGATACAAACTGGGAAGAGCAGAGGCCATACAGGTGCTGGGAAGAGCCAAGCAGGTGCTGAATTTTGGCAGTGGAATGGGCCAGGCTGAACAGCACAGACAAACCCACCAACTGGCAGGGGCACCTTCACCTGCAAAACTGTTGGCACTGCAACCTGCAGCTTCTTTTCCATCTCATTTCCTACACCTCAGATATCTGCAGAGCAACAGGGAGCAGAGCTGCTTTGCAGGCTGATAGGATGGAGAGATGAAGTTTCCTCCACTTCTCCTTTAACTTGAAAGGAAGATGTTTCAAGAAAACAAGAGCATTTTGTGAGCTGTTGAACATGGCAACTTCACTGGTTTGCTCACTGCGCCTTCCTGGCCTCAAGCTCCTGCTGCTGCAGTCATGGTGGTCTGGCTTACAGGCAGCATCACAGTCCTGGGGGGACCACACAGCCTCCTGTGTTCTGTGTCCACATGTGTGCAAACTCAAACAGACACTTAGCATAAGAGCAGAAAGAAACCTACAGAGCCATATGCCTGATCCTTGCCCTAAAAGACAGGAGACTCAAGAGGGACCAACCTGCTATGAGTAAAATGGTAAGGAAGTTGCAGAAATGAACTGTGGCACCTCATTAAAAATTAGGCCTTTTCTCTCCATAGCACAGCAGGTCATGAAATTAAGCCTGGCAATATGCCAATGCAAGGAAATAGTGCTGATCTTCCTCTTGTGTTTGTTGGGGTTTTTTATTTATTTAGGATCCACCTCAGTTTCCAGAGTTACATGCCTGAGGCTACAAGACCTGCCTCCAGGCAGGCATACGCGCAGGAGCCTCATGGGACATAGGTCCCTGAAAAATGTATCATTTAGCAAATCACGAAAGTTGCAGCTTATCCCAGTTGTGAGGAAAACAGCATCCTCTGAAAGCTGTACACAGAGGAAACGTGATGAAGGGATGAGAATAAAATCATTCATGAACATGTGAACATCAGCCAGCACCTGCTCTGTGGGATAGAGATACCCAGGAGCCAAAGGCAACACAAAACAAAAGCAGCAGAGTGTGGTGTTAACTAGGTGTTCCAGGGTCTGAAGAGCATACATCAAGGTGGTCTTTCTAGGTGGCAAATACAAGCATGGCTAAATGTGCCAGTTTGGCAATTCAGAGAAGCAGGTAGAGCCCAGACACTGCCTATTTTCTGGATAAACAAGATGTGGGAATTAAACAATTGACATCTTTCCTCACCAACTTGTTCTTTGCCTACACACACCACCTGTTCTGAGCAAAGCATCCCAGTGGAGTCTCCTGCTTGCTGTCTCACCACAGGGAGGTGACATGCAGTTCAGTGATGTTTGCAGAGCATTTAGAAACCCTTTACTACAAGGAAAAAGGATGCCTTGATCTCATCTCCCCAGTGCTCATCCTACACGGCTGAGCACAGAGGTAGGGAGCAGCCAGGAGGGCTGAGCCCAGCCTACCTGAGCCAGCACTACAATGCAGGGCCTCTCCACTGCCAAACTGGCTCCAGTGGGCTCACAGAGCAACTACACAGGTCACAAAAATTGGCAGGACGAAGACAAGAGACAACAAACCGGCTCCAAAGAGCAATTGACAAAGATAAGAGGCATCATACCTGCTCCAAAGAGCAACAGGGCATCAGCCCAAAACAATTTAGATCATTTAAATAATGATACTTTTGTCTCCAACTTCCAGGCGTATTGCTACTTCCCTGCCACCTCAGGGAAGTCAGCAAGCTGGAGAATCCTGTGGGCAGCCTCACATCCTGCTTTTGACTAGGGAATAGGAGCAAATACTCCCACCCTCAGCTCACAGTCAGCCAACAGAAAAATGTCTCTTTCAAAGCTGCCTACCAACCATCCCTCTCACTAACAAGCTTTGCCCACACTGCAGCAATGGCCTCGCTCTCTTCCCTGGGACACAAGTGCGCTGGGTGAGCTTCCCATGCTGCAGTCTTTAGACAGGGAGGAACAGAGCCCCGGGCTCTGCTCATCAGTGCCATACTAAAGCAGATATGCAGCACATGGTGAACAATTAACCACCTGTACATAGTGCAGGAATGATGCCAAAACCCTTCCAAAGACACATAGCACAGCTTCTGGCCTTTGGAAATTTCCTGGAGACAACCTTTTGCCTAGAAGAGACAGAAAAGAGTCCAGGGAAGAAGCTTATCTTCCGAAAACACACAAACCAACTGTCAGAGGTCTTAGGGCTCCTTCTAATCGATATGAAACTATGCTGTGCTCCAGAGAAAAAAATGCATTTCCAGGACTGTGGTACTCACTTGTGTTCCTACCCTCTGTGGTAAGTAGAAGAAGAAACATACAGGGGATTGTTGTGTCACCAAGTGAGCCCTGCCATTTGCCAATATCTGGATTTTCATTTCAAGCATCTCTAGAGCCTGTTTGTGAAGAGCCTATTGCAGAGAGGCTACATGTCAAGATTTCTATATATAAAGCAGATATCTGTAGGATCATGAGCTGTTTCTGGGACATTGATCTCTGACAGCTCTATGCCCCAGCTTATTCAAAGGTTTCCCTGCTGACTCCAGGAATCAGACATACAGATTTTAAGTTCAAAGCTGTGTTAATAAATATGAGGTCAACAAATAAAAAACAGTTTCAAGCTGAGACTTGCAACTGACTACCTGAGTGTTTACCTGAAGTGATTTTTATTCTTCACATTAAGGGAGAATAAAGAAGTAAAATACAAGCCCAGAAACCACTTCGGCTTTTAAACCCATGCAATACACCTTCATTTGCCCAGGATTTGAAACTTCATAGCATAGATGCAAGAGCAGAATTCTTGGACTCACTCGTCCAAAAGAAAGATTTTTTCCTTTTTCCCAGACAGAAAAGCAGCCAATTTTAGAAAACTGAAAAAATATTTTTCCAGAGACCCATAAGTCACATGAGTCACCCTTATTTGCAGATGAGCCCAAACCTGAACTCCAACACCATCACTCATGCAGAGCAGAGGAAACCAGAAGCTGGACCAAAATGGACAGCTTGTCTCAGTGGCTCTGCAGAAAGCCAAGGGATAGAGAAGCACACAGAGCACAGGCACGCCTCCCCTCATACAGGACCGCCATCATACATTAAGTCACATAATCTGACTTTGAGGGGAATGAACTCAGGGTTGAGGGCTCTGCACTGCCAAAGGACAGCTCCTTCTCTAGACTCCAGTGGGGCAGTAGAACTGGCACATTTCCTGTGCTGGCTGGGAGAGGGTGGTGGGCTGTGGTGGGGAACAAAGCTGGCCGCATGCTGAGGACCGTCTGCACAGCTACTGCCCCGGCCTGGCCAGCCCTCAGGCTCACACAGGCAGCTCACACCACAAGACCCACTGCTCAGACCCTGCTAGATGCCACACCCTGAGGGACAGTGCCGTCCCCAGACCTCCAACAACCTTCCTGCCCCGTGCCCACATGCAGTCGCTTCCCTACTTCTGCCCCAGCAGTGCAGGCAGAGGCCAAGGCTGGGACAGCTCATTGTGCACATCACTGCTAAGCTCCCCACAGCCACAGCCCTGCATAGTTACAGGAGTACACACGGCATTTTACCACTTTGCCTCTCATGGCAACCCACCAAACCCTTGGAAAACCTGCATGCATGAGGGAAAGCCCAAACACCACAAACCCTTCTGCTTTCCCTTCTCTATGCAAATACATCGTGGCAGGTCAGAATGTGAGATTTCCACCATGCCCCACTGCCAGGTGCATCAGGAGAGGGTCCTCCTTCATCTCAGCTGCTACTGAGAGCCCTGTTGGGAGGGCTGGCACATCCTGGGACCCCAGTTACAGAGGGACTTGAGATGCAAAGGATGATTATTTTTCCTTGCTAAGCGATTTCTGACATGGAGCAGAGCTGGAATGATTTACATGGTTTTGAGAGCAGGACCAGATTTGGAGTGGCTGTTGCGTGGCACTATCTTGTAAGGAGAGGCTTTGTGGTTAGCCATGAGCACATACCTCCCCCCCCAAAACAGCAGCAATATAACAACGTGTAGCACTGCCACAGCATCCTCCTCATGAGGATTTTAAGGTGCTTGGCAGACGATATGGATTCATGTAACCTCACAAGCCCTCTGAGAGGGAGTAAAGTAAATGCTATAAAAAACCAGAAGGGATAGTGGGGGAACAGAGAAATAAAACTGCTAGAGCAGCATGTTCAGGCTCACACAAGAAATCAGAGGCTCAGGGGCAGCTTCCTCTGCCACTAAGGTGGAATCAAAAAAGCAGGAGTGCTGCAAATCCTC
>JANPWX010000059.1:2124904-2154100 GCA_024734555.1 Trochalopteron elliotii
CGGGGAGCGGGGACCGGCAGCCGGCGGGATGCGCTCGGCGCCGCAACTGCAGCGGGGACGGGGCGGCAACGGGTCCCTGTGGCGGGGAGCGGGTGACACGGGCTCAGCCCCGGGAGATGGCTGCTGGGACGCGGGCAGCACAGCAGCCTGCCCTCCTGCACCGCTGCCCCGGTGGGACTCGTGTCTGTACTGCCAGAGTCGTTCCCCTAAGGCAGGCGGCCAGCGACCACACCGTGGCAGCCCATGGCACACGGGATCTAGGCACCCACTCCATGGAGATGAGCCCATCTCCCACCGAAGCTGTGGTGGTTGACGGGAGTGAGGCTCTGGGGCTGACAATGGAGCTGCCCAAGCACCCGCTCCCATCGCTGCCGCACGCAGCCATCACACACTGGCACAAGGGCCGGGCGCCTGGGCCAGCGCCACAGTCTCGAGGCCTCTCAAGCCCTGCGGGAGGAGGACAAGCATGGCAGTGGAGAGGCAACGATGATACAATTCCACATTACAGGGCACTGCTAAAGCTGTAGCAGAAAAAAGCTCACTGAATCCAGCGCTGCGGGCAGCTTGAACAACAAAGCATGCAGCTTGTGAAACCAAGTGACATTTAGGCACAGTGCAGCTGCTGTGCAAATACGGCTTTAAGGTTTGCAAAAGCAGCAGGAGGTACCGAGAAAACTTACAGGGAAAACAAATGTTTAGAAAACAAAGGTGGTTCCAAGGCACCTGGTAACGGGGCTAGATAGAAAATGTGGGTGCTTCCAAGGCACCTGATGAGGGGAATTGTATTTGCCTTGCAGTATGGAAAATGTCATCAGGGCTTCTAAATAGCTTTTTGCCCTACTTTCCTCCTGACCAAATTCCTCTAATTGTAATTGCAACTTGCCCTGCTAAATTGCCCTTTGAGATTTACCTGCACATTGCTTGTTTCCTGAAGTACAGCACAGTACAAAATTCATTCCCCAGACTCATTCTGTGGGCACTCGGGGCAGAATGTTGTTTCTAGGACCACCACCTCCCACGGCTGCAGCATAGGTCCACATCAACCTCCCTGCAAAGCACACTGCACGCCTGATGTAGAAAATGTTAGAAAGCATCTCACATCCTCCTAGGTACTTTTCCCAATGACCTGTCAACCATACACAGCTTTCCAGGCTGACTAGTCATGGACAGGAAGTCATGAGGAAGTTTGAGACATTTAAGGCAAAACTGAAGTCTTCCAAAGGATCAACAAAAACATAATTAGTCTAAGCTGCCCGGTCCACATCCTGTGGAAGCTGGGCTCCCACTATTTTCAATTTCTTTCACAGTCTTACTGGAAAAAGAGCATCTGCTCTCCCGTGTGGGTTTGGATCCAGCAGCTGCCTGGGCTGCAGAGGGATATGAAGAGAAGCAGAGGAGCTGTACCAAGGATTCAGAAAAGAGGGAGACAGGGAGTAAGATGTGCTCATACCCATGTGATAGCAGAGCCAGGCAGTGTCTTCTCTTTTACCACTGTGCAGATCATAGCAGACTATGCTTGATTCCTTCTTAGTCTTTTCACACCTTTTGGTGGGATTCACTGCAGAAAATCACGAACAACAATGGAGACTTCTGTGTGAAGCAGGAGAAAATCCTCTGCCCCAAGACTTGAACTAAACAAACTGCCTTCTGCTTTTCCAAACACACTGCTTCCCTTTTCTATTGCAGCCATTAATTTAATTCCTGTGTTATCCCCCCACCCCACTAGCACACCCTATAAACTGCCATGCAATCACCATTGCCTCACAAGGGGTGGCATGTAGGGAAGTCTCAGAAACGAGCAGTGCTCTGTAGGCAAGCTTCAGCAGAGCCCCAGACAGAAGCCAGGTCAAGAGATCTTTCTCCTAGGGGGCAGTTGTTTTTAATCCCCTCTCCCTGCAGGAATCAGCAGTAGAAAGCAGGGTCTGTTCCTGCAGAAACATATTCAGAGTGCTGGGTAGGGAAGCTCTGCTCTAGCCCACAATCACAGTGAAGAGCACAGCAAAATCTGTGTTACCCAACCTCAGAGCTAGTGGCAGAGCAGCTCACCATGCCAGCAGATCCAGCTCAGCACAGACAAACCAGATTTGCAGAGGTCCTTTATTTATGTTGCCTCAGCTTTGGGGCCTATTTGAGCCGAACAGTGTTAGGAGGTGCTGGGGCACTAGAGCTAGCTGACCTGAAGGAGACAGGACCTTCAGAAGAGCTCCAGCAGAAAAAGCATGTACTTACACAGCACCAAGCTTCCACACGCTTTGAAAGTGTCTCTGCAGCAATGTTTCATCTCCAGGGCTCAGATACCTCACTGTAGGATTACTAGCTTGCAGGTCTGAGCTATTGGTACTGAAGGTTCCATTTTCTGCAGCCAGAACTTGCAATGATTTAATCTCTGACCACTAAGCTTTGCTCCAGAATCTCATCTTTCTTTTAAAAGACAACACACTTCTAATCTTATGTTCTACGTGGATCTCTGACAATATAAATTGTTCAGTTCAGATATAGCTATACTGTAAGCTGCAATGCTGCATGCAGATATTAGCACCACTCCATCAGAGATAAGAATACCAGAAGCAGTCTGGCATGGAGATCTCTACACCACTGGTATGGTAATGTAGACATACAATGAATATTAACAGTGATAATAAATACTTCAGTGCTGATCTTTGCAAACCCATCAACTAATTCAATAAATGCCCTAAGAGAAGTGACCTGAGAAACATAATATAATAAACTAAACAAATCAAGATTATTCAAACCCCACAGCAGAATTATGGAATCTTATCACCACATTTGTTCTTTTTCATTTCCATCATAGAGATGTTAAATCTTTTCTTATTTTGTGACAAACTTTGTACAGTGGAATAAGGGACCTTGTGACATCCCAGGCGGCTGTTCTTTTTAGAATAAACATAAACTAAGTATTTGGTGAATAATAAAGATACAGAACAAGAGGAGGAATATAACCAGCTACAAGGAGCATTTTGTGTGTGGTTTGAGAACCTTATATTTTTTTATAAACACCAAGGCCCTAACCAGCATCACCTTTAATGAAAAGAGATCTTCTAAGGCCATGAATATTAGAAGGTGCTCTTGAGAAGTCGGTTTTATCTTTGGCTGACAGATTAGGTCACATCATCCAGGAGAACAGACCTGGTGTTTCAAATTGCCCAGATAAAATTGAGATGATCGTTATTGCAGGAGAAAAGACGAGCATCATCCAGATTTGTTTTCAGAAAAAATGAAGTGTGGCTGCTTTATAGTTATGGTGAGACACAGTGCATGTTTTTGCAGTCATCTGACTTAAAATGTGGCTGAACTTTCAACTACAAAACATCTGGAGAACACAAAAAGGTTTTTTCTTAGCATTACTCTGATCAGAGAAATCAGGTCTGCTATATTTGTGGCCTCCAGGCAAGGAAGTGCCATCTGAAACATGAACATAAGGTCTGTCTGGACTCTGGAAACTTTGAGTAAATTCATACAGAGTTTAGCTAAGAACATTTGAAGAAAATTAGCATTAGAGTTCAGGGGCTGAAGCAGGTCATGCTCTGGAGAGACACAAGAGTAGCATGTTACAATGATGAGATGGGATGAGAAGACTTGCCTACAGCCAGCCAGGAGCTGAACTCCACCTTGCATCTAGGGAGAGCACCCCCAGTTCAGGGATTTTTCACAAAAGATCACTCTTCAGAGAGCTCCTCTTGCATGGGGAGGGCACAGTGTAAAGGACGTGAGACATCTTAGGATGGTTTTCTCTGAACTTGCTGCCACCCAGTGACTCTTTCCTCTGGCCCACCCCTAGGCTTGGACACTCACCCTCCCTGGTGCAGGTCCTGTTCTTTTCCCAAGCAGGAGCAGTGGTCTGCTTCCAGGTCAGGAAGAGATTGGTAGGAGTGAGTGAAAGCAATTGAAGGGAGAGGACTCACAGCTCATCCCTGATTTCAATTCAAGAAAAAGAGGGAGAAGGGAAAATATTGTTTCAATGGGCAGAAAGATCTGAAGTTCTTGCCCCATAGTGGAAGAGAGGCACGACTGACAGTCTGACCATGACATCTCACCATGCTCTTCAACCAGATCCAGATCTTACTCCTATAAAACTTCTGAGACATGTTCACCCATACTGTAATGCCGGAATGACAGTGTGTGCCATCATCCTCCACCACACAGATGTTGAATAGAAAAAGAAAAATGTTATCTTCATGACTCATCTACATTGGCCAAATTTCTACACTGCTTGAAGTACCCTCCTTGTCTGAAAAAGATTTTTTATACTGGTCAGAGGGCATGGGTGTGCATGTGGGCTTCTGAAAATCCATATTGGTTTCATATATCACCCTCCACATCCCTGGCCTCAGACACCACTGGGAAACCACAAGGTACACCAAAAGTCCAACAGCTTGTCTTGATCATGCCTAAAGCTACACTGTTCAAGTAGTCTCCAGCCCTTTACTGCTGCAGGCACCAAAAAAAGGCTAGTCAGAAAAATTACTCCCCCAGGAAAGGCTCAATTTATCCTGATGCCCAGTCAGAATAGGTACAGATAGTAGATGACAATTAGTTCTACATTTAACAGAAGAGAAGGTGTCTGGGGTGTCATATATGCTGACCAGGACAGCAATGTCTTCTGGGCCCTTGTTTCTGGTCAGCATGTAAGTAAATAAGGTGGTGGAGAGCAGCAACTCAGACCCAAGTTAAGGCAAATAGCACAGAGTTAACTGGGAACCAGGATTTCAGTTGCTTTAAATTGTACAATTCAATATTGTCATAAGTGCTGTTAAGGTCACTGTAATCTTAACATACTTTCATGAGCATGTTTCCTAAAGGAAAATGAGAGCATAGAGAAGACTTCACAATAAGCTATAATTACCATTTCCCTGTTGCACTTGTGTTCTTCAAGTATGAAGAAAAAAACATCTGCTAAAAGGCTAACAGTGGCAAGAGGAATCTGCTTTGGCAGTGTGTAAGAGCCAGGAAAGCCTTCAGAGTGTTTGGCTGGGATTCAGGATGGGAAATGGTGCCATTAATCCCCTCTAAGCCAGGGAACCCACCTGTCTGTCACCACAAGACAAGGTGGGCCTTAGTGAGAAGTGGAGTTATGGTAGAATCAGGCAGGAGTGATCAACAACCCAAAAAAATGCTCAAAGTTCATATAACCTTTTAGAATAAATATTTAAGTAGTAATAATTACATATTAGTACAATTTAATAACTAGAAGATCCACATATAATCAACCTGATTCACTTTATGAGCCTGATACAAGTTTTTGCTCTTCCTCGTAGCTACTTTTCTTATCTCCTTTTCTTACTCCAAGTAATTTGCTTCACTTCCTTGCTGCATCTTTTCTAGGACACAGATTTATTTCCTACCTTCGTGGTAAAGCACGTCGCACTTTTTCTGGTGCTCAGAATTAATTAACAATAAAAATCTTTTTATTATGATCTGAGGACAATTTGCTCTCCTTTACTGGCATCCCATCACAGCCATGACTGTGACCTGAACTGCAATTTAATCCTCACAGAAATTCAAAGCTTTTACAGCTCAGTGTAGTTACCAGGTTAGTGCTCGTAACAGTCCTCTTGGCTGCAAAGGAGAAGCAGTTTAAGATGCTCGTCTGGCAAAATGATGAAACTCCTGTCTTCCACTACAGAGGAATTTCATGTGAAAACACAACAATCTGAGAAATAACCTGTGAAAAACATCCAATCCAGTTTCTCACACATCCCATAAAAGGAGCTTGCACCCTGCACAGCAGACTGGCTTTGAATAGAGTGCAATGAAAAATGTTTAGGTTTCCTAAAAATCACAGCAATATATTTATTTTTGAAGCTCTATCACTGAAAATAGCTTGGATAATTAATGGAAAGGTTTCCAAAACATTCCAGCCCTGGCACTAAGCATGAGAAACTCCAGGCTGAAGGGAGGCCAGAAATAGGAGCCATGGATCAGTCAACTCCAGAGGTACTGCAGTGCTGTTTCAGTGAGCCTGATGCCATAATCCATCTACTGAGATCCAGGTCCATCTCCAGGTGGAACCTGGAATGTGTAAAAATGTCAGGAATGGGATTGGAGTTCAGAGGACATCAGGCATCCCTGTAATGTCAGGAGCACAGTTCAGGCAGATCAACGTAATATTAAATATTTATAGGTTTCTACCATTTCCATCTGTGTTCTGTTGGAACATCTTTACTTCCAGGGAGGTGGTTGAAGCAGACAGCAAGGATGGTGAGAGTATTTATTGAAATGACAGCCTTGGTGGAATTGCAACCATTAAGAACTGCTGACCTGCATCAGGCCAGCAAGCAGCTGTGTCAGTCTGGAAGGCACCAGGGGCTTCACGGGGCAGCACAGAGACATCTCCCTCAGTATGACACCACTTCTGGTTGAAGAATAAGGCACACAGTCTGAGCCTGGCAGCATCCCTCTCTATGAACAGCAATCCTGGTATCACTAAGCTTCCACAAACATTCAAAATTCTTTTGAAGCTCTTGCAGAAATGGAGCTGCTGTCCTCTTCATGACTTTAGAAAGTACTTCTTTAAATATTCATATTTTAGGACAAGTATTTTTATCCCCCCCTAAAGGTAAATGCTTTAGATGTGATGAACAAAATGGCCTTCACCACTTTCACATAGAAGGGGGGATGGGAATTATGAAGTAAAAAAATCCACTATTTAAAAAAATTATTCCTAATTTTTCCTTGTAATTATCTTCAGTACCTGAATGCATGGTTTGGCAATGAAGAGCTGTCACTGTGGAGCACAGCAGCCAGAAAAAGGAGTGAGAAATGGCAGAAAATGCTTAAGCCACTGTGAATGGAAGTGGTACTCTGATTTGAACACTTGCATGTCTGCAGAGATGCTCAGCACATCACTGCAGCACTTTCAGATGCAGAGATACATCATGACATACATTTACAGGCATGCATATGTGTTTCACACCCTTAGATTTGTTTCAAGTCTAACTCAGGTTTGCAGCAGATACCACTTTCTCTGGTGCTGGCTGAAGACGAGGAAAATTTCTCCCACAGGAGCTAAGAACCATTGCAAGCCTAAACCATTTCTGTTTGAAGGTCACAGCAAGATCCAAGAAATGTGCCATATGTAGCAAATAAATAACTAATTCCTTTACAAATGTGTCCACTGCAGCATACCTTTCCCCACAGACAGAGGACGAAAAAGGCTCTGTGCAACAATTATAATCACATTGCTTAATGGCATACTGAATTACACTTAAAGGTTATTTTATTGTAGTAAAATCTATACAGACAAAAATAACCGTATCAATAGGTCCAAGTTTTAAAGCCCCATGTACAGCACATGCAATCCCAGCCTGCCAACAGTTATGCCACCATGCATAAGTGTCATACTGGTCTTTCCTGCTTCGTTGCCTGGCTTTGTTTCTGCTCCAAGCAGCCAGCTCAGCCAAGCAGGCTTTATCTGAACTCCAGCACAGAGCAAGCTCGGATTCCACCATCACAGCAGTTCATGGTGCCGTGTTCCTGCCTCAGCTGGGCAGCATCAGCCCCTGTACCTGTGTCTCCAGAGATGGGAGGCAGCTCTTCCCTACTTGCAGCCCAAGGGGCAGCTGAGTGCAGCAGACACAGAGGGAAGGAGGCACCAGGTTCTTTTTATCATCATGTGCAGGGAGGAGCTCAACAGACAGAAGTGACTCACAGGGAGGTTTGGCCCCCAACAAACTCTGAAGGATGAGTTTGCTTTGACAACTTGCCAGCCCTCAGGAACTTCTGCAACCTCCCTAAGAAGAAATAAATGCTGCACATCTTTCCATCTGCCTCTGCCTGCCTTATCCTTCTTCATGTTCTTTGTAGCACCTGGATCAAAAACAAACAAAAAAAAAAGCTTAGAATAATCCAAGTGAGTGTGATCAACAATAAAGGAAGAGATGTGTTTTCTGCTTGCTAGCAGAAAACCAGCCTTAGATAGAAGACTTACATATCACAAGTTGAAGGCTCTCTGTGATGCAAGGAAGTGGGAAATTGAAGGTCTGAACCAGTAAAGCTGAGAATGTCCAATGGGAATCACAACGAAAAGTATCAGTTGGATCTGGAAATTTAAGTCGAGCATCACAGAGTCTCAGAGGGAGGTGCAACAAGAAACTGCTCACCAGAGGAGTGATTTTGGAGAAAACTAGGAATTCTTCAGTCAGGTGTCCCATGTATTGCAAGGAAAAATCCAGAAGGCTGTTCCTCTCCCAGGCAGACTCAGAATTGGCTGCTTCAGAACAAGTCTGCTGTAAAGAGGGAGTCCAGTTACAAAAGCAATGGGCTCCCATGGGAGAAGAAAAATAATGACAGACCATCTGCTATCTGGGGTGCAACTAGCACCATATTCATCTAAATCCGAAGTTGTTTTAAATCATCTGCAACAGAAATTATTTGTGATGACATCAGACTATTAGGTCATTGTCTATTCATCATGTGCTGGGGCTCACCCAAATTTCCATCCATGGTTAGACCACCAGCCACTACAGTATAAATAACAAAACCTGTAATTCATTTTTGGCTCATATGCAGTTCTTTCACTAGTAAAACATTGAAGTCAGTGACCTGGCACTGCCTTCCATGGACTGAACTGAGGCAGACTGTGCACATTCATTTTTTTGCCCCCAGACTGAGCAGAAGTCAATAAATGAGCTATAGCCAGTGCATTGAGATTTAGAAGGGTTTGATGGTACTTCTTATTTTATACCTCTGCTGAATTTGTAATTTCTTGACCTCAGCCCACGCATCATGCTTTGGATGTGGATTTATTGAAGTCAAGATTTCACAGCTTTGAGCAAGATTCAGAATATAATTTATGATGCAAGAGAGGTCAGAAATGAAGAACTGGAACACAAGAGACACACCTTAAGGAAATAACTTTCTTACCATCTCTGAAGACTGATCAGCTGTGGCTCTGAAAATCCTGCTCAGTAGCTTGGCCTCCTCAAAATGCCCCAATCTCACTCTGTTTCTGTTCCCCAGCCCCCAACTATTCTGCTGCATTTGGGAATAATTTTTTCCTGCCCTGTTACACTGTTTCCAGCTGTGCTGCACTTGAGGTGCAATGCCCTACCACCACCCCACCTGCTGAAGCATGAGCTCAGCTACTGAGGCAGCATCCCTTTACAAGGACTTGTGGCTTTAGAAATGACAAGAACAGACTTCCCCATGGGAGCTGCCTGAAGGAGCAGCGATACATTTCCTGCATTCATTGTGTGTGTTTGGGTCTCCTTGATATGAAAGTAACAGGGAACAGGAGCAACAGTTGAAACCGTGAGGTCTGCAATGACTGAACTCAAGAGGTCCATTCCCTGGTACTGCCTCTTACTCCTTCGCTCCTGCTGGCCCCACATTCCATCTCACTCCAGTGACACTCCAGTGCCCAATTCCCTAGCAGGCTCCTTTGTACCAGGTTGCTGTGTGTCAGCAGGAATCCAGGCTGCCAGAAGTGCATAAATGCACATAGCCCCGAGCCTGAGGTGGAGACACACAGATGTAATGCCTTTTATTCTCTTTTGTCAGAAAAATGTAATTTACTTACTACTACTATTCACTGTTAAAAGAGAGAGGAGTTTGTCGATAGTAATACTGCTTTAATGTACTGATAGCATTAAACCAGTGCAGCTTCCTGCAGAATGGACACAGCTGCTGGATTCAAGGTGTTTGTAGCATGACATTGCCAGGGGAATGAGCTATAAATACATAACAGGCCCCCTGACAGCATCAGGTCACATTTCAGTTAGATAAACAAAAAGACCATCCAAAAGTCCGCCTCCAATCAAAATTATAATTAACACTATACAAGTGAGGTCTGAATATCTGCCTATCATGACATAGACAGATGCATCCAGAGAGTCCTCTCCAGATGGTCTGTACTAGCTTAGAAAACACGCCCCTCAATGCATCTCAGTGGGCATTAACAGGCCATAGCCAGTGAAGGCCATTGACATATAAGTACTTCACTGCTGAAGACAGCCATGGTGTTCCTGAAGCCTGAACAAATGATACCTGTTCACCTGTCTCCTTGCCACTAATGTCCATCTCCCCAACTGGCTCATCATCCAGCTACCTTGCAAGTGTCTTTTTCACACAGTGCAGCTGTTGATAGGCAGGCAGTTTCAGCAGGGGCAATAAGGACCACAAAAGCAGCTCTAATGCCTTTTTTGTCTCCTTCATGTCAAATCTGCAGAGCAGTGAGGTTAGTACGCACCGAATGAGTTCTACTCCTCTGCCACACATTGAAATTGGGAAGTCTGGTTACGTGCTTCTGACAATGTTCCCCAATATCTTTTTATGTCACTATCACCACAATCCACTGACTAATACAGGAAGGAGTGTGGAGAAGCCCCTTTCTTCCTTATCACATCAGCATACCTAGAGCACTGAATCTTTGGGGTTAAAACATGCAAAATAGCTTGTTACCACCAAACCTGCCTGAACACTAGCATTTCATCCACAAACTCTCTCTACATTTACCATTACTCTCTGCATCCCCCATTCTTAAAAGAAACAAAGAGTCACCTATAGCATAGGATACTTCAAAGTTTACTCTGGATAAAGATTTTGAAGTTCTTCCTCGTAAAACGCTCTGTTAACTAACCGACAGTTCCTCTGTGCAGGAGCCCTTCTGAAGCAAACTGAAGCAGTATTGTATCATCAGGGACTTTCTCCTCCCTCATCAAACCCTCAATGCAGTTTGGGAATATGTGTTGGCAGAAACACGTGCAGTCACTTTAGCCGGCATTTTTCAGACAGGCAACTCATTGAGAGTCTACTCACTGCTGGATATTTAGAGAGGGGAAGGTGAAATTAAATCCTGCTGGCCATACAGCTCAGCCCCAGCAAAGCAGGCACTGCCCCATGTCTTGGTGATAGGAGGCTTGTTAAAAAAATTCTGCCTAGCTCTCCTCAAACTACCAAGGGAAATGCCAGTCAGTTTTCACCCTGAAAACATGAAGTGTGAAAAACAAACTATCTGGGGAGAACCAAGCTCACACTACTGACTAGTAAGGTCAGTGAAACTGTCTTGAACTAACTAGATTTTGGCTTCAGTCCAGCACAGCAATTCCTACGTCTATCCTTGTCCTCATGGATCATATGGGAGTATTTTTTTTTGTAGTGTACCTAACACACAGCACCCCATGGCTTTTGGAATCCCCTTCAAGTTGATTGTATTTTTCAGGCTTTCCCCTTCATCTTTGTTCAAGATGCAAGTGAGAAAATCATGCTCGTTTTACTGGCATGTATTTCCCATCTTGATTCCAGAACAATTTTTTCTTTGTACAGCAGCTCCATTTAACTTCATGGAGTGGGGATGGTGGTGAAATCTCTGCAGCAAACTCTCAGGAATTTTATGGAAAAATAAGGCTTGTGAGGTTACTGACTCCATTGTCTCCCCTAAGTGAAGTTCTGAGATTTAAAGAAAATGAGCACATATGTGGGAAGAGAAAGTTTGTTTAGGTCTGGAGGTCTGTTTTGTAATTTTTCTCAAGGAAGCAGGGATTTTTAGAAAGCTACTAAGTTGCATTTAAAAAAAAATTCCTCATCTGGCTTCTGTGTCCTTTTTTGAAGCATTTGACTGGAAGTGCCAAGTGTGGTGTTAATAGTGTGAGGAGCAAAGGGGAGGGAACACGTGCCAAGGTCACCTCCTCAGCAGTAGCAATGGTGAGCTTCACAGCAGTGATATAAAACCTCCCTCTGATACAAGATACCACTCATAGCTACTTTTTAAGAGCTATAAAAATACAGAGCAGACACGTATTAATTAAAGCAGTTCAGAGAGAAGCTCTGCATGTCTGTCTTGGCAGCGGGTGACTGAAGGGCACATAGCACGTAGGGGAGCAGAACGTCCGTGCACAGAGTTAGCTAAAATATTTTAGTTTTATCACCTCCAGGTTTGTCAGTGGGCAGCACAGATGGTTTGCAGCTGGGGAGCCAGTCAGTGTGCTGCTAAGAAAGCAATGTGACCTGTGTTTTGAAGCAGTACATACTGTAAAGGAAGCTTTTCTTCATGACTTGCACAAATGTCCTTCGTAGACATTTAAGTCCGTAACTTCCTGTCCTAGCTACACTAGAAAGCACACCACAAAAATCCCCCTCCTCTTCAGCACAATATGTTTCTTATTTACCTCTTTGTCCCTCCATTGTTTCCCCTGAACAAGACAAACTCTGTTCTTCCAGACTTTGCTCATAAGCCACAATTTTTTGCTCGTAAGCCACATTTCCACACTAATGTTCCCTGCAGAGCCCAGGACTCACCTTCCAGAGTGACAAATTCTCAGCGAAAGAGGCAGCGATGAGGACAAGAACCCAGTCAGGCTTCCCTCTGCTCCTTTCCCTTGAAGGTTAGGGCAAGGCAGGCCAAGAGGCAATCAAGGTTAGTAGCTGAGTGCCAACCCACTAGCTATGATCATTTCTCTTCTTTGACTCCTATGACTGCCCACCATGAGAATAAGCTTCTGCTGTGAACTCACTGCCTGGACACAGCTGGCAGTGAAACACATCCAGCAAAAGGCTGGTGGCTAGCAGGCAGTCTTTCTGGTTTTAACTGGTGATTATTCCAACTGAGTGGAATACAGACAACCCACCTTTTTTAGCTCTTATGTTTATCTACCTGTATTTAGCTCACCTGCTGGCTTCTTTGTCCAAACTTGGAGCAGGCCTTACACACTCCAATATTTCACTATACACTGGAAACCTTGAAAGCAGTGGAACATAACTGGGGTATGGAGCCAATGGGGTCAGAGCCCAATGACAGTAAGAGTCCCAGTGCCCATTTGCAAGGTAGGGAAAAAAGGGGTATTTGGGTACTCTTGAGGATGTAACATTCACCATCACCTGTGGTGCACAAAAGACGCACTTGCAGGCAGTTTTCTCCCCCATAAACACTTTGTCAAGAGACAGGCAGTCTAGTCTGATGTTTTCCAGAGCTCTGTAAGGATTTCTTAGGTTCCAATTTTACTGCTTGGACCGACTCTATTTCTAGTGTGGAGAAAATATCTGTAAAATGGAGCTGGTCTTTAAGACATCAGCACAGTACTTTGAGACATGCATCTGAACAACATCTAGTCTTGCTACTCATATATCACAGGAGAACCACAGGGGGACAGAAGATAGTATAAGCTTTTAAAACACATGGAAAACATTATCTGAATAGCAAAAATATGACATAAAACTATACACACATACTTGGAGCTCAGATTTGAACTCTCCATAGCCCTTGCTAGATAAGTAGGGATAATGATTTTTTTATTCATAGTGCACTGGAAGGGAGTCCCACTCATATTTTCACACACTCCAGCAGTCAGACAGTCTCTCTGCTTTTATTTATGGCTAGAAGCCCTGGACAGAGTCATGGCACAGAGGAAAAAGGAAAAGCTACCGGCAGATCTCAGCTAATGCAAAGTACTGTCTGACATTTTTCAAAGAACAATCAATTGGAAAGGACTTGCTGTTAATCAATGTGAAACAGATACATTTCAGATCCCCACAGAGCATGATACAATGTGAAGCAGTTTCTTAGAGCAGCAGGGTTTTTTGTGACGGGAGTTTGGACAGGCAGTTTTTCTCTTAAGCCTGCATTTCTGACAGCTGCCTAGTACCCTTTTTGCAGGCTTGTCACATTCATGCCGAGATATATAAATGCCTTCTCCTTTCTTCCTTCTTAACCACTGCACAATCCTTCACTTTTTTAAGAAAAGAAAGATAGAAGCCATATTTCCTACCATTTCTAGATGAAGCTGAAGTTTTTCCTGTACAAGCAAATGGCTTCTTGTTATCTGAAGATGACATCTCTATTTTACAGTAAAAACCTACGTCCTCTTTTTTTTCTGTTCTTTTTACTCCCCCCCATCTCAAAGCTGAACTTATCCAATAGCTTGCAAAGGAAAGTAATAAGAGAAAGATGGCTTTGCTTTGTTTCCTGGCGACCAACACCACTGAGACCCCAGGTAGCATCACACTGGCTAATTCAAGACAGAAACAAGTCCCATTACAGTTAAGTGGCAAGAGAGGATGCAGCACTAACCTTGGCACAGAAAATCCTTGCCAGAGCTGCCTGCTCTTCATGGTAGAATTCACAGTGATAGAGGAATATGTTTTGATTAAGAGAAATTATGTTCCATGCATGTTTATTTGGCTTTTGGGGTTTTTTTCCTTTTACTAAGCTTAACCATGTTGGCTCACTTGCATTACCCTATTTACCTGTAAAAGTATTTAACAAAACCCCTGTGATGCAAGGCTAATTACAAGAGGGCTCGCTCATTGTGGCTTCTTTAACAAGCCCCAGAGAAAGCTGGATATATCTTCTTTGCACTTAGCTCAAACTGCCTCTGCCTTTCTCCAGAACAATGTACCCCTCAGTGTGAGGAAAAGTCCTTATACCAATGGTATGGTACTAAGTAAAAGAAAGATCTTTGTAATGGCCCCTACTCCCAAAGAACATCAAAGGGGACAGCAGCCTGTGGGAGTGAAGGTCTTACAGGTCTGGACAACTGCCCAAAAAAAAGAGGAGATCAAGGAGCAGTGATGAAAATTGACTTTCTGGTTCAGACCAGAGGTGCCTCTAAATCCACACAGAACACTACAGACAGGCAGTGACTCCTTGTTACAGAGGCTCCCTTTGCATGTGAAAAGACCCAGTTTTGCAAGTGAAAAGACCCAGGTCCTCCAAAACATTCAGGCATCGGGCCAAGGCAGTGAGGTACTTCTCAAGGCCTTTATGGAAAAACTCCCACCAAAACCATGTTACAAACAGCACAGAGTTCAGATACTCCCTAAGGAGTCAGAGCAATAGAAATGCAACTGGAGGAGAGCTTCCCGTCCCTGCCATTACTGAATACCAAACAGAGAAAAATGCAAGCCCACAGGGATATGTTGTCTTCAGCCCTGTCAGTCACAGACGTGACAGCTGGGACCTTTAGAGACTGTCAAAGGAAGAAAACCAAGGCACTCCAAATGCCAAGACTGTCAGCAGCATAATTAACGTGTCATGTATGGTCTGCCCAAAAGTGCAGCACCTACTGTACCTCCAACAGACAATGCTGCCCAGCTGGTAAATCCTGCACCTTGCAATAATGTCTAAATTACTGAAAAATCAAGAAAAAACATAAACTGTAGTGTTTAGAAAGACAGAAATCAGTTTGTACTCCACAGAGGAACGGCTTCAAGGGCCATTGCTTCTCCCACTCCAGAGGCATGTCTCTGGAAATTTGCACCCAGTCGTATTCTTACAGAAGAACATCTGTTTCACATGGTCAAAACACATGAAACAAAAAGGATGGAAGCAATTCTGCAGGGAATTCATAAGCCAAGACAGGTTTGGGGATCTCAGCAGATGAGGTGTGCTCCCCAGTAACCTGCAAGGACCACTTTGAGGCAGGTGTCACCAAGCACCAAGTAAAGGAGAAAATTTCTCTCCCCCACCCCTGGCAGCATACTTTGGACAAACTTAAAAATGTGAAGTGACAAGCAACAGAAAGAAAAATCCCATGGTGTGAAAGCCAGCCCATACAGAGAGCATTGCCAATTCTCTCCCTGCACAGACAAAATCGAGGTGTGTGGTTAAGTGCAGGACTCTCCCAGTTAAGGTAAAATACTTGGGGCAACCTAGATGAATGCTCAGGCTGAGAAAAATCTAAGGTTTTATTTGAACAAATGTAGATCTGTAGCCATGACTGACCAAAATGACCAGGCCAAGGAGAGCACCTGAATCCACTATTCAAACATACCTGAGCAAGCTTGCTATCCCATTGTGTAGAAGTACAGTATTGCTGCCAGCACGGGCTCTTCCACAGCTGATCTCTGACACACAGATCAGGGAAGGCACTGGAAAGGGAAACTCAGAGCGTGAGGTCCAGGTGTTACTGTAAGGAATAATGGACCAATGGACCTGCAAGGACTGGGTAAGACACAAGGAAAGAAGAGAAAAAGCAAGCATGCAAGAAAGGAACAAAAGAACTTCAAAAGTGGTAAGTCTGGTAAAAGAGTAAATTTTTATAGAATGTAACAATTAGCAACGGAGACATACAAGGAAGTTTTATCTATAGACTGGTAGAAAATTTAAAATCATAATAAAATAAAGCCAATCTATTTCTGCGTAACAAATATATTGCTTCCCCTCTTCTTTCAGATTGAATTAAAATTATGCAAATTAAGGATATCTTACAAACAACAAAGAATCTAAGTTTAGAAAATATTTGTGAAGGAAGTTCTTGTTAGTTTCTATTTCTGAACAAGTGATTTGGAAAACACCCTCTTCAATGATACCACTGGCTCCTTAAAAATAGAGGACGTGCAGTCCAGTTCTTGTCTCCACATTACTTTTTTGTCTCACAAACAGAAAAGACCTGACCCTGTGGTCAGCCAATCGGTTCCATTAAAGAGTTTGATCAGGAGTTCCTATATCAGAACAAAGGGAGAAAAAACTAAGTAGAACAAAGAGGTGAAATGGACACCTTGTACTCCTGATGACAGTAAAGAGTTTCTGAGTCATGCAGAGAGCTCTCAACACCCCGATCAGATGGAGACAGGATATAGCACTATCTGAACACATGCTCAAAATGCTTTGGAGAGAAATAGTTATATCCAAACTGCTGCTGTAGGCAGGAAGGTCTTGCTGGGATTATAATCAGCTGTGTGAGTGAGCACAGACACATACCACATTTGGCTAGATGATTTTTTGTTAAGACTTGCCAGTGGTACAGAAAAAAAAATTGCCCTTATAATGAAAATGATCTCATTTGCAGCTCTGTGATAAGTAGTATTTATCATGAATCTTTGATTTCTTATGCTGCTATTGCAGCTCCTCTGGGATGACATTAATGTAGCATTTCTCTCCATGGCTCCTACTTATCTCAAACAGTCTCTGCTACAGTGTTTTTACCCCGGCCTGTGAAATTTCTTGCATTATCTGATAAGGGACAGTTTCAGCCACAATCACAGCAGGTCCAGGATTCTGCCCAAATGTTATAAAAAAATGTGGGTCAACTGCACTATACACAGCAGCGTGAAGATAAGGGTTTTACTGAAACTTCTTTACAGAGGTGTATAAAAGTTGAGCACAGCTTCATCATTCAGTAAAAGCACACTCATCTCATGCAATCAAAATCATCAAAAGGGATTTTACAGAAAGGAGTGTGTATTTTTAAAAGGTTATCTTTAACTAAGGTCTAGCACCAGACAAAAAAACGTGAATATTTAAGAAAGTTAGACAGCAGCACATCTTAAAAAACAACAATAATAATTAGTACACACTGGCTTATATTTTCAAAGCATTTTACAAAAACATTAATTCCTTAAGCCTCACAACACCTTTGTGAGATAGTTAAGTATTATTAGTCCCATTTTAGAGACAGAAAAACAGGCATGAAGAGAGTATAACCTGCTCACCACCACACATGTCAAATCCAGGTACAGAACATCAGATTTTCCATTTTTTGCCACATGTGGTCAGATCTCTTAAATGCTTCTGGTCTTTAATTTAAATTGTTTCCTCTCATCTCTTTTAAGACCAAGTGCTATTCAAAGAATTACTGAACGGTTTGGGTTGGAAGGGACTCTAAATAATATCCCATTCCAATATCCCTGCCATGGACTGGGACACTGTCCACTATACCAGGTAGCTCATAGCTCCACCCAACCTAGCTTTGAACACTTCCAGGGATGAGGCATTCACAGCTTCTCTGGCAAGCTGTTCCAGTGCCTCACCACTCTCACAGTAAACAATTTCATCCCAATACCTGATCTAAACCTAGCCTCTTTCAGTTTAAATCCACTGACCCTTGTTCCACACACTCTTGTAAGAAGTCACAGGAGAGGTGCTCCAGCCTTCTGATAACCTTTGTAGCCCTCCTCTGGACTTGTTCTATTATATTGAGGGTCACAGACATGGACACAGCACTCCAGGTGGTCTCACAAGAGCAGAATAGAGGGGGAGAATCACCTCCCCTGACTTGCTGGTCATGCTTCCTTTGATGCAGCCCATGATGCAGCTGGCATTCTGGTAAAGCTTTCAATGCATTCCAGGAACCCCCTGAATTGCTTATGCCCTGCTGTGTTGCCTCTTCAACAAATATGGGGTGGCTGAAGCCCCCCATGGAGACTAGGCCTTGTGAACATGAGATTGCTCTTATCTATACAGAGCTTCATCCACTTAGTCTTCCTGGCTGGGAGACCTGTAGAAGATCCCCTCTGTCATCTGTCCCTGCCCTCCCTTTAATCCTGACCCATAAATTCTTGATGGACTCCTCATCCATCCCCAGGCTGAGTTCCACACACTCCAGATGGAGCTCTGTGCACTCCAACTGTGCCTCCAGTGCCTGTTCTTCCTAAAGAGCCTGCATCCTTCCATTCCAACACTCCAGTCATAGGAGTTATGCCACCCTGTCTCTGTAACAGTCCTGCACATGTGAGCACACTACTCATGACAAACAAGCAGAATTAGGAAAAACATTTTTTATAAACTCTGTATTACTGGAAGCTGTTTAACCAAAAGACATGACATGGGTATTTCCATACTGCCAGATCTCACTTCTCATCAGGCACCTGCCACCAGGAAACTTGCTGAGGCCTATCTGCATTTCTGGGACAGCTCAGAATCTGCAAAAAAATAAGGTTTCTTTGCTTCTTCCAAACATGGAATCTGTCTCTGGCAGGGGGTCTTCTCTAGGAAGAACTCTTATGAGTACAACAGCACTGAAAACAAAGAAAGATTTTTATCAAGAAGACCCTCAAGGTAAAGACTTTCAAGGTAAAGCCGAGGGCACAAATGTATGTCAGAAAATCCAGAAACATTCATCTGTTGTGCTTTTGTCGCCTTTCTTTGGACTTACTCTATTATAAAAGACAGTCTGGAGGCATCAGACATCCTCGGGACTAGAAAATGATTCTTCATAGTCACTTTGAGAAAACAAGTTCCCTTATCATATCACTCTTGCACTGAACTAGTAAGTGACAGACCAGGATTAAACTTCCAAACCACCTGAAAGTTCAAGTCAATGGATTTAACTCTATAAAACGTCAAATTTAACTCTAACTGGCCAATATGGGAGACCTACTGCTGCCTTTTTGCAAACCCAGGCCCAGGTGTTAGTGGAGACACAGAAATCAAAACAGTCTTTCCATCTTCAGTTACATATGTCCATCAGACACTATCCAGAGTCCATGAAGTTAGTTTCATGACAGCTTGATCTGAAGATCCTCCCCATACTTTTGGATCAACTTCACATGGTTATGGTCCACTGACCATTGCTCTGGGAGATGTTTGGGCTTCATGCTGTCCAAGAAATGCTGCCGCCAGCGTCTTTCCAGCTGCATCAGAGAGCGCAGGCCTCCTTTAGCACAACACTGCACCACCTTCAGTCCATGTGGCACGTAGCTCTCATTGCAGATCCTGCCAGGACACAAGCACAATTTGTTTTCACACAAGCCCGCTGTTAACTCCAGATCTGTCTCCAATGAACAGCAAGACACTGAAGATACTTTCAGCTGCAGAGTTTAATTACAGACAAAGGGTAAGCTAACCAAGAGGGAGAGTTTTAAGCTTGGCTTCAATGCCAGACTGTTTTTTGGAACACATTTACACTGTAAAGCTGGTTTCTCTGAACTGAGAAAGTGTTCTTCTTTACAGCAACACTAAACGAAGCACTTAAGGTCCATTACAATCTCCTCAGGAGGCTGCAAATTTCTCAAGGCAAGAATTATATGACCCTTCAGAGTGCTGAGCCTGTCAGTGAATTCCCTGCCTGGATGGGTTCTGAGTTACAACATCTGCACTTTACAAACAACAGCGAGCACAACAAGGAGAAAATACTAATTCCATGCAGAGACTAGACACTTGTTAAGAAAAGGTATTTGGAGAGGCTTTAAGAAAGTGAAGAAGAGAAGACTTCCGATATGACTGTCCTTCTGACTCTTTTCCTGATCTGTCCTTCAGAAGTATAAAATATTGGAGGGCAAGATGGAGAGCAAGAACAGAAGACTGGTGAGGAGGAAGGGAAAGAGGGAAAGAAACAAGAGCTGCTGTGCAGAGACCAGTGGTGGGTTGAGGGGAGATGGGTATAAACAAAAACAAAACCAGTAAGAAATGCAATATAAACGACTAAAACCTTACATCCAGCCTACATGGGTTTGCTGTACCTGGTTTCCAGATCAGCTGCTGCCTGGAGCATCTCTGGAGTGACTGTGTCAGTGTTATAGAAGTCCTTGATGCTCTGCAGCAGCTCTGCCCTTCGGGGGTCGGGCAGGCTGTCTGCGTTCAGCAGGGCCCGCGCCCCCGAGCGCACTTGCCTGCGCAGAGGGTCCTCCAGGAGACGCACGCCCTCCTCGGAGCCGATGGGAGCCCCAAACTCCTGGGCCAGCTGCTGCTTGAGGTGGTTGTCATAGTAATTGGAGATGGCGTGGCAGGACGTGCAGAGCAGGAGCACGTCATGTGAGTTGTGGTCCTTCATCTGGATGGGGAAGTGTCTTCGGTACTCGTGAGGAACGACATTCTTCCTAGAGAAGACAAAACAGACAGCTCATTGCGTTTGTCTGCAGCTGCTGCTCCCCAGTTTCTTCTCTTCCTGCCCCAGAAAGGGTCAACTAAAACTAAAAGTCCAGGTAAGCAAATATTACCAGGACATGTAGTACAGAAAGTGATTATTTTTATTGTTTTCATTTGCATTTCTCTCTCCAGATTTTCTGCATTTCTCTTTTTTCCTTTCCAAAAATTCATCACTTTCAATTAAAGATTCAAACTGTAAAAAAAAAAAAATCAAGTAATACACTATGAGAAGTATACTTCTCAACTAATCAGTAGCAGACAAAAAGACAAAGAGAAAAATCTTATTCTTTTTAACCTCATGGGCTTTAGGCTTACCCAAACCTTTCAAAAATAAAGGATTAAGTAGTGGAAGGAGTAGTACAGCTCTTTTTGGAAGGGGATGCCACCCAGTGTGTCAGCACACTGCTGCCCCCATCACTCAAACTGCAGCACATACATGTTCCATATGCTTTGATCTGTCCTAGGATTAGTATCTCCTGCCTCTGTAAGAGGAAAGGCTGGTCTCTTCAGTGTCTCACACAGCCAAACAACTGCAGAGCACTCAAACATTGTCCCATCCAGGACATGAGAAAGCACAATGTCTCAGGTCACTAACCAAGCTTCCGGATGCCAAACTTGATGCAGACCTCAGTTGTGTTTTAGAAGATGCATTTTTCTCCTACCCACTAAACTCACCGGATATAGGATTCTCGCTTGCCACATACAACACAGAGGTTTTCTTTGACTGTCAGATAATAATCAACTTGAGACTCGGGACGTCCTGAAGGCTCAAACCGCAGCTTCACCACAAAAGGGTCTGTGCTAACTAGCTCTAAAAGGATAAAGGCAAAGAGAAAAGATTCAAGACAAATTGTACTGGAAAGCTAAAATAACGATGCTAGAACGTAAGAGTCATGCTAGTGAATCCCCAGCAGTGCTTCCAATAAGAAAGGATACCAAAAAATTCATGCTCCATTATGAAGAGGAACAAGAGAGAGGAGAGAGAGGAGAGGGGAGAGAGAGGAGAGAGAGGGGAGAGAGGAGAGAGAGAGCTGCATTTCAAATACCAACAGGAAAACTGGTATGCCTACCTCCAATCCCCTTGTCCAAATACCACTGTGCCTTCTTGCGATCACAAGTGCACAGGGGCTGTCCATCTGGTGCATGCAGGAAGCAGTTGTCATACAGTGGAGATTTTCTATGAAACAAGGGCAGTATTACAGTAGCTATAATAGAATGCAAAAAACCCCAGAGCTTTCTATAGCGCTGTGTGCCACACTGCAGTTCAGGCAGTTTCCTGCAAATCACAGAAGTAGCCCTAAACACAAACTTGAGGCTGCTGAGCCTCCACAGGCTGCTGCTCAGGGAAGCAGTACATCTGAAAATTTATCCAGGGCTCACTAACTGACTCTAAAGTATCTTTGCTCTCCTGTTGCCAACAGAATTGCAACTTTTGAATCCAAATTTTCAAGAGATGCCATCAACGAAGACAGCATTAAAAATTTTTTGAATTAGAAAACAGAAGAGAATGGAAGTCACAAAGGATGATGAGCTAATATTAAGCTCAAAGAGAGCATCAACTTACATGCAAGGCAGTTTCAAGGACTGGCTGCCTAAGCCTGGATTTTAATGTTTTATTATGAAAACTTTTCTAAAATTTAATGTCAATAGCAATTACTCTATTCACCCAAGAGAAATGGTCCAAAAACACTCTTGCAGCACTGGGAACTTGAACACGAGTTCAGGAGAACAACAAAGAGCTGATGCCCTCAAACATAGGCGCCAAACTCTGGCAGTGACAAGAAGTCCTGCTTGAGCAGTCTCTGGTGGGTTCTGGCAGCGTGTGGAAGGGCTCTGTTTTGCAGAAAACATTTCCTTACTCTGCCAACCTCCTTCAAACAAAATTGAAGCATGGAGCAGGTTGGGCTCAGAGAGGACCTGGGAGGAACTGGCCAGGCATGTCACAATACATTGCAGAAAAGTCTCCTTTCTTCTCTACAGTGAGATTGTACAAATTAGTACTCAGCAGAGCTCTACCAGCTAAAAAGGTTAGTTCACAGGCTATGTAATCTGACAAAATTGTTTCTTCTGTCTGTGAGGGGAAAAACCTCAAAAAAAGATACAGGAGGCCTCCTTCCACTGAGCATCAACAGTTAACTCAGCCACCACGACAATTTCAGTACTTCCCAACTCTAAATGAATAAACATTAAAACTAAACAGACTTAAACAGAAGAGTGAAAAAGGACTTTTGAAACCACATCCAGTGTTACTACAGACCAGAGCCACATTGCTGTAAATACTGTAAAAAGCAGTGAGTCTACAGATTTCTCATGAAGTCAAGCACAGTTAAAAACAAACAAACAAACAAGAATAAACAGATATGGGGAGATCTTAATTTATCAAGGAATGTAATTTTTTAAAAATTTTAATTGTCCTATGAGATGCAGTCCTCCTGTTTTGTATTACACAGCCTCCAAATAAAAAATTAAAAAAAAGAGGGACTTGCTCTGTAAAACACAATACTGTTAATCACTGCTAATGAAATCAATACTACTGACTACACTAAAATTCCTCCATTGCCAACCCAATAAACTTAAAAAGAAGAAAACAAATACAAAATGCATTTCTTTCCCAATGATAATTACATATAATTTTAGTTATGTCCCATGATAAATTTTATTAATTATATCCTAACAAAACCAAACATATAAATACCCCACATCTTCCACTGCACTGAGCTTAAAGCAGCTTTTCCAACTTGTTTTTAATTTAAAAACAACTGAACTCTTGTTAGCAAAAGCCTGTAAGAATTTAGGATTCACTCAAAAAATCGCCTGCAAGCACGGTAATCCTGAATCCAGCAACAGCTGCCTCTGCAAGGCCAAAGCAGCACTATCCTCTCCTCTAACCCCCCTGGCCAACACAGAAGGGCACTGCTTTGCTGCTACCACAGGCTGTTCCTTCCTGTGCCCTCTGGCACCTCACATAACATGTCTTACCCCTGCTAACATCAGCTTTCAGCCCTGCCATCTCTGTGGCCATGGCAACCTGGGACAGCAAAGGACAAAAACAGTCCACGAGGCAGATCCTGACAAAAGGACAAGCTCTATGCAGTTACCATCTTTTCCTTGGAGAAGACCAGGCACATCTGTTTGGACAGCAGAATCAGAGAATCATAGAATATGCTGAGTTGGAAGGGACCCACCAGGATCATCGAGTCCAACTCCTGGCCCTGCTCAGGACACCTTGGACACCCAAGAATAACACCTGGAAAGCCAACTGCCTCTTGCTAAGACTCTGCTCCCTGCCTAATGCTTCAACCGCGGTGTGGAGGGGGAGTGAGGGAAGGAAGGGAGGAGGGAGGGAGGAAGGAAGGCAGGCAGGAAGTCAGGCAGGAAGGAAGGCAGGAAGGAAGGGCAAAACTTAAAGACAACACCTCAACTTGCTCACAATCTAAGTGCTGCCCCTGCTTTTTCCAGAGTTTTCCATATGCAATGCAAAGAGTAAGATGCGCTCATATACTCACCGTGCAGAATATCCCACACCCAGAGGCTTTCGCTTCTGCCTCCGTGGATCTCTCATCTGCTGATTGCCAGAGGGCTGGCCGTTCACCCAAGATTTCCGATTCTTTGTTTTCTGAGGGGAACGTCCCTCTCCACTCTTCTCCTCTCCTGTGCTGCCACTCTTTCTTCCTCTAAATGGGATATCCACCAAGCCCTGGCATTTACCTCGTGCTTTCTCCCAAGCAGCAACGGAGTTTTCACCTTCAGATGTAGGAGGGAGGCTGGTAAATCCCAGCAAATGGAAGAACAGAGCCACGGAGACCTGGGCATCCCTAGCAGCATAGAGAACCTGCAGAAAACCACAGAAGTTAAGACACTGACAAACAGCAAATATTCCCAACATTATTGGTCTTTAGCACAACGTATAGTAAAACCAGAAGCTGGATTCATTTCCTTTAGAAGTTCACATGAAGTTTTGCCAGTTGAGTGACACTTTCATAACATCACCACATCTCAATACCCTGGGGTAGTGCCCCCAGGAACTGCAAGGTGTGTCAGGGTTCTCGGCACACGTTCGGGGTCACCACTTGTGGCAGTCACAGGGCACCTGAGGAACGAGGCAGATGCAGCAGCTCAAGGGGAAGCTTCTACGACTTTATTCTATAAATCTGACTCCATATCTACATTTTTACAAAAGGCCAGAGATTGGCTACACAGGTTGCCACCTCTTGACCTGGATGGTGAACATCACCGTCCATCACATTTCTCCACCCACAGCAGAAAAATGTAAACAATAGATAAATGCTAAAAATACATATTGTTTTTGTGAAGCTGCGTGAGAAACTCCAGTTCAAGAGTATAAACAACAAAAAAAGGTTTTTGCATCAGGGCGACAGCAAGGAACTGAAAATATATTTAGGTCAGACATCCTCCAACCCCACCAATCCCTCCCTCATAAAAAGTTCCCTTTCGGCACAACGTCTCAGAGTATTCAGCACGGTTTTTTGTCCTATCACTCCCTCTGCAGGTCATTGCTTCTGCAGGCATGTGCAGCTTGACTAAAGAAACTGGGCAGTCGGGGAAAACAACAGCGCCCTAAAGAAGGTGCACAAGGTTTCCAGTGTCTCTCTAATATTGCACTGACTGCTACAGGCTGAAGACAATAATAAAAAGGTAAGGTTTTGGAAACACTTCTTCAAAGGATCTTGCCTCAAAAATCTTTCAGGACTAAAGGAAAATAAGGGTGAAGAATCCAGGGAGAACAGCAGAAAATTATCTTCATGGAAAAGGAGGGAAATGCAGGCAGAAATTAACTTTAGGCCCTGTCACACATAACGTTTTGGGGTATAATCTGAACAGGCTCAGATATCTCTGTTGTTAAGCCTCTTTTTCAACTAAGAAGGTTACTTTTCCTCCCAAGACAGTAAGTTTTAGTGGAAAACACACCTGGTCTTGTGTCAGCTCTTCTGCTTCCCAGTTGCTGCAACGCACATGAGGAGATTTGTCAAGTGGGAAGTTCAGGACTTTTTCAGCTAAAGACTTAAGGCTAAGGCAGTTGTGAAATAGATCCTTCCTTCAGGTCAACAAAGAAAGTTAAAGAAACATATTAAAAATGAAACTATACACTCATGCAAATTCAGTTGGCCTCATACAGCCTGAACCTTCCAGAACACACTGCACATTATGATGCATGACTTAAACAGCACACAGCTGCCTGTCAACTTTACAGGTCCTCTCCCTCCTCTCTACTAAAATGCCCTTTCTAGATTTAGTAATTATATCGTGTTTGCAATATGCAAAGCAGGCAAGGCTGGGAGCTAGTAACATTTAAGGCTGAAATATTTCGCTCTGAACGAAAGAGGTCCATCATACAGTGATGGATCATTTGTCTGAAGGATTCATGAGAAGCCCAAGAACCAGGAATGACTCAGAAGAATCCTGGCCACAAGGATTCCTAGAGACAAGAAGTCCATCTCCAGTGCTAAAAAGGCACCAATAGGTCAGCAAACCCATGGCCCAGATCACTAACACCACACCCAGGCACACATATAACTGTATATGAAGAATATTTGCAAGTAAAACATCTTGTTTTAGGAAGAGTGAAAGACAAGAAAGTGGCACCACAAGTATAACCTTTCTGTAGAAAAATTGTTATTAAAAGAGAAAGTGGGAACTGGTTTATTTAGTAATTTTTCAAGAAATCTTGAAATTCAGCAGTTCCACTTATATGCCCTGGGCACACTTAATTCACACTTCTAGGCAGTGTATTCAAACGTCTGCTGACACAGTGCTCACTCTCACTGCATTACATCACTGTGCCTGGACTTCTTAAAAGCTGAAGTGTGATACACAGAGAGGTCCACAAAGGCATCAGTCTGTGAGAGAAGACTAATGGACACAATTAGCAAATGAAATCCTCATGAAGATTTCATTTCCTTTACGACCACAGAATAGAAGCATGACATGCTCTTGGGCTGCAGCTATCAATGCCCATTCTCTAAATCCACCCTAAGAATTCCAGACATACCAGCCTGATATCATTCAGCTTATGCAAATCACCAACTCAAATGATGCCTCAAAGACCTACCTCTGTCTTTAGGCACTTACCGCTGTCTCATGGCTAAATACCGGAGATCCATGCTCCCTTTGACTGTAAGACCATAATCATGAAGCAATTTGCAAGCATCTTCCCAGCATCCTACCCCAACTTTCAACACAGCACTATCTGCCATGATGTCCAACAGGGTCTTTGGAAGAGTCTGGCCACTGGCAACAAGCCTGGGCAACCGAATAAGAATGCAGAGGCCACTGGAAGAAGCCATCTGTAACAGGGATACAGGATTTGCTTTTCCCTCCACAGATACCTGTAATGAAGTAAAAAATGAGAGTCCAGGTTACCGTATTATTAGTAATACTGGAGCTGAAGCAAATTGCAAAAAAGGCCACTGAAAGCAGGAAATACTTATCAGTTTACACGGTCAAGTATTGTTACACGTTTCTAAAAATTCACTGCAAGTTATGTCGTCTTTTTCACAGTATTACTGTCCCCAAGCTACTTCTTGCCACATTTCCACAAGAGAACCCTTTGCCCTTTCACCCTTCCCCTTC
Source organism: Trochalopteron elliotii (assembly GCA_024734555.1). NCBI lineage: Eukaryota > Metazoa > Chordata > Aves > Passeriformes > Leiothrichidae > Trochalopteron > Trochalopteron elliotii. The sequence goes on from JANPWX010000059.1 coordinate 2,152,035, forward strand.
ATAGCTGAGCTGGTGGAAGAAATCAGAAACATCAGCACAAAGCCACCCACTATATAAAATGTTTATGGCAATATATTGTTTAGCTATGGCTTACACTAATGACTGTGGGGTGAATAAATTTCCAGTCAAAGCAATGGCAAAGCCAGGCTTTATAAATTACTTTAAGCCTGTTTGAGATATCACACACGCAAATGTACAAGCAGAAGAGGAACTTCGTTTTCTGGTTGTCCGAGTGACTTTTATTTACATATCAGCATTATCCTCCTTTCGGATTTAACATTCTTAAGATTGTTTCTTAAATATGTAGCTGGATTTAAAATAGTGTAAGCCCAAGTTACTTCTAGTAAATCACCTTTAAAGAGATATTACACAAAATACATAGCGCTATATGTAGCCATACAACTGTTACTATATTTAGTAAAGTCGTATTTATCACAGGAACTCAGTAAACAAATACATCTGGGGAATTAAAAACTTAGCATGTTTAAACGTAAGAAGAGTCAAAATTAGCAGCTACTTCACACTGCCATCATGACAGACGATCGCAGTTTCAGTAGTCAGCACTGTGGTATCTGTTTAAGCAAAGGAATTGCTCCACCTTCAATGATTTCCCCATGCAATCTGCAATCTAAAGGAAGGAGAGGCGTTTCTTGATCACTCACCCACTCACAATCAATTCCAAGAACCGGCCACTTCTCCAGCTCCTTCTGCAGCAATGGTTCAACATGATCCCACTCCTCCTGCTCTGAAACTATCGTTATGTCTGCACAAAGGGTCTTCTCTATCCAGAAAAAGGTGGGAGATTTGAAGAAGGAAACCACCTTCTTATCCTCTGCCTTAATGAGTTTCTCATCTCCTGACTTTATTGCTGTTTCCTCTTGCTGACTACTACAGCGTGTTTTTCCTTTCCGACGCTGGGTCGCTTTCCACAAAACCAGGCCCCCCAGTGCAACACCCAGCAGGGTCGCCAAAGTAATCGTCATGGCTGTTTGCTTGGCCATTTTTTATTGCCCTTTCTCCCCGTTCACCTCACCCTCTCAAAACGGCATTGTGGGATTTCATCATGGCCTGCAGAGAAAAATAAGAGAAGAAGAAATTAAAGACAACTTAATGAAATGCGTTTAGAGATATTAAACACATGCAATGGTACCATAACGAGGTTCTAGCCACAACTTGTGATCCTGACAGAAAAAAGGTCTGGGTCCCACTTAGATCGACTGGGGGCCTGGGGACAGACTGCTGCAGGGATGGATTGGGCAGGAAGAGGAGACTGAATGCTGCTGTTGATCACACCACTAAAAACTTTAAAGGGAATCCATCAAATTAAACTCGGTGCTTCCACAAACTGCTATTCCAAAAATAAACTAGTCACGGCTACGATCAACATCTTTTAGTTCAGTTTGTAACTAGATCAACCTAAACAAGGCCAAAATGAAATTGCTGCAGAATAAGCATCTCCATTCACGCGTTAGTAAATAACAGGCATTTGTCCATTACATTCACATCCGTACTAGGGTCAAATGGCTCTTCAGGCATTAAAAAGCCCTAAAGCAGCAGCATCTTATTTTTAACACAGCTGTCCCTCTATCCCACAAAAGCTCAGTACCCCTTCAATAAACTGAAATCAATCCCGCCCCTCCGTCCCTACCTCCCCAACCCACCACGTCGTTTCTAAAGGGCTGTCCTTGCGCACTCTTCCCCACAAGCAGAAGTTCGGGAATCGGTGCTACTCCAGCCCTGTACAGCCGCTCCCAGCACCCCGAGCACGGCCCGGGCACCTGCCTGAGCGCCCCCGACGCAACAGGTCATTCACTGCCCCCCCGTGAACTGAGCGCCAACACCGGGTGCCACGAGGCCGCCCGCAGCGACGGCCTCTCCCTCGGTCCGACAGCCACCACCCCTCCGGGAACCGGGGGTGCCTGTGATCCTGGTGCGGATCCCCCGCCGGGGCAGGAGAAGCCCCGATAAGACACCCCGATAAGACACTCAGCCCCGGCGGCGGTGGCGCTCCAAGGCCCGGGGGCGGGCGCGGGACCCCAGCCTAGCGCTCCTCCGGGCCGCTGCCA